>JAKSZP010007890.1:0-411461 GCA_022478985.1 Massospora cicadina
AGTTTCATAGGCAGTGTAATCCTTGGCTGTTTGGTGACTAAACAATTGTTATTAGGGACTCAAAACCAATTGTTTTGGCTGATGACAAATTTACTCTCTTCCTCCGGCATTTAAACGCTTTGGTAGTTTCCAATGACTCCCCTTTCATTCTGCTCTGAAAAATTCCTATTATTTGACTATTGGGTGTTACTCCCATATTGATTATTGCTTAATTCATCAGGAATGATTGCCAATAATATTCTCATCAGTTGGTGACCTCTAATATCACCAGGGATGATTCCCAATGATAATCTCATCTGTTGGTAACCTCTAATATCATTGGTGATGATGCCCAACGATAATCCAATTAATCAGCCGCTGTTGCTGAACCTATATGATTATAACTTAATCATCAAATTTGTTAATTGAAAAAAAGGTTATATTATGTGGTCATCTCAAATTCCAACATATCCCCCCTCTTGACCAGATTTTCCAATGGAAGATAAAACCCTTGGGGATGAAAGCCACCTTAGCTTGAGCTCATAAATGGTTTTTCATATCTCTATGTCCTCAGCGGAGTGCAGAACTGTCTGCAATCAACGCCCATATGCTCTGCATAGTTTTGATGACTTCTTACCCTTGGTTGCTACCTGTTGCCACCTCTTCTCAATCACAGTTCCCATGACATCATGCCACACCAGTCCCATCTTTGCATTCTTGCTAAAAAATCAACTGGTCCACCTGTATAAACCCCAGGATGGGTCTCATTGGCACCTTGCCACCAGTACCAGCCCTAGGATAGGTTTTTGTGACTTCATAGTTAACTTGTATAAACCCCAGAAGGGGTCTCATTGGCACTTTGCCACCTGTACCAACCCCAGTATGGGTTTCAACATCTCGTTGATAGGGACTAACCTGGTGGATCTAGTTTCAGCCCATCCTAATCCTGCCAAACACTCAGGACTTGTGCCCGTTATTTTATTCCTTTCTCCACACTTGGTAGGTGGGAATATACCAGATGCATCACTGCTCAAGAGAATAAATTTGATTTTTAATATAATTTTTAGTTTTTATATTTTTATGCATCTTTTTATCTTTGATTCATATTTATGTACTTTTTAAGCCCAATACTTTAAGTATTTTGTGTGGACCTATTGATTATTCAACCGTCTTCAATATTCTAAAATTGTATAGACATCATTTGCTGACTTGATAATTTTGAACAGTCCCATCCATAGGCGTCCAACTCACTTTTCCTTTTTTAGATTTTTCTCCATCATTATTTATCTACTCAAACATTCATATTAACTCTGCTAATAGATCTATACATGATCCCCTAGGCGCACAGACTAACTTGATCCATTATTCTTAATCCAAATTCTTCAGATTCTGATCATATTTCTTGTCAATGGATACGTTTTTCTCTATCCAAATTTGTCTAAATCTGATCCTATTACTTGTCTTTAGTTGCCAACTCTAATTTTTGATTAATTCTGCTGATAAATCTGTAAATGATCCACTACTCACACAGATTAATTTGTTAACATTTTTCTTTGCTAAAGTCATCTGAATCAGAAGCTATTTTTTTGGCATTTCTTGCCTTTGTCATTAATTGAATAATTTAAGATCAACTGACTTCATCCACAACTCTCTTTATTAATCACCTCTCATTTTGATCTCATCTAATGCCTCAGGACTTCTCACAGTGGACCCAGTTGCAACCTGAGCTGGTCTTGCTGACAACTTTATTTCATGTAGATATAAGGTGGAACAGGTTCTCGTGCAGTGCTAAATGGTCCCACATCTAGACTGCAAGACCTTTTCCCAAACTTTGGGCAGTAACATCCTCCTCTTGAGGAATCACAACATTCAAAAACATCATAATTTCTTCTCCCAATTTTGGGTGGCAAATTGTCACATCACTCTATTTTTCTAATAGTGGCAAGTTGATTTACCTTCCACTTGGGTTCATTGGCGTTTTTCCCTTATGACTTGATTCTTCTGAATAACGACTTTTTCAATGCTCAATGAAATTTTGTCTTCTAATTCCAATATAGTTTGACTGTCTTCAGTTGGAATTTCGTCATAAAAATGATTAGGCACATCAAAAGTTGCTCCCAACATCTTCAGATGGTCCACCATTAGTGAGGTCATTAAGAAAGTTACTAGTGCTGCTACCATAATCCAATGCAATTTGTAGTAGGGCCAAAGCGCCACCTGCATGGCTATGCATGCATCAAAGTCTGTAAGCTCTTTTGCCCCTGCCAAGATTTGGTATTCTTGGTAAAACTGATTGGCAAAACTAGCCAGGGTTTCATTCTTGTGAAATTGTATACCTATAAATTCTTGTTTGCGATTTGCCATCCAAATAGGCTTCCAAACTCCAACATAATTGCTGCTTTTGCTCCGCATATGACCAGTTGTCCCCATTGAGATGGTGTAGCACCAGATTCTGGCAGACAGTGCTAAGACATTTCATTACAGTCACTGATTTTTGATGGTCTGCATAATTGAACATGTTTATCTCAAACAAGCAGAAAAAAGCTGAGGTGTTATCCTGGTGAAAGGTGGACAATTTTGGCATATTTTGAAATTCCTCAGTTAATCCCTCATAGAAGATCCTTGCCCAGCTACTTGAGAAGCCATAGGAGTGGGTTTGGGAGTCATTTCTGACACACTAGCAAATGGTTTGGGCATATTTTGAGGCAGAGAGGTCTTCCCAATTGGAGTTTCACATGCCTTTTTATTGGCCTCATTTACCTTAAATTGCTCACAATCACATTTGTGTTTTTAAATTCCTAAATACGCTTTGTCATTTTTGCCATCTCCTAATGAAACCATCAGATGTGTTCCCAATCCTCTTCCCATTTGGTTTTCAGAATAAAATTTCTTTAACAAGTTCACCCTCTTTCCACTTCAAAAGGCAACTTTTCCACATAGGTCATTATAAACCATTACAAATTGTTCAAGCATCTCTTCCGCCTTGATCATAAGCTCCTCTAAGGTACTAACATCAGCCTGAGATGCTGATCAGAGCACATTTTGGTTGATGGCCTGTAATTCCGCACAGAGCTTCCAAAGCAACTTCCTTATAAGACATCAAGGTTTAAATAGGCTTTTGACATCTCAACTACCCCCTGTAGTGAGCACCAATGTTAAAATCTGGGCGCTGGATGGTTGCTCGCTTCTGGCCCTAGATTTCAACTGCACAGATTCGTGGATCCTTGCGTTGATTGTTTGATTGAGATTGATAGACTGGGGCAATAATAGTATGAAGACTATTATTTATGTGATTGCCCAAAAGTCACGTTAAGTGAAAAGTCCAAGGCTAGACAGGCGCTTATTCCTCTTGAAGATATTTTGATACTAGTAGGGAACACTTTCCCTATTCTCTTTTCACAGAGCCAAGCGGAGATTTGATAAAAACAACCTAAGAATATCTGATCCTTGCACTATTCTCTTAAGAGTAATGTTAAACAACCAATGTATTACAACTTAGTTAATATTAAGCTTTAATCTACTTTATAAGGAATATTTGGGGGTTTTAATAGTTATAACTGACGCACAACTTTTCAGCTTTCCGCTTGGAATTATTTGTGCTCCTATAATGATTTAACCCTCAAGTGTTAGGCACCAAATCTTGTCAGGTACTATTGCCTTGAGTTTCATAGGCAGTGTAATCCTTGGCTGTTTGGTGACTAAACAATTGTTATTGGGGACTCAAAACCAATTGTTTTGGCTGATGAAAATCCTACTCTTTTCCTCTGGCATTTGAATGCTTTGTTAGTTTCCAATGACTCCCCATTCATTCCACTCTGAACGATTTCCTATAATTTGACTATAGGGTGCTACTCCCATACCAAATTATTGCTTAACTTCATCAGGGATGATTGCCAATGATAATCTCATCAGTTGGCGACCTCTAAAATCATCAAAATGATGCCTGACAATAGTATCATCAGTCAGTGACCTCTAATATCATCAGGGATAATACCTGACAATAATCCCATCAATCAGCCACTATCGCTGATCCTATATGATCATAACTTAATTGTCAAATTTGTTAATTGGTTAAAAGGTTGCTTTTATGCAGTCATCTTAAATCTCAATAACAAGCCAAAGGACAAGAACTTTAAACAGTTTCACGGTATTAGTGCTAGGAGTTCACATGTCACAAATTTACAAGTTTTGTCACTTTGGTGATTTTGTTTAATGAAAGGCAATGAATAAAACCTCCTTTACCAAAAGAGGAAAACCCTGGAGCCATATTTTGGGTGAACCTACACGTGGAAGGAGAGATGATCACCAAGATGAAGGCTTGATGGATGCCAGATACCATGTCTTAGGAGCCCCAGTACTGTATCTGTACCTGCACAATTATGGGTAAATGGATCACCAATGAGGGGTTGAACTCTACATACCTAGCTCAAGCAATGAAGCCTAGACAAGTAGTTGATAGTCTAGAGAGAGGAGAACAACTTGTACTAAACCTTCAAAAAATCAGAAGACTGCTACACGGCACACTGAATTGACATCCAATACACTCAAGTAATAAGAGGAATTTAAAAAGTCAGCTGGAGACACGCTGTCATCTGGAATCACATTTGGGAAGAGTGTAAACAAAGTGAAAGTTGTGATACAGTGTGTGCGTGTACTGGCAATCCTCAATACTGGTGCCCCAATCAATATTATGTCCTCAAAATAATGAAGAAGCTGAAATTCATGCCTGACATTCACTACCATGTGAGATATCAGACAGCAGACCTAATACCACACGTACATTAGGGGCTTATTCTGCCTTACCCCTATGCTTTGAACGCATGGTACTCACTGCCCCTGTTATGGTTTTGGACAATGACCACTATAAATTCCTTATCAGCACACAGTTTTTATTGGAGTTCAGAGCAAAGATTGACTTTGTTAGCAGCACTATGAGTCTGCTAAACTACCATATATACCCCTTGTGTTTAAGGATGAAGACCTGTTTCAAGGAAGCGGTGGACTTTTCTGGTCAAAACTGAGCAAACAATATACCCGGTGCACTACATACTTTGTAAAAAAGGTGTGAAGCAACTACCTGCTTCAGTGTGCGCTGTAGATGAGCTACCCTTGAGTGCCAATAAGGCAGTGGAGATTTTACCTGGAGAACAAAGAGTTATGCACACTGCCATAAGTGTGAAGATCCCTCAGAACAATGTACTCAAAATATATACCTAAGAAGGTTTACTCAAACAGGAGCTGCAAATGCTGTCTAAATTTTTTGACTCTAGTCACAAGGGTGAAGTGACTACCTCCTGGGTAACATCACCACTTAAACTATCAAATTTTGAAAAAGGACAAGTTTTGGCATGCACAAAACTAACCAAATGCAATACCATCGAGTTGGTACATGCTGTTGGAGGATTAGAGAATTGGGACTTGCTGACATGACAGAGGAAGAATGGAAAGAGCTGGATGACTTACTGGAAGAGTTTGAAGATATTTTTAGCCAAGGACCAAAATATTATGGTCTGTGTAAAGGAGAGATACACCATATGGATACAGGGTCAGCTATATCTTTCAAATCGAAGTTATACCACCAATCAAAAATGAAAGAGGAAGTCATCATAAAGAAGCTTTAACAACTTACAGATGCTGGCTTGTTGAGGCCCTTGAAGAGTCCATGGGCATCACCACTTCTGTTGGTGTGCAAGAAAGATGGCTCGCACAGGGTGGTTATGGATTATGGTCACTTGAATAAAGTTATAAAAAAGATTCTTACCCTCTCTCAAGAATTGACGACGCCTTGAAACAGTTGGGTGGTTCAAAATTTATTTTGGCAATGGACCTGGCCAGTGGGTACTGTCAGATGGAGCTGTCACCTGAAGACCAGGAAAAGTGCACTTTGTGCTAGCAGCCAAGGCTTGTTTGAACTAACCAGGTTGCCACAAGGGCTGTGCAATTTTCCAGTAATCTTTCAACATGACATGGACTGTATACTTGGAGAACTGAAGATGATGAGTGTTCTAATCTATCTGGACTATATAACTCTATTCAGTAAAACTTTCAGAGAGCATAATGAGCACCTTTGAGAGGTGTTCACACAGTTGAGAGAATTAAATATTAAACTGAAACAAGCAAGTGCACCTTTTTAAGAATCAACTCGAGTTCTTGGAACATGAGATCAGTGCACAAGGGATTCGACCTCAAGAAGGAAAGGTGAAGGCAATAACCAAAATGGAGCATCTGAAAAGTATGAGGGATGTCCAGGTGTTCCTGGGCATGATTGGCTACTACAGACAGTTCATCCTATAGTATACAGACTTGGATACTCTTCTGATGTACCTACTGAATAAGGACTCTAAGTTTGAGTGGGGACTAGAACAAGACCAAATGTTCAAAAATCTAAAGAAGTTGGTAGAGTCGCCAATCCTAACATACCCAGGCTTCAACAAGAGCTTCTACCTATATACTAATGCCAGCAACATAGTACTCAGTGTGATACTAGCACAAATAGACAAGGAGTGGATTGAGCATCCCATTAAAACTATTCAAAGGTCTTTAAAAATTAGAAAGAAACTATACTGTTACAGTGTGTGAATGTCTTGCAGTGATTAGTTTGATGAAGCATTTCTGTCCATACATAGATGAAGTTCACTTCAAAGTTATAAAGGACCATGAATCCTTATGCTGTCTCAGGAACATGAAGGATCCTGATAGGAGACTAGCTAGATGGGCTGTTCAGCTTCAAGGATATGACTTTGAAACTATATACAGGGTTGGAAGCAAAATCAATAACGCAGATGGGCTCTCAATATTGCCTGTATTCCATTTGCATGTGCACAAGAGCAATTGACTTTATGATCTGATTGGATTACGTGAAGAGGAATGGGAAATAAGAAACTGAAGAAGTCAAGTCAGTTTTAAGAAGATGTTCAAAGGACACGCAAAGAGTAGATGGAAACCTCCAGAAGTTTATTAAGGAAATGATATCCATATGTGTGACCTAGAGATCGAATGAAAGTAGTGATGGAGGCACACAAACACGTGGGACATGGAAGATTTCAGAAGACCCTAGACTATCTCAAGGACTGGTTGTATTGGGAGGCTATGACTAATGAGATGCACCAAGCCTTGGAGATGTGTGTACCATGTGCAAACTTTAGACCATTAGAAAAGAAGTTTGAGTTTACACCAATCCAGCATCCGCGCCTTTTCACTATGTATCTATTAATGTGGTAGGACCACTACCAACTGTCTCATGTGGGAACAAGTTTTTTATAATAGCAGTTGATCACTTCACTAAGTGGATTGAGGCAGCAGTGATCAAGACATACACCGAAGGGACCATAACCCAAAACTTTTACAATCAGATTATCACAAGACATGGCTGTCCCCAGATCTTGCTATTGGATAACAGGTTAGAACTTCATCTCTGAAGTAGTGAGAAAACTTATGGATTTGGTAGGGGTGAAACAGCTGTTCACTACCCCCTATACACTATCATCAAATGGAAGTGTGGAATGAGTAAACAGGACATTAGCTGGGATCCTCAAGAAGATAGCAGTTAACTACAAGTTAAAGTGGGATATCCTCTTACCATCTGCACTGTTTACTTACTGACTTAGCCACCATAAGGTCATTGGGATGTCTCCTTTCATGGCGCTCTATGGGAGAGAAGTCGCCTTATCTACCCTGTTGGCTCCAATAAATGCTGCAGATCAAAAGAAATTACCCCCTGGGATCTATCAGCAAGAGTTGGCAGATGAGCTCATATGCATACAACTAAAAGCTGGGAAGAACAAAGAGCACAGTAACCCAAAAGGGCAGAAAGACAGTCAGAGATGTGCCAAACTGCCAGAATTTAGAGCCAACGATAAAGTATCATTTTACCACATCCGTGGAAGCCATCCTGATAAGCTTCAAGCCATTTGGACTGGACCATAAACTGTATTGGCCAAGAGGGGCCATGAATACTCTATATGAGATGATGCTACTAATATTGTGTTCAACAGAGTCCATGTGAGACACCTCAGATACTACCTTTTGTCTCATCTTGGAAGGGGTGGTGTCACAGATTTGACACACCACAAAATTAGTAAATTCTTGACCTCTGGTAGAATAAAAAAATTTGTGTAAAAGCATGTGAATTATTAACATGAAGTTAGTTAGCTCAAAAAATGGTAATATATCAGATCAAATTGGCCGCAAAATTGGCTGTGCTAGCAATAATTTCACTGACAAAATGACAAACAAATCAACCATAAAAGAGATGCAACTAGTGACAACAAAACTTAAAATGAGATATGTTCCCCAAAAGAAAATATTTTTTTAGTAATGTTGAGAAGGAAAAGAACAATTTAGGTGTAGAACATTGGACCAAAAAGGAAAACAAATGAAATGAAAGAAAAGAGGTCCATCAAACAACAAGGAAATTAAATTCACCAATGGAAATTTAAATTTGGATTTCACTAAAGTGCACAGGAGCCATGGAGCCAATGACCCTGATACCACAGGCTCCACACACTGCTGCAGTGCATGAGTTCAGGAACTTAAGAAAATGAGTGCCCAAGAGAGAAATCAATTAAATAAGAGACTGCTCTGATATTCCTGAAGAAGATTCAATTTTTCAGAATTCACAATTCAATCTTTTACTCAATTTATTTTACAACCCAGTTTTTCAGTATTTAGTATATAAATACTAAGTTTTTTACTTAAAATAAAAGTCTATTTTACAGAAACTCAAGTTTGTCCTTTATTTGGTTTTTCACTTTAATTGAAAATAAGTGAGAAGTAGTGACTGAAAGTAACCAGTATTGAGTCCACTACAGTTGAAGACACTTGAATCGAGAAGGACTCCTTGTAAGGTTAGGCTTGCAAGGAAAAAGGTTGAGATAAGCTCCGTTGGGTCAAGGGAAGATTTTAACGTACACAGGATTAAGTTTAAAGAAGTTGCACAATTTGCATGAAAGTGTCAAGTTTACAGCTCTTTCAGGAAGTTTATGCCAAGATGGTTATTGTCAGATCTGTGCAACATATTACCCCTTTTGACGCCCCAAGTCCAAAATCCCCAGAGTTAGTGAGCAGAGCCCAAAGCGGTGAGAACCATAGTCTTCAATCCAATGTTTCATCGGCCTATTAAGCTACTACTTGGAAACCTAACCACCCAGAACTTCTAGTTAAGAACATAAAAATTTTAAAGAAGTAAAAACTTCCCATTGATGAAATCAATAAGGTACATTTTCATGGGCTCAGCTTGATTTTTTCCTACCACTATTAATCAAATTTTCATAATCCCTCAAGTCTGATATTTAATAACTTAAATCAGGAGGAACTTGAGAAAGTGCAGAATTACTTAAAGATTATCAAGATGTTTTCTATACGTTAGATGGTGAATATGATTGCATGAACAGATGGACACATATATTGACATTGGAGAAACAATCCTATCCAAAAAAAGCCATATAGGAAGTCAAAGGTAGAGGAGAAATGCATGAATATGTAGCTTAAGCAATTATTGGATGCCTGCTTACTTATGCCCTCCCATAATCCACGTTCATTCCAACCTTTACTTAGAAAGAAGATTAATGGTGGTCACAAAAATAGCAATGGATTACTAGAAGCCAAACAACCTCACTAAGAAGGACAACTATCTGATTTCACAATTGATGTGCTTTGGCCTAACTCTCTGATTCAAATTTCTTCTCCATGAAAAACCTTGCCAGTGGCTTTTGACAGATTGATCTATCACCAGAAGATTAAGAAAAATGCGCGTTGATATGTATGGAAGGACTATTTCAACCTACCTGGCTCATCAATGATTATGCAACGCTTTTGCCTTGTTTCAATTGATGATGGATCACATCATGCAAGATTTTAAGCTGAGCTGTATGATCATGTACCTAGATGATATATCAATTTTTCAAAAACCTTTATTGATCATCTAAACCCCAAATTCAGTTTTCCAGCAGCTAAAAGAGAATCACATCTAGCAAAAAACTGCAAACAGTACCTTCTTCCAAAAGGAACTTGAAATTTTCAGGACACGCCATATTGCAGTAAGTAATTTAACACTTTTAAGATAAGTTTGAAGAAATCTCCAAAATGCCTGAGCTGAAGAGCCTCCAGGATATACATGTATTCTTAGAAATGATGGGATATTATCATCAATTTATCCCTGATTTTGCACACCTCACTGGACCTCTTGTCCTTTTTACTTGAAAAAATATCCCTATCATGTGAGGAGTAGAGCAAAGAACTGCATTTGATACCATGATAGATTTGTTGAAGAGAAGAATGATTATATGACATCTGGAATATAGGAAGCCATTTATCCTGTTTTAAGATACCACCGGCTTAGTTGTAAGCACCATCCTCTCTCAATTGGATAATGAAGACATTGACACATAGTGTTTTATTACAGCAAATTGTTTACAAAACCAAGCAAATTTATAGTGTCACAGAGAAAGAGTGACTTGCCGTTCTCCTGGTAGTGAAACATTTCTAGCCCTTCTTGTAAGGTATGAACTTTGCAGTTGTTACAGACCAAACTTATTTAAGGTGGCTTAAAACATGAAAGATCAGACAGGAAGATTACCCGCTACGCTCTTAAACTTCAGAACTATGACATAAATATTATATAATGAGCTGGAAAAAAGTACATGAATGTGGATGGACTAACTTTATTGCCCTATTACATCTAGACAATAGTAAAGCTGAACGGCTGCATGACCTTACTCATGAAGCTAGACTTTTGAGAGGACAAAGGTAAACCAATCCAAGAGAATCAAAATAATACGCTTAAAATATGAAAGTT
Organism: Massospora cicadina; assembly: GCA_022478985.1. Classification (NCBI taxonomy): domain Eukaryota; kingdom Fungi; phylum Entomophthoromycota; class Entomophthoromycetes; order Entomophthorales; family Entomophthoraceae; genus Massospora; species Massospora cicadina. The sequence goes on from JAKSZP010007890.1 coordinate 10,775, forward strand.
TTTGACGACTTTCTATACAAAAGAAAGTCAGAACTAACTGGCTACCTCAGTTTTGACCTTTAGAAAGGGTACTTTTTATACTGGAAGCACACAAAACCCTAGGACATAGAGGAGACAGGAAAACTTACAATTTTATTAATATCTGACCCTAGTGGGAAGGGATACTGGAATCTGTAGTGGAAGACTTAGACAATTGCATAACTTGTAAAAAACAGACGCCGCATGATCAAGTCCAAGTATCAGCTCATGACCTCTCAGCAACCATTTTATACCATCAGTTAGATGTAATAGTTTCACTTCCTAAATCAAAGGGGAAAATGATACTTTCTTGCTGGGATTAATCTCTTCATGAACTGGGTCAAAACAATTGCCATTCCCAATTAGACAGCCAAGGCTACTGATAGCTTTTTATACCAGAAATATTTTTGTTAGACATGGCTTTCTGCACATAATGCATGCAAAAATGGGAAGAACTTTAATTCAAGCGTTGTGAGAATCTTAACTACAAACATGGAGACTCAACAACTATTTTCAACACTATAAAATGCATAAACAAATGGAATTTAGAAAGATCAAATAAAAATTTGGGTTCAATATTATGCAATATTTCCATTACTAAACCATTACACTTAGACATTATCTATCAAATACATTGATGGTTTATAGGATAAGTTTTCATCAAATCATCGCTTGGCCACCCTTTAAAACCTTATATGGACATGAAACTAAAATTCTAGCTCTAATAGCTCATGAGGTTACCAGTAAAAATACCAAAGAGCTTTACAAAGCGCTAAGAATCTTAGCCCAGAAGATCCTATAACTACATCAGAGGAGATGGCAGATCTAGCCAAGACAGGTACAAGAGAAGGTCAAGCAGCAAATTAATCTCGCCAACCTTTACATGCCTTTGGTATTTCAGACTTAGTTATGTACTATCACAATTTTGTAGCACCCTGAAGAGGAAAATTATATTCCATCTGGGATGGGCCATATGCTACAAAGTACAGAGATGGGGAATACTCAATAAAGTCTCAAAACTGGAGTAATTATCAATTATGTACATAGCTGATTCTTGCATTGGTACTCCCCTGCTAATATTCTTAAAGAGGGTGATTCCAGATATCAGCATATTGAAAATGTTGGGAATAATATTGATTATTAAATACTGCAACAGAATCATTGTCTAGACTGAGAAGGGGTTAAAGAAGTTATATTGACTAGTCACACTGAAATCCTAATAGTTGGTGCAGCTTAAATTTACATTATGAAAGATTTTGTAGGACCAATCTGAGACTGAGATACCATAAGATGGAATCCTACCTAATTATTATTATTTAATATCAGAATGTTAGGTGACTAGTACACTAGTTGGCTTTCAAGGCAGTAAATTAAGATGACGCTGCAAAAGGGTATGATCCATACCTGCCCAATAATTGACCTAAGTGATACCAAGCCTCATCTGACTTGGTACATTGTTCAGCTATTTTTTCTATCAAAAATATCAAAAAGGTCTTATATCATTCAAAATGCATCACCTGACCAAGAGCCTCTAATCTAGATTCCTCCCTATATTAACTTTATTCATATATTTTTCTTTTAGGGTTATTATTATTAAGTAAGGCATTTAAAGATCACTCTTTTAGATTATAATAAAAGTAGGTTGTTAATTCTATATCTCATTTTGGTATCTAACTTCAATAAATCCAATTTTCCATACTTACCATATGATAGATACTCCAGATGGTAGGACATAAGCGGTGACTTGGCAGATTTTATGTAAATAATATGCTTGTTGTTCATCTTAGATAGCTTCAAGTTTGACTGTTGGCTTCTTAGGCATAGAACCATCGAGATCAAAAAGGAAGCATTGCATCAAGAAAGGATTTAAAATCCTCAGACACTTTTAAATATGCCAATGAGTATTAGCTGTAAGTATTCTATTGGGGTGTTAGGTCCCACCATGCGCGCCTTGGGTGAAATTTGGTTAATTGCATTGAAATGACCATCATATGCAGGATTAAGAATGCCCAGACAAGTTAAAATAATTTTTATCATTTGGTATCTAACTCCTTGTAATTCTAGAAACCTTCCAGAGGGGATATTTGCAAGTAAACTGATGTTGAAAATAATTTTGGGTCCTTATAAGAATCATAATTAGTTCTTTAGAGTATAATGGCATCCATTCAGCTTCATTAAACACTTGAGGTGGCAGTTTCACATGAAAAACATAGAAAATGTATTTAATTTTCTTAATATTATTGTCCATCTCAAGTAATCAGGTGCAATTTTTATGCATTCTTTGAAATCCTTGGAAGTCTCAAGTAAGAAAGAAATGTGTGTCCCAAGTAAGAGATCAGAACCCATTGGCATAGTAGAAGACATTGTACTTCCTGAGAAGTTAGTCTCCTAACAGTAATTTATAAATGCTTTTGTCAAGGACTATCGCCAAGGTGTCTAAGTGTATTATACCAAACTTCAGTGGAATCACAACTAGACCTGATGATTTTCATACATATAGGGCCAGTTGGTCATGCTTTATGTAGTGCAACAAGTGTGGAGCAATTGCAAAGTTTGACATAAACCTACATGAAATGACGTTCACTAATGACCTTATATTGATGATTGTGAGAATGGATATCTGTGAATTTTAATTAATACACAAGTATTAGGCTACCAACCTGGGGCGTGTCAGATATATTGATATTAAACATGATGGGAAAAATAGTAACCATTCAACTCCTTTAGCCAAATCAACGCCTAGACCTAAGAGTGGGGTTAAAAATATTACCTTAAATATTTACCTGAAGAGTCTAATAGGAAGCACAGCTCAAATCTTTTTAGGGAAATTCCAAAGGATCAATCCAAGGCTAAAATACCCCAAGATAAATTCCTAACTAATCAAAGTGTTGGATCATCAGTAGGTCAGGCGACCACTACTAGAAGTATCACTCTAGACAGAAAATTAAGATGAGCTAAAAAAAGTTGAAATTAAGAAGCTGCTAAATGAGCAACCTAAATGACACACAGTCTTATGCAACTTAAATATTCTATTCACCATTTTTGTTCTATCAAAATTATGATACAACGTCATTATACCATCTGGAATGTATTGCCTGACCAAGAGCCTCCCTTTTAGATGTCACCCTTCATTAATAAATAATCCTTTTCCTTTTGAGGTCTATAATTTTATTTGTGACATATATAAAACCCCTAAATATTCTATAATAAAGTTACATCATTATTACTACATCTAATTTTTATCCTTGACTTCAATAAGTCCATTTTGCCATACTTACCATAGGACAAATACTATAAAAGATGAGACTAAGCAGTGATAAGGTATCCTTTTAAATAGGAAAATATAATTGTTGTGTGACTTAGTTAGTTTCAAGTATTGATTGTTAGGCTTCTTGGGCATAGCACCTTGGAGCTTAAAAAAGGAAGCCCTACAAGCTGGTGCTCACTACATGGGGATCAGCCAACGCTTAATGATGCATGCATCTAATTGATGCACCATGGAAGATACACAATTGATAGTGTCACCCCAAGGCTGCACAATGGAAAATGGTGAAAAAGATGATAAAATGGGAAGTCCACTCATTTTCACATCTAAAGAAGTCCATGCAGAATCATATGTAGATCACCAATCTCATCATTTTACTTGGATTTCTAATTAAGGAATTAAAGAATTAATTCATAAACTTTAACTCATGAGAAAGAGGCAGCTGTGAAAGGGCATCTGCCGTGGGAAGATCTCTCTTGGCCCTTTATAAATCCAGTTATTTCCCAGAGGTTTATAGATCAAGTGCAAACTAACTCACTAAATCATTTGATTTTGTACATCCTGCACTCTATCATATCATGCAATTACTAGGAGTCCATAACGAGAAAATCAACCATCATATTAATACCCAAGGGGCCTTACAGATGGCCTATGAGCAAGTATATAGTTTATCATCACAAAGTATAGGGGATACCCACCGTCTGATCAAAGAAAACCATTCCTACATTATTCAGCTCCATAATCAAGTGGAGGCTTTTGATTCCGGTGTTATCAAGTATGTGGGGGAAGCGGTAGTTTATTCTAAGAGACATCACAGAGTAAATGATAGTAAGTGATTACTTGACGCTTTCACTGAAGAGCTCCATTAACATGATAACAAAGCTTATGGCATAATGGCAGCTCAAGCTTCTACTAACCGTCACCATAAGAAAGAGCAAATCTCCATCCTTAAGTCATGGCTAGAACAAGCTCTACAATGAATTGAGAGCTGGAGCCCCATCAAACCTCTGGGACTTCATCCGCATCAAAAATATCATTTCTCAAGTAGCCTAGGTCAAACAGGAGCTAGAAACTCATCAGCTCAGACAACTACTCTTTCCATAACTGAGCAATACATCAAACTGGAGAGCTACATGAGAGGCAAATCCCTTGTTAGGAGTACATTAATGAGTTCTATTGTTGCCTTGATAAAGCTGAGAAACGCTGAAATAATCTCACAGAAGAGCTAAAAGCTAAGACCAACAAGCCTCCCAGAGAACTAAATCAAGGAGATGAAGGAGGACTTGAATTGGCGAATTGAAGTATTTAAGGATGAGAACAAGCTATTGCAAACATAACTCTCATCTGCTCACCAAAAATTTCACAATATGGACAACTGGTTTAAAACTTGGAATGCAATAAAGTTGTTCTTGAAAGAAGTATTAATATGCTGGATGTTACGCCAAGACTTACCCTGGTGGAAATGGAGAAGCATTAACCCTCTACAGGACCAAGTACATTGACATGAACGTAGAGTTAAGCAGAGTGATGTAAGAACTAAAATTACTGAATCTGAAGCTCTCAGAGTATACATCATTAAGGATTAGAGGCCACTACCTTCTAGCCTACGTTCAAGGACAAGTTCACACCTGGAGAAAAGAGTCTCACATCTCTCCTCTATGTCTATAGGCTGCGATGGAAAATGTGACTGGTCGTCATTAGGTTAAGCATATTTTATCTTATTTGAGCCTATGGCACAAGAGGTTATGGTGCCTCACATGGATGACCTGCATACTTGGAGAGAAGTGAATTGAAGAAAGCACTCATCAAGGTATCTGGGTCAAAGCAGATCCTGAGTATGTTGATATAAGCCTTCATGAGAATTGCGCTGCACCAAAATGTAACCCTTGACAAATTCACTGACCGCTTTTATATGGAGGCGCAAATGCTATTGACCTCAAAGATGCTTACTTTGGACAATGCTATAGACGCATTGTTGCTGGTTTACATAACTACCCCAACCTTGACATGCACGTCACTTCTATCAAATGAATTTTAGATTCTATTTTGGGTTATTAAAGAAGCAATGCTAATTTTTAAAAATACAAACGCCAGAGATCTCCTGAAAGGCCTCCGCAAAACCTATATTGTATACTATGGAAAGAGCGAAGCCTAAGAAGGAGGAAAAGCCAAGATGCAACTACTGCAAGAACAACCATACTTAGGATATGTGTTTCAAGAAGAACCCTGCCCCTGATGAGCAGGGAAAAGGAAGATCATCACAGGGTCAGGTACCTCTAAAGACAACTAACCCAAAGTACCTTAAAGTGAAACATTGCTGATTGCTCACCTTACTTGCTTTGAAAATGAACCTGATGATGACTCTGAAGAGGTCATGAGGACACAGGGTATTACATTTCTGGTTCACCTGCTAAGCTCTTCATTCAGGACAATTAATGATGAAATATTGATGACGCTCTGGTTTCTAATGGCACTTACTTCAGTCAGTTTAAAGGGTTTAGGGCTTCAGTTTATTGAGCTTGATTGTGCTATGCCCAAGAAGCCTAACAACCAATACTTGAGGCTGACTGATTCATACAACAAATAAATTATTTTTTTTAAAAATGGTGCCAAGTCACCGCTTATGTCCTATTAGCTAGAGTATCCATCCTATGGTAAGCACAGCAAATTAGACTTGTTGAAGTTAAGTTTCAAAGCGAGATATAGAAATAACAACGTAACTTTACTATAGTATAGATCAGGGGATTTTATATGTCACAATTAACAATATAAACCCCAAAAGGAAAAGGATTAATAGAGTTAATAGAGGTGTACATCCAGAAGAGAGGCTCTTGGTCAGATGATAGATTCTGGATGTTATAATGCCTTTGTTTCATAATTCTGATAGGGTAAAATTGGTGAGTTTAATAACCAATTTAGATGAGACTGTGTATCATTTAGGTTCATCATTTGGCAACTTATTAACTTCTCTGGGTTCATCTTCTTTGTGGTTTTGGGTGCTACACAAGTAATAGTCACCTGACCTTAAGTTTTTTTTTTTTTTTTTAGTACTAGATGGTGACCTTAAGTTGTTTTATTATTTCAATAAGTCAGGAATTCATCTTGGGGTATTTTAGGCTCAAATTGGTTTGTTGAAGTTTTATTAGAGTTGTGCTGACTATCAATCTATTCAGGTAATTTATCAAGGTAATGACTTTACCCCCTTCTTAGATCTAGATGTTGATTCGGCTAAGGGAGTTGTATAGTCAATATTCTTCCCATCATGTCTGATATCAGTATATATGACATAGGGTGCCCCCAAATAATTGACACACCCAGCGATGCTGATCAGTACCTTGTTGATCTGACCCATCTCAAGCAACCACATGTGATGGAAATCAATAAAAAGTATCTTGAGACTGCACATAATTTCAGAGCAATGTTCCGCCTCAAGGAGGTGTTAACTCTTCCACTAAAGTTTGGAGGAACTATTAACAAGTAGAAGTGGTAATTCAAAATGTCCAAGTTATGCTATCTTGGATATGGGATCAATTATCAACGTTGTGTCATCCCGCCTCATCAAGAAGATCAACCTTATCTCAGACCGTGAATACACTTGAGAGTACAGTACTGACAGTCCAAACAACACTAATACAAATGGTGCATACTCATCTCTTCAAATCCAAGTTGGCAAATTAGTATTCTTAGCTCCCACCGTTGCCCTTGACAACAGTCAATATGTTATTCTCATCATAATGCAATTTATGATCGAATATGAAGGAGTTATCATTTAAAAGAAGGAAACTATCACTCTTCAACTATGAGTTTCCCTCATACTGGATAATAAAGATTTCCAGAAAGAAGATTATTCTTGTCTGGTCAATTACCCTGTTTCCGCTTTACCTTTGCAATACCCTACATCTGGAAGAAACATGAAAAAGCTACCTGGCTTAATAGATGCAGCAGAGTGCATACTGTTTTATGCCACCAAGTAAGTAATAATTTAAGCAGGAGATGTTCACACCAACATAACCCTGAGTATACCCCAAAACTGATTGATACATATCACTAGTGTCAATGGAATAATTAAGTTTGAACCAAGAGTTTTTCAAGGAGTCCTCAATCCAGCCTATCAGCAGCATATTGAGATGTTACCTGGAAACTTAACCAACAAAAATATTTTTGTCAAGAAACATCAAGAAATCAGAAAAGGTTAATTACTTCCTTTTGATGAGATTAACAAGGTACATTGTTGGTACTCACCTTGATTAGGCTACTAGATGACAATCTAATTTGCGCTACCCTTCAAGTCCATGTATCTGATAATTTAAATTAGGAGGAACTAGAGAAAGTGCATCAACTAATTGAGACTATCAAGATGTTTTCTCTACATCAGAAGTTGACTATGGTCACATGAAACTCTGTACACATAGTATCAACATAGGAGAATCAACCCCTAATCCAATTAAAATCATATAGGAAGTCAAAGGTAGAGAAACAATAAATGACGAGTGAGCTCTAGCAACTAATGAGTGCTGGCTTACATGTGCACTCTTAGAGTCTATGTCGCCCCACTGTTGCTTTATAGAAAAAAACGATGGTCACAGAATAGTGATGGATTACAGGAAGCTAAATAATCTCACTAAGAAAGACAGCTATCCAATTCCAAGGATTGACGATACCCTGGCTTGACTCTTACTCAAATTTCTACTCTGCAACGAAACTTGCCAGTAGTACTGACAGATAGATCTTTCACCTGAAGACCAAGAAAATGCGCATTGATTTGCATAAAAAGGACTATTCTATCCTACCTGGATATCTCAGGTATCATGCAACGCTCCCACCTCACTTGAATAAGCAATGGATCACATCATTCAAGATCTTAAACTCAGCTGTGTAATTGTTTACCTAGATGACATAATGGTGTTTTCTAAACACTCAATGATCATCTAGACCACAAGTCAGAGTTCAAACGACTGATATAGAATCATATCAAGGAAAATATTATGAAGTGTACCTTTTTCCATCAGTATTTGGAATTTCTAGGATATGCCATATAGCAGGAAGATTTTTTAATCCTTGTACAATAAGGTTGAAGCAATTTCCAAGATGCCTGAGTTAAATAGCCTAAAATACATATAGGTATTCTTAGGGATGATGAAATATTACCATCAATTTATGCCAAATTTTGCTCAACTTGCAAACCTTGTCTGACTTCTTGACAGAAAAATCCCTTTCATATGAGGAGTAGAGCAAAGAGTTGCACTGAGTCCATGAAGATATTATTGTAGAAATGATCTTAAGACGTCTGGACTATGGGAAGCCTTCATCCTGTTTTTTGACGCCTCTGACTTAGCCAAAGGCGCCATTCTTTGTCAACTGGACGAGGATAGTATTAAACCCAGTGTCCTATTATAGCAAAACGCTTTCCAAAGCTTAGTAAAATTATAATGTCACAGAGGAAGAGTGATTAGCTGTTCTTCTGGTGGTGAAACATTTCCAGACTTTCTTGTACAGTTTAAATTTTACAATTGTTAAAGACAACCTTTTTACCATCTAGTACTAAAAAAAAAACCTTTTATAAAGTGGCTGAAAAGCCTAAAAGATCTGACAGGAAGACTATCCATATGAGTCTCAAGCTTAAGCATTATGGCATGAATATCATCCACCAAGCTGGAATGAAACACATGAATATAGATAGACTGACTCGACTGTGCCTTCTATATCTTGACAATATCAAAGCTGAGCGGTTACACAACTTACTCACAAAGCCATACTTATAGGAAAATGAAGGTGAACCAAAACAGAAGATGCTTAAATGACATGCTCAGAGTACAAAGGTTCTTGACAGACTACTATAGAATAAAGTCAGAATTGACTGGCTACCTTACTTATGACCTTCAGAACAAGTACAAGACATAATGGAAAAGCAATACCTTAGGGCATGGAGGAACCAGAAAAACTTTTAATGAATCAAAGATTGCTACTATTGGGAAGGAATACTGAGCTTTCTATTGGAAGTCATAGATGTTTTCATCACTTTTAAAAAGCAAAAGCCGCATAAGCTAAGTACAAAAATCAAACCATGACCCCTCAGCAGCCGTTTTACACCATCAGGTTAGACTTCATAGGTCCACTACCTGAATCCTAGGAAATCGATGAATTCTAGAAGAGATTGATCATATATGAAGTGTGTCAAAGCTATTTCCATTCTTGTGAATACCGCTGAAGCTACGCTAAATTTTTTTATCAAACATATTTATTAGACATATCTGCCCACAGATTCTACTGTGTAATGATGGGAAGAACTTTATTTCAAGAGTTGCGAGGATCTTAGCTATAAGCATGGGAACTCAACAACTATTTTCAGCATATCACAACCCATCAAGTATTGGGAATGTAAAATGAGAGAATGTGACATTGGTCTCATACTTTGTGAGATGGCTGCTACCAATTCTGCCAGGATTTAAGATGATGAGCAAGCAAAAACCCTATTACCAAATTGAACCTTGACAGATTGACACTCAAACCAGTGTGGATGGAACCCTATCATGAAGGCACCAAATAAGATATAATCAGGAAGCATCACGTGTATGAGAATTGCTAGAATCACCTCCAGGAATCCTGTTTTGCTTCCCAAATTATAAAAGGCGCTGCCCCCACCACTGCAGTCTCAAGGACAATGCAGTACAATGAGGGCGCTGTCCAGGTGGCAAATCCAGAAGGCAGTATAAGATCATGATCTCATGGGGTCACAAAGGTCCCTGAGGCACCATGTACCCACGTGCCCTATGAATATTGATGCTTTTCAACACAATAAAAAGGCATAATACCTCCATCTTTTTGTTTTTTTAATTCCTTACTAATTTTCGGCTTTGAGCTCATTTTTTGACTTCAGCATCAATAAAAAGAAGTGTCACACTGAGAGAAGTGATGCTCACTATAGGGGGCTCTAGCTGTCCTAAGTAAAAACGTCCATCATAGATATAATGGAAGAATATTAGCAGCCATTAAGATACATCTGCTGATCAGTCAAGAAGAGTTGCTCAATGGATTAGTACCTTGCAGCATGAAGTGCCACCCATTTAGCCCAAGAGTCTAGAATTATGGTCCACGTTTCAGTTCATCTTGCCCTCAGTTGACGAAAATTGATATTAACTTCATTACAAGAACCTTAACAACATTGACCAACAGTTATAAATGACATTTACTTCATAGGTGTCCACTCCAACTGCTCCCGCACCTCTTATGTGCCCTCTACCATGCAGGACTTTTATATCTCAGCCCAGCTCCTAGCGGGAGAACTCACCCTGGGAACTGAACGCTCACTTTGAAACTTTGTTCAGCTGACTATTCATCACCTCCTCCAGTTAGAAGGGTTTCACCATCATGAATTCTCCCAACAACTTGGGATTGCCCAAAACTTATGCTCCCATGCCATCAATTTTTACAACGTGGACTCCTCCTTCATACACAATAACTGTGAGGCCATAATCAGTAACTGAAAATATATCAATGAATCCCGAGGCCAAATTAAAGTGTTGGATAGTGGAATCTCTGGCTACCTTGAGGAACAACTGCATCTGAATATTTAACTCCTTGAAGCTGCTTGGAACCTGCACCTCCATCAGTTGAAGATCTGGTATGGACCCTGTAACAACATTATCAGGAGATGGCCTCTTGAAACTACACCTCCAGGAGTGAAGGACCTGAAGATCCTTGGGACCCAAGAGTTTAAAAGGAAATGTGAGACCTGAATGACCTGAAGGTCTCTGTGGACTTCAGGGTCCTCAGGCCCCAGGGTACCATACCCCAGAGACCCTGACAACCCTTGGCAAAAATATATGTTAGAAGCTCTGGCTGCCATACACAATCAAATTTGGAATTTAGCTCAGGGATGTAAACTCTAAGTATATGGAGTCCTCCTCAATCCTAGGGTCTCCATTGAGGCATTGTCAGACGAAATGGACAAATTTAGCACCTTTATTAAGTTTTTCATACCTGGATCTCTCAGCTTAGACAAACTTATCAAGGGTTTAAGACCCGTTTGACCACCCTTGAGGGCCAGTTTCGCCTTCAGGGCACCAATATATAAGTCTAAAGGAGCAGGTTGCCCTTAAGGCTTCCATTTCCTCCCTCAACCGAAGCTGGGATGATATTCAAGAGGACCTTGAGGGCTTAAGATGATAGTTGGACTAGCAGGTCCTTTGCAACTATGTGGATACTAAAATCTTCAAGCATGTACCCATCCCTGGCATTAACAGCCGCTCCAATACTTTTGTAACTACTTTAAACCTAGTTTTAAAAAGTTCACTCCTGGAAAGGAAAGCATCACCTCCTTTATGTACGCATATGAGTGTTCCATGGATAAGGCCACTGACTGGAAGAAAGTGAAGCATATCCACTCCTGCATCAACAGCACTACCTAGGAGATTATGACACCCCATTTAAAGGAGTGTAACATCTGGGGACAGGTTCATAAGCCTTAATTCAAGAATTGGCAGTTTTCAAACCCTGGACAACCAAAAAAAGCATTCATGGGTATCTGCCTGAATAAGGGGGGAGCCCCATGAGTTTGCTAGTCATTTCTACAAATAAGCGTAATCCTTTGTTACCACCAATTGTTTTACCTTGGATGACACTATCACCGCTGTCATCTCCACATTGGGATCCTATCCCAAGGTTCAAATGAATATTATTGGACAAAATATTGGTTTTGCCTGCATCCAGGAAATCAAGGAAGCAGTTAATGAGATCTCTGCGTTGACCCTGCACTCTAAGGCTACCTCTTTGGGTCCTTCAAACTTTTCTCAAGTCCAATTATTCAAGAATTATAAAGAATTCTTGTCCTTGATGCCCCTACTTCAATGTCTTCAGACACAGCGCCAATACCTTCTGAAATTGACTTGACTTGAAGGTGGAAAAAGGGACGTCAGCATAAAGGATGAGGCGCTCCATGCTAAAATCCCTACCACACCTCAAAAATCCTTCATAATCTCAAACTATCCTGGAGCTATCATACCTGAAGAAGAAGTTTTGGTACCCGTTGATAATATAGTGTTTGATACTGCTTACTCTTCTTCCAATGACTCTCCCATTTTTCTCACTCTACCTCCCCAGTTCAGAAGTCTGGTTACCTGTGTCACAGTTTGAGTTTATAAGATTCCAGTCCTCAACATAGTTGACAGTGGTTCCCCTTTGAATGTTATATCAAAAAAGTTGATGAAGCGCATCAAGATTGCTCTGGACTTGCCATACTATATGGAATATGGCACAGCTGTCCTGTAATGTACCTATCTATTAAATTAGTGATGCATTCTGTAAATACCCCCACCATCACACTGGATAGCCCTAGCTATGACCTATTTTTGGAACTTAGTCCCACAAGCCTATTCAGCAGTAGTCCATTATAATGACGGATTCATATCCCTACTAGAGTATTGGATCACCTTGGTCTTTAAAAATCCCCTGCGACTTTAAGGTGGAGGTCAAGGCCTAAGCCTGCCTATTAGAGAGTGAGGGCTGAATTGATCATCTCATATATCATGTAAGGGACTCTAGAGTCCAATTACCCCCCTGCTATTGATGTACAAGAAGGAATGCCAATCTACTTACCTAGGGCGACCATTACACCTCCAAAGTTTAAGTCATTGCTGACACCTGAGTCCATGTTAACATTCCCTCTGAAACCATGCTAGAAATCTGAGGCCTATACAACCTGTCTTCCAAGGAGATGCTAACCTGCCTGGGAATTCTGACTCCAGCTTATGCCAGATCTATATCAGTGTTGTTGGCTAATCTTACCAACAAACCCAATGTAGAAGGCCCAAACAGTCCCGCAGCCTATGTCACCTCCTACCAGTGGAGGCTGTCAACGATGTCCATAGTTTTTTGAGCCAAATGGACTTTGGGTTGGAGGCGCCCCTGTCAGTGGCCCTAGTTGGCACCATTATTGTAAAAGATCTCATTGAAGACCAACAGCGCAAAGCTCAAGGATTGGGGAGAGTATTTAGACCTATTTTTGGTCTCAGCCTACAACTTTGAGAGAGTTAACAGAGTCCTTTCTTTTTGGAGACTGAAGACGCTCCCCCCTTACAGTCCTGACCTCACCAGAAGAGCAAGGTGGAGGAAGCCCAGGTGGCGGTAGAGCTAGGACAACTACTCAAAGCCAAACTCCTAGTGCCATCATGCAGCCCTTAGCCTCTCTTCTTCTGCTATTTTGGAAGAATATAGCAGCCATCAGGTGGTGACGGACTATAGATGGCTCAACTCATCATCAAGAAGGACAGTTATCCACTGTCCCAGATTGATGACTCCCTCTGACTGCTCGCCAGATTACAGTACTTTTCTGAAATGGATCTTTCCAGTGGATATTGGAAAGTGTAGCTCGCCCCTAAAGTTCAAGACAAGTGCGCACTCATAGCCAATGGAGGACTATTTGATCCCACAAGGATGCCCCAGGGCCTCTATAACATGCTGGCGACTTTCCAACGCGCCATGAATGGGATCCTCAGGGACTTAAAGCTGTTGTGTGCTTTTGACTACCTCAAAAACATCACTGTCTTCTCATAAACTTTTTAATAACACGTCAAGCACCTTTTGGAAGTTTAAAATTGGCTCTGGAAGGCTAATATAAAACTTAAACCTTCAAAGTGCTCCTTATTCCAGCTAAATATAATGTTCCTGGAGTACAAGGTCTAAAAGGATGGCATTCAGCATATACTGGACACAGTTGGCGCCATAACAAAGAAGTTGTGCCCCCAGAGCTTAAGGGATATTAAGTTACTCCTCATCATGGTGGGCTATAATAATCAGTTTATCCCTCAGTTTGCCAACCTAGCCATGCCTCTATTTTACATCATGCAGAAGAACTTGCCTTTTTGAATGGCAGCCTGAACAAGAACAGGCTTCTAATGCGTTGAGAACCGCTCTATGTACCAAAATCTTTTTAGTCCACCCATGATTTTGACCAACCCTTTTGCTGTTAATGGAAGTGAGATATGTCACCATCAGAGCGATTCTAGCCCAGATTGACAAAAATCAGGTCAATCACATAGTAGCCTATTTTAGCTAGACTCTGAGTAAGGCTGAATGAAACTATAATATTACTGAGAGTGAATGCCTGGGTGTCTTGCTAGTCATCAACCATTTTTGGTCCTATCTCTATACTACCCACTTTACCATCATCACTGAGCATTCCTCGCTACGGTGCTCCAACAGATGAAGGACCTGGATGGCCGTTTGCCAGATGGGCCTTATGAATGCAGAGCTATTATTTCACTAATGTTCATCACATGAGAGCAATCCACCAAAATGCTTCAGCCTCTTTAGGTGCCAGTGCAAGCTGCTTTGACAACCAAGGAGGACTAACTGTATGATCTGATTGGTTGACCTGAGCGTTGGGAGTTGAAAACTCCCAAGATCCAAGCTGATCTCTGAAAAATGACCCAAGACACTCAAATTAAGGACGGGCTGCTCTACAAGAGGGTCAATAAGAAATGGCTCTTTTATGTCCGCTCTTCTTAAAAAACTGACATTATCCTAGAGGGCCATACTACTGTGGGACATGGGGCAGTTAAGAAGGCTCAAAAGTGTTTGAAGTCAATATGTTACTGGGACCAAATAGTACAGACCATCTAAGAGGTCTTAGAGGTATGTGTGACTTGCAAAACCAAGTCTGAGACAGTCCTCAATATCAACTTTCAGTTGTCACCCCAACGGGACCCTTCAGCGTTGTTAGCATCGATGTGATAGGCCCTCTTCCCACTGGATTGCATGGTCATAAATATATCCTCCTCACCATGGACCATCTGACCAAATAGGGTGAAGCAACTTTGGCCCCCGCTGCTACTGCAAAAGCCACAGCTCTCTTCCTTATTTGATCTTTTTTCAACCAACATGGATGCCTTAGAAAGTTTACATTTTGAACAACGGGTTTAAATTTACCTTGCATAGCAAAGAAATTACTTCACTTTTTTGGCACTAACTAAAGTTTTGCCAACCTCTACAACCCATCCAATAACAGAGCGGTGGAATGCGCTAACTGAAACCTTGTCTCTTTATATAAAAGATTGCTAATATGACCCTGCTCTCTGAAATTAATATTTACCCAGCACTTTACTTGCTTATAGAATAAGCTATCATCAAGTCATTAAAATGGCTTTTTTGAAGCTCTATATGAAAGTGCTCCCCCAGCTCCCATGTAGCGTTCAGCCATTGCTCAAAACCTCCGCTCCTGAGAACTCTCATATACCCATGAGGGTCTTAGCCAATGAAATTGTGCATCAGTAAGCCTTATACCTGAAAGGCATCACCACCACCAGAAGGAAGACATCCTGATTTAATGTCAGCTGACCCTCCTTACCCATTTTTATTTAGGTGACCTCATTTTCTTCTATCACAGTTGACCCAGAGGTTGACAATATAAACCTGACGTTCTTTGGTCTGGAACATATAGGGTCATCCATAAAGTGAACTCATAGTACTCCATTGCTGACATCAATCAGGGTACAGTGGTGAATTGAGTGCATTGCCAGTTCCTCTGGCCCTATACCCCCTCTGACAGGATCTTGAGGTGGGCGTTGTTGGATTAGAGATGATGAGTAAGCCAAAAATCCCCTGTTTGAAAATTAAGCCTTGACAGATCAACCCTTAAACCAGATTGAGCGGAACCCTACCCTGAAGGCACCAAAACTAGATTCAATAATGAAGCGTCACATATGTGAGAATTAATGGCTACCCTTCAGAATCTTGTCCCCACTTCCTAAATCATGAGAGGCGCTTCCCCCACTACTGCAGTCTTAAAGACAACGCAGTCCAATAAGGGGACGTCTAGGTGGTTTATACAGAAGGAAGTAGAAGATCCTGATCTCAAAGGGACACAAAGGTCCCTGAGGCGCCGTGTCCCCACACGCCCTATAAAAATCAATGCTCTCTAACACAACAAATTAGTCTATATTCTCTCCATCTTTTTATTTTTTTGACCTCTCTGCTAATTTTCAGCTTCAAGCACTTTTTTCAAACTATAATGACAGTCAATAAAACTGTTATGCTGAGAATTTCATTACACTGGGACCAATATTTCCCAAGTGCGTTGATGGCTTATAGTATAATATTCCATCAAATTATTAAAAAAAATTTCCTTCAAGGCCTTATACAGAAGAGAAACTGGAATCTCAGCTCTATTAGTTTGTGAGGTTACCAGTGATAATACCAAAGAGCCTGAGAAAGCGCTAAGAAGGATTAGCCCATAGGATTATAGGGCTTTTAGTTGGAGGCAATGGAAAATCTGGACAAGATGATTATAGAGGAAGGTCAAGAAGCAAATGCAACTCGCCAACCTTTATCCACCTTTTAGATTAAAGGCCTAGTCCTATACTATCACAATTGAATAGTACAATAAAGAGGAAAATTAGATTTCATCTAGGATGGTCCATATGCTATCACATATAAGCGTAGATACAAATACTCAATCAAGTTTTTGAAAACTGGAGTAATTATCAACTGCTTTCATAGCCAATTCATGCGTTGGTTCTCACCTGCAATATTCTTGAAGTAGTGATGTAAATTTATCTGATATTAAACATGATGGGAATTGGGACCATCTAGTACTAAAAAACATGATGGGAAGAATCTTGACAATTTGACTCCCTCAGCTGAATCAACGCCTGAACCTAAGAAGAGGGTTAAAGGTATTACCTTAAATAGTTAACTGAAGAAGTCAAAAGGTAGCACAGATCAAATTGACCTTAGGAAAATTCCAAAAAGATCAATTTAAGGAAAAGATACCCCAAGATAAATTCCTACCTAATCAAGTGTTGGATCAACAGCAGGTCAAGCGACCACAACCAGAAGTGGCACTTGAGACAGAAAATTATGATAAACCCAAAAAGGTCAAAATCAAGAAGCTGCCAAATGATTAATCTAAGTGGACCCAGTCCCATCTGACCTGGGTAAAAATATACCATTTTTGCTTATCAAAATTATGATATAAAGGCATTATACCATCTGGAATGTATTGTCTGACCAAGAGCCTTCCTTTTGGCTGTCACTCTTTAATAATACTATTTTTTCTTATGGGTTCATATTGTTATTTGCAACATATTAAAGCCTATAATTATACTATAGTAAAGTTACATAATTATTTCTATATATCATTTTGGCACCTGAATATTTAAGTCTATTCTGCCGTACTTACCATAGGATGGATACTCTAGCTGATATGACATAAGTGGTGACTTGCACCCCTTTTAAATTAAAATATACTTGTCATGAAACTTAGTTGGCTTCAAGTATTGAGTCAGGCTTCTTAGACATAGCACTATCAAGATTGGAAATGGAAGCCTTAAAGGCGATCAAGTGAGGAACACTGTTGACTCATCAGAAGATAATTAAGTGGTATCCAATGTTTATTGTCAGAAGTTGATAACATATTTACCCAAGTATTCTTGAAGGCAATTTTCTCTGGGACATGATAGTAAATTAAAAGGATAGTATTGGAAACATAAGCAAAAATAGTCTCTATCTTTATGATGACATCCCTTTTACCAACACCTGCATTCTGCTCCTCTGCGCATTGCTTGTAACACCTATCCATGGTGTTTTGGCAGCCTTTACAGTATGAGAAGAAAGGTATATTCTTGTCCTTTGCTCAAAGCAAGTATGCAATACTAGTGGGGGCTAAGATGGGTTAGAAACTTATTAATGTAGCTAAAGGATTTTTGTTAAAAGCCTCCTTACTTTTTTGGATGTATGTAAAGTATAAAAAATTCTGCGTATGAATTTGGACGTTAATAAATAGCTTAAGGGCAGAGATGATAGAGGTAATAACAGTTTCTAGAGAGATAGAATTAGTAGTAAATAATGGCAGAGCTCTGAAATAGGAGTATCTAGATAAATTCACAGGTGTTTAGTTGAGGATTCTGCCATAATTGTCTGTTTTGGTTGGACAGGGTTTGATTACTTAAAATCCTGAATTATGGTGGTCATGACTTGCACCAGTTTGGCAATTGCTAAAATGAATAATGATCTCACTAGTTTCTTCGCTAGAGGCATAAATAGAAGTGCTTCACTTTTTGCCTATTGGTGGCCTCCTACATTGTTCTCTAGTAAACATTAAAAAATGACAAGATACAACCTTAACTGGATATGAACCTTTCTTTAAAACTGGCTATGGGTAGAGATAAAAAAGGCAGTAACACTGTTCATATCCTACTCAGCACTATAGCTGGTCTCAGAAGACACTGTCTCCACATACATAGGATCTTTTAATTTAATTGTCTTCTTGGGTTTTTATGACATCCTGTAGTTCATTCCAGCATATGTTAAGGGTGGCAGTACTAGTCTTCTGCTTCCTTAGAGGTTTAGAATTGGAATCTAAGCTATACAGTAACTAGCTCAGTTCCCTTAGGTCAGTAATAGTTAAACTAGCTGATTGAGATGCTTTATAAGTGAGTTTAATGAACTCATATTTGTTTATTATCGCCTTGTCTAATGCCTTCAAGGTACCATTGGTGCCAATTGGGTGAATAAAGGGTGAACTCCGCATCATTGGGAGATTTACTCCAATTTCATTTGTAAAGCTTCATTCTTTGCTATTCTTTCACCTTTCAACGGCTTGTAAAATCCTTCAGTGCATGGGACAGTAGACCCAGAGGGGCCACTTGGCCCCTCTAGCTTTATGGCCTTTCTGTTCCATCACAGCTGCAGGGCCCTCTAGGACCTTTAGGACCTTGTGGCCCTTAGAGCCTTTCAAGCCTGCAAGAGCCCTCATGTTTCTGGATTCTTGTGGCTAGGTTAAGGTGCTGTCATTGTTTTTTAACCTTTGACAGCTCATCTTCTGGGTTTAGAAATTGACCCAGATCTGATTCTAGAGCCTGGATCTGACCTGCAGATTTAAAGAAGTTTGAAGAACAGACTTATGTGCCTCAGTAACTACACCCTGTGACCAGTGATTAGATTATTACATGTAGCGCAGAATTCCATAATCAGTAGGGTATTTGATTTTATTCAATGTTAATGAGACTTTGACTGTCCTGTATTGCCACACAGTTATTACATAAAAATGCAGAAGCAGATCATTAAATATCAACAAGGTTGGATTAAGGTTACTTATTAATCCCAACTGGCATAATATCTCCTGATGGTGCAGTTCCACTAATTATAGGAGTTGTTGAAGGGCGTGGTGTACAAACAAACAAATTTTGGGTTCCACACTATTATTAAACTCCATTAGTTGCCAGAGTAGCATAACTATATATTCTCCACATATAGGAAGGTATTGTTGTAGCTCAGAAGCATATGGATTGGCTTTCAGTCAAACAGATTCTGGCCAAAAGCTTTTGGATAGTACCGCTAATGCCTTTCAACTGTAGATAATATTAGTTGCAGTCGTGGTCAGGAAAGCAGAACTCAAAGATGACCTGAAACTCTAACTTTCTGGTTTTACAGATGGTACTTCATATTGAGATGTGATATCCATCAGTCGCTATTCCCACCTAATTGTAGGGGGGCTGTTGCTAGAATTGCTGTCCATATTTTGTGATCACCATATTCACTTGTTATAATTTGGGAACCCTTATTTTGAACACCAGTTTTGGCCTTTACCAATAAAGAAAAGTCAAGTAAACTAAATCTTTGGTTTCCCAGAGATGTCCCGTTTGAAAATTATAGATTCTTCAAGATGGTACTTGGTAGCAGAATGGCTTCTGAGAGGTAATGGCTAAGCACAATTGCTTCAATAGTGTCTTCATAATGGCAATTATCATGTCTTGCAACTGCTAACTCTTTTATTGGGAGTATGCAACGAAAAACATATATGCTAAAAAACTAGGGACAAATTTGAAACTAACTTTGGAAGGGTAAAATTCATTAATAAATTTAAGGTGCAAGGAAGCCTTTTACTAGCAAGCTTCTGGGTCATCCTCAATCAGGATATTTACTTCTCATTTAGTATGAAGGTCATGAAGACATCTCCCTAGTTCAACGCCTGGTTAGTTTATAATCAATTTGTATGATTCTTTATGACTTTAACTCTGTTGTCAGGATTCGATTTCACCCAGTTTTTTTGTTGCCTAGTCAGAATTGTATCTTGTGAGAGATCTTAAACCTTATCATTATAAACATTTGAGGACATAGATTTATTAGATGACAACTTACCTATGCCATAAAGGCTTATACTTAATGTGAGCTTTTAACCATTCATTGTTTTATTATCAATATACTTAGATTTTTCTCTATTACACATGCCAACAGTACTATTGGTGAGGTCAAGTTTCTCAAACATAAGGAAGAATTGCATCCCAATTAGAAAACCTTTTCTTACATTGCCTAAGCACCGTTTGAGCCATTATACCATTTTGTCTAAAACTTGATGGCAAGGCGAAATTTCTCTTAAATCACATGTTGTATCAGAAACTTGTTTCTATTTTATACTATCTGCAGTGGTTAGCATAAGCTTCTGTTTCTTCTTAGTATTGGATGACATATTGCTTTGTGGATCGCTTGTGTCAAGGACAGTCAAGATTTATTCTTTGGATCTGATCAAAGTATGGGTAGATTTTTTAGATAGAAACTATGGTTTGTTAAAACGTTAATGGTTGACTTCTTAAACTTCCAAAGCGCTTTTGCTTCTGTAACTCCAAGTTGGTGATATTTTCATCCATTGCCTCAATAGAGGGAAAAGGTGTTCATGATAAGCTGTTAACCTTAATTAATGGTGTTAATTATCTAAAGCGTTTGTGTGCCTTAGCCATGTAAGAGTTACATGGCTCCTCTCTATCAAGCATATGGATTTAGAGCTATAAAAGGTAAAGACAGTGCTGAGAGCCCCCAACTAAGTATTGTGCACTTTCTTCATTTATGTGGTCATTATATTTTTTGACTAAAAATCAGCCAAATCACAGTTTCAAAATCTTTCCTTATCACAGTATACTAGTTTTGGGTGGCATTTAATATAGAGTCCTAAAAGTGTCCTGTCTTGTAATCTTGTTGATCTTAATTATCTGCTTTCTTGCTGCTCAGGCATATTTTGCTTTTTTTCCTTGGTTTCTTCACTTTTTATTAAGTAGATTATGCAGTATTGACAACTATAAAGTGCTTGGATGACACCTTTGATCCTAGTCCTATAAGTCCTTTGCACAATAAGTAATGTTTTTGGTTGTATTTAGAGATCCTAGGAGCTTAAGTGAAAGAATCATTGTTAAGTTTTTAGCCGATGGTGCAAGCTAAAATAACTTAACAATGAAATCAAGGATATAAACTCACTTTTTAAATGAAACTCCTGCTCTTAATTGGGAAGTAGATTCTCTGATAATCTTTGTTAATAGCCTAGTAACTCTGGTATGCTCACCGTTTTCAAGTCTTATGGCACCAACAAATACAAGACCTTCTATCTTAGTACAAAATTAGGAAACTTATTCCTCTATAATTGGGACTAATTCTATGGCAGGCAACTATATACTTCTCTCTGGGAAAAATAAACACACATAACTATCTAATATAGATGTAACAGCAACAGATATGAATATCAGACAGATGACAGATGGATAACAATAATTAATAAACTAAGCAACAGTAGTTATTAATGGTCAATAAAATAGTAAATGATGATCAATTGATGTTATATTAATTGGCCAGGCACCAGTATTATATACCTCTTGGGCATCTCCTGGTTGAACTCGTCTATTATATGATATCATTCATATTATGCCAATCCTCTGTTGGTCATGGCAATAATTATAAAAATATCCCCAAGTCAATTCATCCCATGAATTGACAAAAATAACAATTGTTTCAGCCCAATTGAAGGCAATTTTACTCTCATAATTGGGACAACTTTGAGTTTTGAACTCAACATCAAAATCTTCCCAATCTGAGCTACATCATAACTCGACATTTAACAATAAATGGGGAAAAACATATATGATCATAAAAGATGACACACCCCAATTTAGGACATCAGCAGGCCTCTCATTAGCACTAATTACACCCATAATTAAGACATCTATGTTTAAGTGCTTAATTATTAATTTCATTAATTGAACCCAACTTCCACCTAAGTGCATTAAGGTTAGTGCACTAATTTAGGAGGTGCAATTTAGTTAATGCTGTGGGACCACTTTGCATCCAAGTGGACCCATAATTGGCCATAATATGATTATATCATAGCTATTTTTTAGTACTAGATGGTCATTATATCATAGCTATTATTAGCTACGATAATCAGGCATCTCAGATGCAATTAGAGCGGTTATGAGGTAAATCTGATTTATCAGATTATGCAGATGAATTGGGAGGATCAAAGGATCCATCAATGGGATTAATATATCAGCATTGATGGTTTTCTCAAAGGGTTTATTTTTGAGTTAACCATCAAAATCAATCAATCAGATGCACATTAAGAGTTTGTTTATCTCATATGAGCTGAGTAAACTCCATTTTTGCAGTAAAAATTTTAACAGCTCCACTTTCCACAGATATTATACCATGATAGTAATAAGTCACTTATTTTGTGACAAAATTATCCTTCCTCATCTGCAAGTGTAAGAAGTCCTGGCATATATTTTGTAAATCCTGGTCACTAATAATTCAGGCAATAATAACCCTTTTACTTTCTGCCAACACTAATCCTGGTCATAAAATTGCACTGATATTTCCTTAAGCCTCATGACTCATTCAAACTTGGACGTGAAAAGCCTTTTTACAACCACTCAGACCATATATAATGTACTCATACAGTTGTGAAAGCTAAGAATTTCCCCTCACCAAAAAAATATTTCTTTAAGATATGGCTTAAAATTTGGGACCTCATATGATGGGTCACTACGTTGGATAAAATTGGGCTCATTATTGAGCTGTCATGATTGGTGTTTCCAAACAGGTTCCTTCTCTTGATAGAAATAATTTTTGGCGTTACATTACCGGAATTTGAGATTTTATTTCTTCCACATTCTTTATTATGTTAATATAGATAGAGACATGTCTTTCCTAGCGTTTCCTTACTTGGTTAGGGTCTATACAATCATTCCATTATAACTAACAAGGATTAAACATTTGTCTTCATGTTTAGACAATATTATTTTGATGCTATTAAAAAGATGTTTCCACCAATCTTTGAGGTAATGAGAGCACAAGCTTTTCAGGATGCATCTGAAACCTGTTCACGCTGTAACCACAGCTCTACCACATTGCTTCCATAGTCAAAAGTCTTGTTTCAAAATGATTTTCCCTTTCATTGCAAGGGTTTCAAGTAAACCTTTTACATGTTAAGAATCCACATGATACCTCTTAATTTGTTATAATTTTATGCTCACCACACCCATTTCATATGATTTTATCATTCCTTAAGTAATCACATGAGCTTTTCTTTCTCGTAACAATCACTTTAGTTACTACAATTTGATTCAAACAGCAAATTTGGATAATCACACACAGGAAAGATGGGTGACTTTATCAATAAAAATAATACAACATGGGTGAGCGTCGCGGTGAGTGGTGCACTTAACGGTGCAACTAAGGGCAAGAAACGCCCTGGAGGGGGACCAGGAACCCAATCCGCAAAGAAATTGCAAACTCAGACACCATCTGGGTTCATGGTGTTTACTGTAAAGCACATGCAATATATGTACATTCAGTTCAACCAACCCTTATCAAGTTGGAACACAGGATCAGACTCTTCCTTGGGGATGAGTCACCAACCCTGTGGGAGAAAACATGTGAGGCACAGCCCTCACTTTTCCCTCACGCGGTGTACATAGCCACTAACAACATGGGCCACGGCTGGATCAAATTTGGTTTCAAAACAGCCAATGAATATGATGCTGCAGCAACAGTCTGTGTGGGAATTACCCTCCCCAAGGGCAAAAAACTGTGCGCACCGTGTGCACCAGATGGAATAAAGTGAAAACTTTGTTCATCTCTTTTGACTCAATCCCCACCAATCTTCCTCATAAGGTAATTGAGGAGGAGCTCCGCAAAGGTCTCATGGCCTACAAAGAAATTCAGCAACCCAAATTTCAGTGATTTTGCCTGATGCCCAACCTGTGCATGGGCAAAGCTATCACCGTAATCAATTTCTTCCCAGAAGTGGAAGAGGACTTATCCAGAATTCCCCGCACAGCAGAATTTCACTTTGAAGATAGGGGCCAGTCAGCTGCATTCTGAGTTACACCGGAATGCACACCGCCCATTTGCAACCACTGTGGCTCACTGGGCCACAAGGAACATGCATGCCCTGTGAAAAAGAGCTCAATGGAAAATGATTATTGTGAGGAAGCAATGGACGAAGATAATGAAAACTTCACCAAAATGACTGATGGTCACCACCCATTCCGCTGAGGTGAAGTTGGACTATACTCCATCGTGGACCCAGTTACAAGCAAACAACATAAAGTGGCACAAAAAGCCTGCAAGCAAGCAGCGGCTGAAGCGGCGGCACACGCGGAGTCCGCTATTAACCCTGGACAAATTTGGGAGGATATTTTGGATTTTCACCAAACCAACCAATCAGAACAATATGCCCAGGTCAAAAATTTTTACAGTAACCTGACTGAGTCACAAAGCGACATCAGTCATGCACATATTGAGGAACAATGCAACCACAATTTGGGTGAAAATGCATTGCACAATTCATCAAAGTTGAACAAAAAAATATAAAATCCAATAAACAATCCGCATCAAATCAACATGAGACCTGTGCGGGAAAAGTTGACGCAAATGCAAAAAACCACAGTTCCATTGAATCATTGGGTCAGATCAAGGGAACCAACAATGGCAGTGAAAGAGTAGGAGTACAGATGCGGAGCATGGCCAAAATGAGCCATGGTGGGATAGGGCCAGAGGGCCCTCCCAATTGCTCCTGAGGCGCCGTGGGCACCTCAGTGTCAATAGGGATGCTAAACATTGCGGGAGCCAGGGCTCAAGTGTCCCAAGCCAAAAAGCTGGAATTCTTGCAAAAACCTCTTGTAGACATCTTGGCCATCCAAGAAACCCACTGTCTACAAGGGGAAGAAGGATCCTGGTCAACCAGGGTCACACCATCACAATCTGTATGGACGTCTCACTGTGGGGTGATCATCTAAAACAACAAAAAATGTAAAATCTACAAATTCGTCATCACACTTGCACTGTCAAGTCCTGGTAGCAACAATCACATGCCAAGAGGAAATAATTTTGATAGCATGTATCTATGCACTGTGCACTGCAACTGAGAGAAAACAACTTCTTGAAAACATTTCTACTCTCACACTCCCACCAGATACCATTATGTCAGGCGATTTCAACTGCTGGGATAACCTCAATATGGATCAAAGGCCTAATCCCAGGGGATACCCACCTGGACACATTGAATTCCACACAATGAAGGCATCTCTTGGCTTACAGGATGCTCTTCCCCCAGTTCACCACTCCTTCCCCACATGACATGGCCCAACATACGTGAGGGAGTGCTCATAGCAATTGTATTGTTGACCACATCCTCATCCCGCAATCCCACCGCTCAAGAATTTCCAAATCTATAACAAAAAAGATCAATTTTTCTGACCACTAATTAGTTATGGTGCAGTTAGCGCCAACCCAATCCCACACACAGGTGTCACCTTGGAGAAAGCTTCACCCAGAAAATATAAAATTGCTCAAGATATCTGACTGGGTCAAAAACAAGGCTACAAATTCAGAATTCACAGCCCCATTCACTTTGGATCCCATTGGAACATGGGAACTTTTCAAAAATGATTTAATCAACATTTTCTGACATATTGCATCACATAAATACACCGCGGACACAGCCACAATCAAGCGTACCTTGGCAGAACTAGACCACCTGGAAATAAACACTCTGAGATCTAGCTATAGCCCCAACTGGGAATGCAAATGGGCAGAAATTTCTGCCCAACTTAACAATCTCATCTTTGAACACCAACACAGAATCAAAGTATCAAACAAAGGTAAGTTCATAAAAGGAAGGCAAAACCTGTTCAACATACTTTTTCCGCCAATTCCACTCCTGCAGAAACCAGCCCACATGCACACAGGTCCACAAGACCAATGGCACCATGGCAACTGACCCTGAGGAGGTCAAGGTGGAAGTACATCGTTAATACACTGAATTATATCGTGAAATGCCAAAAGATTCACAAAAAATTAAAGAATTTATACAAACTGCCAAGATACAAAGTACAACACCAAACTACAATATACTATCCCTTAACACATAGGAGGAACTTTGGGAGACAATTCGCGGTGCACCACATAGGAAATGCCCAGGGCCTAATGGGATACACTACAAATTTCACAAAAAATATTTTCAAGAAATCGCCCCCCTCCTACTGGCGTCTATGAACCAGAGCTTGTTGGAAACACGCCTATTACCAGGAGGCCATAAATCCTACATTATATCCTTGTATAAAAAGGGTGACAAGTTGGACCTGGCCAACTGGCGCCCAATTGCACTCTCCAACACTGACACAAAAATTCTAACAAAAGTTTTAGCAGCTAGATTAGGCGCAATTGCATCTGACGTCCTATCACCCAACCAGTTTGGGTTTATACCAGGGCGTTCAATCTGGAACAACATTCACCCTGTTGAAAACATTTTAATCCAAAGCAACTGGTGCCGTGGTCTTCTTGGATCAGGAAAAGGCGTATGACCATGTTAGCTGGCCATACCTAAAAGAATGTCTACATGCCTTCAAACTCCCACCAAGATTCATAAAATGGGCGATGCTCCTAACAGAATCTGCAGCCATGGCTGTATGTGGCCCTGGATTCCTAACAAACAAGATTAAACCATACATAGGGCTCAAACAAGGGGATCCCACAGCCCACTGCTATACAATTTCAGCTTTGACCCACTCCTCTGAGTAACTGACTCACGTATCATGGGGATAACAGCACAAGGACAACCAACAATCAAGATACTGGCCTTTGTGGATGACTGCGTAGCAGGTATAGCAAACAATGAAGATGTCCAACAGCTGGAACGCACTCTAGAGGAATACTCCAAGGTGAGCAATGAATTGCTCAACAAAAGAAAGACAGAAATCATCCTCTTAGGCAAATACACAAACAATTGGGCCACAACATCAGAACCTCATACCAACACATGAAGAAAAAACCCAATCATCTTACCCTTTGCAACACCTCCCACCACCACTCCTGTCCAACACCTTAGAATCTGGATAGAATCAGGGGGATATGCTAATGAGACAATGGAAAGTAACCTGTTACTACGGGTATCTAAACGCGTCGCCTCCCTCAAGGGAAGAACCGCAGGATTAATAGGACGAGTTACAGTTGCTAACTCGCTCATCATCCCAATACTGTGGTACCAGGCCTACGCGATCGCCTTCTCACCTACCTTTATAACCTCAATCTGCACGCTTATCCAGGGCTGTCTGTGGCCTAGCTCTCACCCTCCTATATGGATGGAAACACTATTTGGCCCACGCTCAAGTGGAGGCATGGGACTAATAGATTTTGAGAGCCATGCCAATCACATCCTAGGTACCTGGATAAAGGAAGTCCTTGCTCCAGACCTCCCACAACAACATCGGTCCAGAGCAGCAAGGACTAACTTTACACAGGCGCTCAAATTAACCAACCCACATAGTCCACCCAGACTACTTTCATACCTTGCCAAGCACCCTACTGCAATGGGTCCGCATGGACCCTTTCCTCATTTCAAACATATACTTTAAACTATCCACCGTATGGGATGGACCATAGAGAACATGGGTACTATACAGGGAAGGGGATGACCCAGCCCCCAATTCAAATTAAGAAACCCAGAAAACCACCCCCAGAGAAATATGCTCGCAACAATCCCAAGCATAGCTAGGATAGAATACCTAGATATGTTGGACATTCCCTATGATTTAACCACACAGAAGGCAATGTGGAAAATGACTCACCACTCACTCCTACAGCTGAGGATAAGAGCAAACGCCTGGCGCTGTCTGAGAAGGACCTATAGTATGACAGTCCGTTCCAATTTTCTTCACAAAACATGTGCAGTATGTGGAGGGGAGGGATCCCTACATTACCGCCTAGAAACGTGCCCCCCAACCAAAGCTATATGGCATGAAGTCGCACGCCTGCTTTAGATCCAAAACGAACAGGAATTATCAATAGAAAGAATCTTTGCACTCCAAATCGAGTCACCAATCCCATCTACCCTCCATTCCCTAATAATACCCATTGCAATGTGGACAATCCACACAATTGCATAAGATGCATTCAAGGTTCTGGTATCAACCATTCATGGGGTTATTAACAGATTCCAAGTCCACTTACTGGAGCACTTCCAAGCCTGGCTCTATGGATATAAGAGACCAAGGCAAAAAGCGCTCATAAAATCATGGTTCCCACTCTGGTTCTTCCACACAAACCCTTTCCTTCACACCTGCTCCATAACAGGGGAAACCCCTTCAGAGTAGTGCACCAACCCCCCATACCTGGCAGTCCCGCTGGCAACAGGGGTAACTTGAGTACCCTGGGTGCCCAATTTTATATGTGTCAGTTATTTCCTTAGTTTTATGTATTTTTGGTAATGTCTGTCCCCTGGTCGGCTTACCTCAGTTAAACAAAATAAGTAATCACATGAGTCAGCATTTTGTCCTTTTCTTGCTTATTTCGAAATTAATGAGTCCAAAATGACAATTGGGGTTGTGAATATCACATATATGACACCAAAATTACAACTTTAATGTGTGGAGAGTTTTAAATGAGCTGATTTTATCACTATAACACTGCTTCAGCGTCTCTTTGTACATCATCTGCTTCCACTTAACTCAATGGATTTTTTTCCCTCAACATTGAGACTCTATGTCTTTATAAGATGTTTTTTCTTAAGTGCCTTAACCAATTAGATTCTAAGACTAATTATTGGCGATAATATATTAACTGATCCTAGATGGGAATGTTGTGATTCTCAGCTTTGCCAGTTATAGTGGAGCAAAAAGTTAATCTTTTGGTTTTCTAAAAGATGTTTTGTTTGAAGATTATAGCTTCTTTTCTGTATTGACTTAATTATAAAATGACTTCTAAAAAAGTGATCTTTAAGTTCATTTTACATTCAGTTAAATTCATATATTGACAAAAACCTTGGTTTATAATTACTAATAATACTGTTGTGATTATGCAAAGCAACAAAAATATTATAATTAGAAATGTATAAAATAAATTGGAATTCTCTTTAATGAGTTAGTGTATTCATATTTCTATAAGATGTGATGGAGCTTTATGGCATATAGAGCTTCTGTTCCCCTTAATCAGGATCTTCCTTTCTCATTCAATATGAGGGCCAAGCATTAGTCACCTTCCTTCATTAAAATCTGAATTGCTGTACTCCATTGTTTCACGCTTTGGGATTGCAAATATGGGATTTAGAATACAGTTTTACTCAAGTTGTCAATTAAAGCCTAACCAAAAATTGTATGTTGTGACAAGTCCTAAATTACTACTAAAGATTTTCTCCTATATGCGGTAATCAAGTTCATTATGTGTCAATACATTTTTTTTGCTAGTGCACAAATCTGGAGAAAGCGTCTGACCTACTCGTTATTTCTACCTCTAATAGGTTTAGATCATATATTGCTACAAATTCTGACAGTGCCCCGCTCAAGGTCCTGTTGGAGGGTGACAGAGGACCAACAAAACCTATCATAAACTCTAATAACTAGGTGCCCTTGATGGCATCTATAATGATATACTCCAATCTTCCTAGAATAAGATGCAGCATGGGCCCAACCAGTAGATGTCATGCTTGTTGGGCTGTCTTCCAGGGAAGTGATGATAAAATAATACAGAACAAACTCTAAAGGTGGGAAAGGCCAGTCAATGAGCATTATATGACATGGTCTCCTTTGCACTAGTCAAAATGACACTTGGGTGATAAGTGCTTGTAAAATATAAATCTTGTTTTCCAGTGCCCTCATGGATAACTTAGCAATTTAAAGAGTTTAAGAGTTTAAACTTGCCATAGTCTGTAAATAATCATGGTTTTTCCCATAAATGGCCTGGAATGGCGGCATCTTAATTACTTAGTGATAACCTATCTGATAGGCTATCAAAGTGAATGGCAGACACTTGTTTCATTGCTGTGATAGGTGGCCACTAAAATATGCATAATAGATACATGGTTACCATTTGCTCATTTTATTTCCATATTAGGTGAAGAATTGTATTTTGCAGCGAGATGATGTCTGGTAAAAACGTCAACATTATTTCTTAAACAATTGTGATGGAAACTTTAATATTATCAGAAAAAAACCCTCAGGAATCCATAAGGTGTAAAAATGGAGCAGAATGTATAAGGCTGTAGCTTTTGCGGTCACAACTGGGTAAGAGATTGCCTGACCCACCTAATTAGATGAGCATTTGTGAGTAGGGTGTAGCAATGCCCATGAAGTCCCATGCATGAGAGCCCTACTGCATTATAACTGAATGTGCTAAATGGCAACAATGTAAGTATACTTAATTCTAGTTCTCATAACTTAGGCAAACCTGCATTCTGCAGATTATATAGGTTTTTTATACCTCATGTATGGTTTAAGCACCCAAACCTAAAATATGATTTTCTTACTAAATACGTCTCCTTAATGACTCCATGCCCTACACTGGATTGGCATTTGAGAATAACTTAATTTTTTAGGATAGTCACAAAGATGGCAACCACTTTTCATCAGTAGGTTTATAGAGCATTTATTCTTGATTTGAGTGTCTTTTATTATATATCAACTCCTTCTTAATCTATGGTGTCTCCAACTCCCACATTCCCAGATAGCTAATAATATTGTATAAGCAGTCTTCCTCAGATACCAACATGGTTAAAGTCAGCATCATTGATGATTCATCCGCATTCTGGTGGGTAATACTGGCGTAATGGAATACTGTGAAATTGTAAATCTGAAGCCATATCTATCATCTAGATAGCCTTCCATCTTGATTCTTTATCTGCTGTAGCCATCTAAGACTTTATACTAGTGATGAAGGTGAAGTGGGGTACATATAGATAAGGTAAAATAATGCTTAATTGTGAGGAGCATATTTAATCATTTCTGTTTGGTGATAATGTAGTCCTGCTCAGCCTTTGAAATGGTTGTATTAAAATAGGTAATCAGTCAGTCTACCTGGTGATTCACCAACTTGGCTAAACAGCCCCACATCCACATTGCTGAAATTGGCAAATTCTAAGAAGAGCTGATAATTTGGGCTTTAAAGATAGGCTGGTAACCAAAGTGGTGCTAAGAAGGTTGAGTGCCTGATCCTTCTTAGGATTTTGTTTGAGGAAAGTTTTCTGTAGCAGGTATTCCAAAGGTTTGGTGAGGTCAGCAACCTGTAAGATACCCTTTTGTTGGTACACACCGATCCTAAGGAAAAACTGGATGTCTCTAAGGCTTTGAGGGGGCCATCTTTTCTATCACAGCAACCTTGTCTGAAAGGGGTTAGATGCCCTGCTTGGTGATTTTATGCTCAAGGAACTCTATCATGAGCTGAAAAAAGAAGCATTTAGAAGACTTGAGCATATGGGAGGCCTGCCTTAGTGTAAGTTCAGGGAAACGTCCCCTGTGCATGGATTGGGCGATCTTCCCATTTCTAAATAAAAAGGGTTCAAAGAGGGCAGCTGTTCCCCTCATCACCCAGGGCGACCTCACCCACGTGGTAGACAAGCACTGGGTAACAGCTCTCCCACTTTGGATTCCTCCCCCAGTACCCTCGCTCACCTCAACCAAACTTGTCCGCCAGATTAAGGAAATCTGCTCTGAGATCACTAAATTAATGTCAAAGGGTCCAAAACTGAGGGTAATCAAGCCTGATGATCGGAAATTACATAGTCAAAAAGGGAAAAATATCAAATCATTGGCCAGAATTGCTGACAGTTTTGATTCAGCCAGCATTATGATTGCCATTATTTCCCCTCTTGAAATCGTCAGGATGATCCCAAATGTGTAGATGGTATTTTCAGAAACCATTGCCAACAGTTCGAAATCCCTATCCAGCAAATAAGTCATTGCAGCCAACATAACTCATTTGACTGAATGAACGCCCCAGCAACTGGGCACAGGCGGGTTGGGCATCCTGAACCCATTTTCAACCAATTGGGGCTGCCCCTACATGGGGTGGCCCTGGGGAATTTCCATTGTTCATCAAGCCAGAGTCTGTCACACCAACCAATGGAAACACAGTCAAGCCTCAGTTTAGGCATTTGAGGTCAAACCAAAAGTGATTCGGCCTGCCACCAAATCCTTTGATGTCAGTTCCCATTGAGATTATCTGCCCCCTTCCCCAAAAAATTTGCTAGGTTAGGTTGAATTTGAGAGACCAATCCCTGCTTATACCCACATCAATTAACACTATTTAATCAGTTGCATCACACTATGAAAATTGTTAATCATTTCTCTTTATTTTCCTTTCAATAAGTTTCTGCCACAACCATCAATTTTTACTTTATTGATATCCTTCTTGCTGAAGTCCTGATGGCATTACTCTGGTGGCCTGTCGGTCCCTACACCAGATAGGCATTACCAGTTTTGATGATTACAATAACTCCCATCATCGTCAACTGGATTCAACACGCAAGACCTTCTGGCAATTTAACCCCCTCATTGCAACTATCCGCCATCATTATAATGGGATCTTATGGCCTTACATCCACCATTTCCAAGAAAGGACCACCCCTTGTCTCCTCAGTTGTATTGAACCCACCCACCAGCAACCTAGTAGAAACCATCCCAGTGGTACAATCCCCTGCAGCGAGACCCCCAGTGTCTGTGTTGTTACCATTTGATTCATTTTGGGTTTCTTTTCACGCTTGTTCTACACCAATGAGTTATTATTTCCCAAATTTGTGGCTTCATACAACGTCATATGAGTGGCAATGTCCCTGGCATTCTAGCTTGCTTTTGGGTGCTCATGCATCCTGACTGGTAGGCTGGTCTAAACTTCTTATGCCGTTTCCATAACACTTAGCCAGTTAAAAACTTGATAAAGATTCTCTAGATGTTCATTATTTGATTAAATAATTCCAGGATGTATTCAAGTTAAACTAATGCGCACAATATCTACAGGACACTCAGCAGTTATTCCATACTTGTTGAAATTTGGTGGGTCATCACAAAGCCCTTGTGGCCTCAGAGTCAACTAAAAAATAATCTTTCATTAGCAATTATCTTAAATTTGGTTTAAACCTTGGGAGATAGATCAATCTGAAAATACGCACTGGAATTATTCATTGCCAAAAATACTGAGCCCCATCTATTAGGCGTAGAAAGATTTTAAACCAAGGTAATGAATAATTGTCCTTCTTGGCTACTAAAATCAAGCTTACTGTAGTCCATGACAACTCATTGAATTCAATCTTTCTTGCAGATAGGTAGAAGTGGTAATGCTCATGGGCTTTAAGATGGTACCATGAGTCCTGACCCTAGTAAATCCTTGAGCTCTATAGCATTTTTGTACTTCCTCTACTTCACTTTTCCAATAAGGCCACGCTCAAATGAGGGCATCTTCTTTTTAAGTATGTACGGCCCCTTTCATCTTACCAATGTCATATGTGGAGGCGGAGGATAAGTTGGCATATTCCTCCAGTAGCACGTTGAACTTGTTTTCTATGCTCAGGATTCATATCTTCTCCAATTTTGCAACAGAAAATGTCAATGTTGAAGATTCCTCTACCCTAAAGTTGCAAAGGCTTTTAAACTTTCATAAGTAGTCATTCTTGTTGACGGGTAGTGGTTGTATATATGCTGTTGGGTTATTGGTTCCAACATATGTGGCTCAGTAGTCAAATTGACCAGAAGCATTGGGATAGAGAAAGCTTATGTAGGTCAAGAACTCTAAAAGAAGTTAAAACTTCCTTTATTGATGAATTATCACCACCCTATATCTTTAATAGACTTCCAGGGGGATGTCCACATGCACTCAGAGATTATTATGATATGATATTTTGGAGGAGTTACTTTGGTATTCTAGAGTTTAATGCAACCCTATAATCCATCAACCACTTGGGGGAGGAAGTCACATGTGAGAACATCATAAATGGTATCCAATTTAATCAATCATATTATCCGTTACATAAAGAAGGTACAAACCTTTATATGTTTTTACAACCCTTTTTAGTCTCAGAGAGTAGAAAGGCGTTTTTTAGATGAAGTATAATTACATTAGTAATATATAATGTTTTGCATTCCTGAGGAATTGAGTCCTCTCCAGTGATTTGTTTTAGTGGTTGTCAAAGCTGCTGCAAAGCTGTCAAGATAATTTACCAAACCTGAGTGGGAGTTCAGAATAAAATCTTATAGACCTCACACACTGAGGCCATTGGTCCCATACTCCCTGTAGTGTGTCAAGTTAAAAGCATTTTTATAAGTTTTTAATG
The DNA here is from genome assembly GCA_022478985.1 of Massospora cicadina. Taxonomy (NCBI): domain Eukaryota; kingdom Fungi; phylum Entomophthoromycota; class Entomophthoromycetes; order Entomophthorales; family Entomophthoraceae; genus Massospora; species Massospora cicadina. The sequence continues at coordinate 45,412 of JAKSZP010007890.1, forward strand.
TTATATAGTTTAACAGGGACCTTCTATTGATGATTTAAATAATGGGGAATTTGTGAACTTTGGCAGAAATTTGTATTACAGGATGTCAAAAATTTAGTGACAGAGTGAGGAACATGGGTTATTTTCAAAAGAGGAAAATTGACATTGAGATTTTAATTGTCAAAAATATATAGTTTACCCACCCAGATATTCTCAGAGACAACTCTTTCAGGAACAGTAGATTTACTTAGAGGCATGTTAGTTTATCTTCATCACAAAGAGCCTAACTCTTATGCCAACCTCCCTTTTTTTAATTGCTCATGTTCTGCCTCATCTTCACATCGCTTATAGCTTTGTTCCTTTTTTTGTGACGACATCCCTTGAAGTAAAAACATATATGTATGCTTTTGTCCTTTGCTTCAACAGTGTGTGCACAAGAACTATTGGGGAGCTTTTGAGAGGTAAGAGAATTTTAACATAGAAGAAGAAATTTTGTTTAGAGCGTCTTTAATTTCTCAAATACATTTAAAGGTCCACTTGATCCCTATAATATGTAGTTGGACTTTAGGCCATAACTTGAGGGAAGTGTGACTATGGAAATGGCATTATTTAAAGAGAATAAACAACAGCCAAAGGTTTAGCTCTAACACAGGATTGTTTAGAGAAGCAGTGAATCTTTTTCTTTATTGATGAGGATCTACATGAAGTCCTGATTTGTTTAGTATGCATTTGGTCTCCCTTGATTCTCATATTTGAAGCACCCTTGACTTGCACCCAGGTTTAATAGTCATACAGGTTAAAGTCCATAATCTCCCTAGATTCTCTGCAGAGGCAAGAATGGATGTGTTTCAACTTTTGTCTGTTGAAAAGCTTTATCCATTACATTCTTTAGGAATTAAAGAACAATACAACATTATTTTGTCCAGAGATGAACCTCCCTTTTAAAATAGGTTAAGAGATAGTTCCTGAAGGGCAATGAAGTGTTCATGCCTGTCTCAGCATTAAAATGCTGGGCTCAGAAGAAACTTCCTCTATATACTCTCATGTGGCTTTTTTCCCAATTGTATTAAAATTTTTACATCATTATGTAGTTCATTACAGCATTTATTGAGGACATCTGTATTTCCCTTTTACTACATCTGGACTTTCAAAGCTGAAATAATTGATTTACAGCTGCTGCCTCAGGTTTGTAGGTAAAGCAAATTTGTCTTTCTGATTGTGACGCTTTTTAATGACCTTTGTAATTGCATTCATACCTTCTATTTCCTTGTCTAGAGCTTCTAAGGTAGTAATAGGGTCAATATAAAAACCATTGGGCAGGAAACCACACCCTTGGGTGATTTCTTTCCATTTGCTTAAGCAAAGCTTCAACCTTTGCCAATACATTGTCCTCCATAAATTGTTAGAACCCTCAGTGTATAGTGTAGTAGTTTTAGGGGGGGCAGGAAGTCTCTTGAGACCCATTGCCATCATACTCCATTAGAGCCACTAGGCCCTATAGGCCCTATAGGCTCTTTTTGACCTTGTGGCCCATTATAAACATTAGCTACAGTGGGTCACAAAATCATTGGCGCCCTTCAAACTGCGGGGACCTTCAAGACCTTGGACTCCTCAGGCTATGGAGAGGTCCTGTTTTTGTGATTGTAACTTTCTGATATACACCTTCACTTGGTTCAGGCGCTGCACTAGAGCCAACTCAAGAACCTGATTCAGAGTGGAAGATTTGAGTGAGTTTTTCTGAACATAAATGCGTACTTCAGTTACTACAACTTATAAATGGTGTGTATATTTAGTACTCCATGTAAATTAAAATTCTAGGAATCCACTAGGGCGATATTTCTGAGCATCATCTTTTCAACAAGTACCCTGGATTGTCTCATAGTTATCTTCTTTATAAATGCAGAAGAAGTTTCATAAGAGTTGACAAGGCTTGAGTTGAGGTTCTGCATTGATCCTTACTATGCAAATTTAGCTCATAAACAAAGGGCGCTGATGAAAGGTGTCAGAATTGCAGATGACCACATAATCCAACCCTTTGACCAAATATAAGATTTGACTATTAAGTTGTAATATTATAGGATTGGCAATACTGGCTGATTGATGAGAATATCGTGAGGCGGCATCCCCAATGATATTAGAGGTTACCAACTAATAAATTATTGTCAGGCATCATCCCCAATGATATTTGAGGCTGCCGACAGATAATTTTGTTGGGCATCATCCCTGATGAAATTAAGCAATGATTTGATATTGGGATAACGCCCAATAGTCAAATTATAGGGAATTGTTTATAGCAGAATGGATTGGAGTCGTTGGAAACTACCAAAACATTCAATCGCCAGAGGAAGAGTAGAATTTTCATCAGCTGAAACAATTGGTTTTGTGTACCTAATACCAATAGTTTGGTCCGCCAACCACCCGAGGCTTATGCTGCCTAAGAAACCCAAGGCAATAGTACCTGACGAGATTTGGTGCCTAACACTGAGGGTCAAACCAGTATAGGAGCACAAATATTCTCATTGGACAGCTGAAAAGTTGTGTGCCAATTCTAACTATAAAAAACCCAAATAATTCCCTAATAAAAGCAGATTCAAGTTGATATTGGCTTATTTGTTTAAACATTGGTTGTTTTTAACATTTTTCTATAAGAGAAGAGTGCAAGGATCAGATATCCTTAGGTTGGCAATATCAAAATCTCCGCTTGGCTCTGTGAGAAGGGAATAGGGAAAGTGTTCCCTACCAGTACAAGAACATCTTCAAGATGAAGAAGCACTTGTCTAGCGTTGGACAATACTCTCAACGTAGCTTTTGGGCAATCAATCATAATAGTCTTCATACTATTATTGCCCCAGTTCATATTATTAATCAATGCAAGAATCCACAAATCTGTGCAGTTGAAATCTAGGGCCAGAAGCGAGCCAACAAAGCCCAAGATTTTAACATTGGTGCTCACTACAGGGGTAGTTGAGTTTGAAAAAGCCAATTTAAAATAATGATGTCTTTTTAAGGAAGAGCTTCATAAGCTCTGAGTGGAACTACAGGCTTTCAATGAAAATGTGCTCAGCTTGGCATCTTAGCTGATGTTAGTACATTATAAGAGTGTATGATCAAGGCGGAGGAGACGCTCAAACAATTAGGAATAGTTAATAATGACCTATGCAGAAAAGTTGCCTCTTTGAAGCAGAAAGAGGGAGAACTCATCAAGGGAATTTTTTTCAGAAAACTGAATAGAAAGTGTATCAAGAATGCATTTGATGGTTTTATGAGGAGATGGCAAAAATGACCAAGCATATAGAGGAGTTAGATAAACAACAATGTGATTGTGAACAATTTGAGATTAATGATGCTGAAGAAAAAGCATGTGAAATGCAAAGCAATAAGACCTCTTCACCCCAAAACATGGCTAAACCATTTGCTGGTATGTCAGAAATGACTCCTGAAGTCACTCCTATGGCTTCTTAAGTAGCTGGGTCAGGATCACCTATTAGCAGAGCAACTATGGAGTTTTGAAATAAGCCAAAATTTCCAACTTTTACTGGGATAACGCCCCACCATTTTCCCACTTATTTGAGATGACCATGTTTGGCTATGCAGACCAACAAAAAGCAGTCACCATAATGAACTGCCTTATCACAGACTGCCAAAACTGGTGCTTCCTCACCTCAATGGGGACAGTTGGTCATACGTGGAAGCCAAAGCCGCCATTATGTTGGAGTATAGAAGCCCTACTCAGATGGCAAATCATAAACAAGAGTTCATGGGTATCTAATTCCTCAAAGATGAGATTTTGGCTAGTTTCACCAACCATTTTTACCAAGAAGCTCAGATCTTGGCAGGTGTGAATGTGTTAAGTGACTTTAATGCACGCATAGCCATGCAGGTGGCACTTTGGCCCTACCACAAATTGCATCAGATTATGGCAGCAGCATTAGTAACTGAAATAACGACCTCACAGATGGTGGACCATCTGAAGATGTTGGGAGCAACATTTGATGCGCTCAATCAATCTTATAACGAAATTCCAACTGAGGATGATCACACTTTGATGGAATTAGAAGATGATATTTTAGAAAACGTTGAAAAAGTCAAAAGAGTCATATTTTAGCAGAATCAAGTTGTAATGGGGAAAACCCCCAATGGATCCAAGTGGAAGGATAAATCAACTAGCCACTACTGGAAAAATGAAGTGACAAGAAAATTTGCTGCCCAAAATTGGGAGAAGAAATCATGGCGATTTGTGAATATTGTGATTCCTCAAGAGGAGGATGAAACTTCCCAAAATTTGGGAAAAGGTCTTGCAGTCTAGATGTGGAACTAAATAGCACTGCAAGAGAACCTGTTCCACCGGATATCTACATGGAATAAAGCCATCAGCAGGACCAGCTCAGGTTGCAACTGGGTCTGCTGTGAGAAGTCCTGAGGCGTTAGATGAGATTAGAAATGTGAGGCGATTAAATCAGAGAATAGTGATGAAGTTGGTTGATCTTAAACTAGTAATTTAATGAGTAAACGCAAGAAATGCTGAAAATAGTATCTGATCCAGACAACATTAGCAAAGAAAAACGTTACCAAATTGATCTGTGCAAGTAGTGGATCATTTACAGATCTATCAGCAGATTAAATCAAACATTTGAATTGGCAAATAAAGCTGAGAACTAGGATCAGATCCTGACGAATTTGGATAGAGAAAAACGTATCCATTGACAAGAATTAGGATCAGATCCTGACGAATTTGGATTGAGAAAAATGGATCAAGTTAATCTGTGCACCTAGGGGATCAATTACAGATCTATTGGCAGAATTAATCAATGTTCGAGTTGGCAAATAGTGGCAAAAAATAGGATCAAATTAAACTCCTATCTCCTGCCTCAAATTGATGATGCGCTTGATCATCTGGGGAGGCTATACTTTTTAGCTATGGGCCTGATTTCAGGCCATTGGCAAATTAGATTATCCAAAAAGAAGATCAGGAAAAATGTGTGATACTTACTGCACATGGACTATACTAGCCAACCAGAATGCCCCAAGGTTTATGCGATGTGCCAATAACTGAAAAAATGCCATTCAATTTTTTATAGGTGGAAAGCCGCATTTCCAATAATATTGTATTCAGCAGTAGAGCCAGCTCCGGGGATGAGTGCCAAACAAAATCTATTCAACTGGCCAATACCCTGATTGAATTACAACCTTGGGCATTTGAAACAACAATGAAAATTAAAAAAGGAAAAATGAGTTGGTCGCCTATGGATGGGGCCATTCAAATTTATCAAGTTAGCAAATGAAGCCTATATGATTAGATATTGAAGATGGTTGAATAGGCGTCAGGTCCACACAAAATACTTAAAGTATTGGGCTTAATAAAAAATATACATAAATATAAAAAAAGAAAAGATAAAAATAATAAAAAGGTGCATAAAAAATGAAAAAGTAAAAATTAATAAAAAAATGATTTTAATTCAAGCAGTGATGCATCTAGTGAAATTCCCACCTACTGAGCATGGAGGAAGGGAAAATTAATGGGCATGAGTCCTGAGCGTTTTGCAGGATCAGGAAGGGCTGAAACTAGGTCCGCTGGAATAGTCCCTATCAATGAGATGTTAAGACCCATCCTGGGGTTTGTACAGGTGGACCAGTTGATCTCTTGCAACTGATGCAAAGATGGGACTGGCGTGGCATGATGTCATGGGAACTGCACTTGAGGCGGCAATGAGTAGCAACCAAGGATACAAAGTCATCAAACTGAGCAGAGAATATGGGCGTTGAGTGTGGACAGAGCTGCACTACACTGAGGACATAGAAATATGACAAATCAAATATGAGCTCCAGCTGAGACAGTATCTATTCCCAAGGGTTCTATCTTCCATTGGATATCTGGTCAAGAAGGGGGGTGTCAGAATTGCAGATGACCACATAATCCAACCCTTTGACTGAATATAAAATTTGACAATTAAGTTGAAATCTTATAGTATCAGCAATACTGGCTGATTGATGAGAATATCGTTGGGCATCATCCCCATTGATATTAGAGGTTGCTGACTAATTATTTATTGTTGGGCATCATCCCCAATGATATTTGAGGCTGCTGACAGATAATTTTGTTGGGCATCATCCCTGATGAAATTAAGCAATAATTTGATATTGGTATAACGCCCAATAGTCAAATTATAGGGAATTATTTATAGCAGAATGGATTGGAGTCGTTGGAAACTACCAAAACATTCAATCGCCAGAGGAAGAGTAGAATTTTAATCAGCTGAAACAATTGGTTTTGTGTACCTAATACCAATAGTTTGGTCCGCCAACCACCCGAGGCTTATGCTGCCTAAGAAACCCAAGGCAATAGTACCTGACGAGATTTGGTGCCTAACACTGAGGGTCAAACCAGTATAGGAGCACAAATATTCTCATTGGACAGCTGAAAAGTTGTGTGCCAATCCTAACTATAAAAAACCCAAATAATTCCCTAATATAAGCAGATTCAAATTGATATTGGCTTATTTGTTTAAACATTGGTTGTTTTTAACATTTTTCTATAAGAGAAGAGTGCAAGGATCAGATATCCTTAGGTTGGCAATATCAGAATCTCCGCTTGGCTCTGTGAGAAGGGAATAGGGAAAGTGTTCCCTACCAGTACAAGAACATCTTCAAGATGAAGAAGCACCTGTCTAGCGTTGGAAAATACTATCAACATGGTTTTGGGCAATCAACCATAATAGTCTTTTTTTAGTACTAGATGGTGAACCATAATAGTCTTCATACTATTATTGCCCCAGTTCATATTATTAATCAACACAAGAATCCACAAATCTGTGCAGTTGAAACTAGGGCCAGAAGTGAGCCAACAAAGGCCAAGATTTTAACAAAAGGAGTTGTGATACTTTTGGTATTTCAGTTATATGTTCATAGGGTTCATCATTAGTCAAATTGTTGGGTCTCATTTTTGTGTGGTGAAACTTTGTCTCATGGTTCCAAGCATGAAAACCATGGTAAATCCTTTCTTTATACATAATAATGCTGCTGTTGAGCACACTGGAACTCTCTCAACCTCTTTTGACAACAGGAAGTCTAGTCCAAACCAATAACTATACCTTTTCTGCTTTTGGTGTTACAAAAAAACAACAATAATTTATAGGCTTGTTCTGTAAAAGAAGTAATTCTATCAATATGCTTTTTAGAGGTTATATAGTGTTTAATGATTTATTACTACTAAATTAAGTCTTGATTTTATTAAATCAGCTTCTTTTCAAAAAGAAAATTGTGTATTTGCACTTGTTATAAATACAGTGGAATCCAATTCTTTGACCTCTAGATCTTTTGAGCTACATATATAAACTATATTGTAAAGCTTTGGCCTTTTATTAATACGTGATTGCTACTCTGAGTTCACCAGTGGCTCTTGCAGTTCATGTGACTCTTGTGGCTCTTGTGGCTTCAAGGATACATTGGTCTTCTCAATTTATGAATTTTGCGAACTTAATTTACTTCCCAGTTTAGTAATATATAAATTTCTCAGCTTTGTAAAAATGGGGAATTAACTCCAGATGGGGTATTGTAATTCCTCCATCATTAACAGTTGATCCCAAATATAAAAGTAGTTCATCTGAGGCATTGTCTGTGACGTCATATACATAATCTTAAGATTATCTATAATTTGTGCTTCTCTGACGTCATGTTGAGTTGCTGTCATTTATTATGATGGTCATGGGGTATAAAAGAGCATCTATTATCATTAACTTTAGACCCTTTGAAGCCTATAGAGAGGCTTTAAAATTTTAATAAAAATTTTGATCATTATCTGAGATAGTTGGGACTTGAAAGTTGTTCTGACCAACAGATTCATTAGTACCGTTGGTAATATTGGAGTGAGGGTTTTTAGGAGGGGCTTTTCAATAGTTGAAAAGTTAAGCTTATAGTTTAGACTTTCACAACTTAACCTCCAGAAGGACTAGATCTATGTTAAGCTTCAAGTGCTGTGCATGGACTCAGTTATATGGAGATGCGGGTGGTATCATATTTGATATATTACTTATTCCTTTATTCAGACAACAGTTGCAGGTCCCATCCATACAGCCCGTAACTTCTCAGAATGTCCTCCAAGCTTATGGTAGCACACTACTGTCTATCCCACCTAATGTATGAACATATTATGTCTTTGGTCACTCTATTTAGTACACTCTTTAAGTGACTTCATATTGTTGCTGCTGACGTTCAGTTATACCTTGACTAACTCTTATGCTAACTCTTTAAATGTCTTCATGGAGGTAGATTCTTTCTATCTGCATATATAACTGAAGCTGAGAAAGCTAGGTACCGCGTCTTCTCTTCTATATAAGTTCTTGATTGGAGACATGCCAATAGTGTTGTGGTAGCTAAAGTGTAATCAAAAAGGGCTGATGGCAACATGATGTCACATTCTGATTTGTGGTTGAACGTGATCTTCTTTAGTAAAAACGCGAGGGTTTCATTAACTCTTTCCACACTTCCATTGGTATAGGGGGTGTAAGGCGTGGTAAACTGCTGCTTGACTTCTACTAGATATATCAGGTGTCTCACAACATCTGAGATGAAATTTCTTCCATTGATGGGAAGTAGTATTTGAGGCCTCATGTTGATTAATAACCTGTTGTAGAAGAATCACATCATAAACCTTGAGGTAAATGCCTTGACTGTTATTGCCCTGTTCACTTTGTTTAGTGATCCATCACTACAATGATAAAATGTCCCACTGGAAGACTTCAGAAATAGTCTAAAAATATTGATGGAAACTGCGTGAAAGTGCAAACTTGTTTATCAGGATGAAACTCAAACTTCTTTGGGAGTAAACTGTGTTGGGAGTATTCTTTGGAGAGTCTCAGACATGGCTGATATTGTCCAACATGGCCTCCCAGTAAATCTAGCCTTGTCATGCCAGTATTTATTATAGCTTTCTTTGTCCTACCTGATGATCAAATTTCATGGTTAGCTCCATCTGTTCGCTCATCTTCATGCATTGTAAACATTTCTCTAGAAATTGTTTCTACAACTGGAAATCTAAGAATATTAATGTTCTTAACACCCGCTCTTCATTATATTCCTTAAATCATTGTTTTCTTATTTTCCATTATTCCTCTAGTCTTCTTACAAGCTCATAGATCCTATTGCTCTTGTGAGCTTGCAAGTGGAAGACATGTAATTGTGAAAATTTTTCACATTCAGTACTTCTCACATGCCCAGTCCAGGATCTTAAAGTCATAGCTTTGCAACTGAATAGTTTATCTTAAAATGTTTTGTATGAATCTTTCAAGTAGATCAACTATCTCAGTGAGGCATGGTCATTATTTATCTTATAGTATAAACCATTTATATAACGTCAGAATTGGCATACTACACTGTTCAATGCTAGGCACTTGTGCTCTGTAACCGTATAGTTGAACTCTTATCTGGTGGACGTCTTCTAGTAGAACTCTATGGGGTGATCTACTCCTTCTTTGTCCAACTGTGCTAAGATGGCAACCACACCCACGTCACTAGCATCAATGTATATGTAGAAGATCTTTGCAAATTTAGGGTATACCAAATTTTGGTTTCTATTAGCTTCTGATTCACCTGATTGGTGATAGCTTTTTGCTCATGTTCCCGATAGAACTGTATTCCTTCATTGAGCAAGTGCATGAAAGTCTTGGTAATGCCCACATTTTTTTGTAAGAAATTGGTAGATTTATCCTAATATGACAAGAATACCTGGACATCTCTTATGCAATTAATGATACTCATCTTGGCAATAGATTCAATCTTTCCTTAGGGGCTTGATTCCTCTTTGGTTATGTCCATGACCAATAGATTCCATTTAGCTTGCCAAAAACAGGCTTTTCCTTTTCTTAAGTTTGAGGATTTTCTTTTAAATTGGTAAATACTTACTTCAGTTGCAGATTATCTTTTAGACGGCTTTCTGAGCACCATAATGTCATCCATGTAGGTGACCACACTTAAAATCTTTAGATCTTCAGATAATTGATAGATTATTTGGTGAAATTTATCTGGGGCGTTTAACAAGCCCTCTGGCATAATTGTGTTTTATATAGTCCTTAGCTGGTAATCAGTGCACACTTCACCTGGTCTTCTTGTGACAACTCCATCTGCCAATATTCACTAGCCAGATACATTGCTAAGAAGTAGCGCTATTCTCCAAGTCATTTAAAGGTTTGTTGAAGCGATAGTTGGTATATACATTTCTTAACCAGGTCATTTAAACTTCTTAAATTAATGTATATGCGGTGAGTCCTACTCTTTTTCTTACTAACAGAAAGGGAGACTCTCAAGTACTCTAGTAGGGGAGTACCAAATCTGCATTCATAAATTGGTGTTCTTCCAAATTGACTTATTATTAGATATTGATATGGCAATAAGGCTTCTATTTCAAGGTTATGTCACTCCCAGTGATAAAATTGTGAACTACTCTCTTAATCAAATCATAATCTTTTAGGTACGCTGAAAATTTGAATACTAATTCAAGCGTTCATTGTTTTCACACTGTGTAGATTGCTCTTGCATCCAGTCCATTAATCCTGCTGATGTGTGAGCTGATTAAACATTAGCGTAGCTGTACATATAACTTTTGCAATGGCTATATTCTTGGTCTTATTAGGGTGCTTCACGATTTTTCAAGAGGGCTTTGACTTCTTCATAATATACAGAGTCATTAAATCCAGTCATCATGTTAATTCCTGTTCTCTAACACCTTTAAGACAATAATTCTTGATCACTGTCAGTTTCAGTATATCAATATTGATAATGACCAGCATGTCCTCTGTTTTTGGGAATCAGATACATATCTTCAATAACTTACAAGTGTTAAACCAGAATCTTCTTTAATTGTAAGAGGTACTGCTTTGTTCCTGTTATTTTCAGGGTATATCTGAACGGGTAAGTTGAATGCTCAGTTTTTACTAGGCATACTCGCTTCTTATGCTCCTTTTTCCCTTGATTTGTAGCACAAGTGGTATCTTATTAATTGAGTAGGGCGACTAAACTCTGGTTGAATATAATGATTTATACAAACTCAACTAGGAAAAGTGTTGCTATGATAAAATTTTAGGGTTGTTCTCAAGCAACACAGTTAGAGAAGGCGAAATAATGTGTCCAAATCGCAAGGGTAATGAGGAATAGGCTTCTAGTGCCTTGGTTAATTTAAAACTGACATTTCTGAACTTTACCTGATAATTAATGTCAAGGGCAAACTTCAAATCCTTTATGAGCTTGTTAGATATAATGTTGACTAAACTTTGGTATCCAGTAGTGCTTAGCTTTAAGTGTGTATAAGGTGACTTACATTTTTGTAATACACTTATAAATGGTACTGCCCGGGGTAATATTGGCACTGACAGCTGACTAAGTCTCTTTAACCTTCAGGATGGCAAGACTCAATGCAAGCCTTGGGTGACTAGTGATTATTGATGTCCTTGTTTGGTTTTAACAAGATTCTCAGCATCTGAGATACTGCCAATCTTTTGTATGGGCTTGGAAGCTTGAGATAGGTAAAACTGCTCAGCAGGCTCAGATTTGCTTGGGTAGGTCTGAGGTAGGCGGCATAGCCACATTACTTGGACTCAAATGAACATAGTATCCTGAATCAACCTGTTAACCAGGCTCCTCTTCGTCAATCTAATAATGTGGTGTATGACTCAATTGACTGATTCTGTGACCCCATATTTAAGTTATTTTTTCCTTTCTTCTTTTAGCTTTGAAAACTTCTCCAGAAGTACCTTTCTTGCTGACAGTTGACACATCTGAATTTGCCAAAATTTTTGGGTACTTACGTTTAACTGGGCAGTGAGACTTCCCCTTAGGCTTATCATTTCAGCTTTGAGCAACGTAAACAGCCTTTTGATCAAGCGGAGTTGCTGATGGTTTTGATGTCATGACTCCAGCTTATAGCGGCTTTAACGCTAATCAAGGCCTTCTTGATGGCCTTCAAAGATTCAGTGGGTTTCACATGTAAGGTCATGTGCTTCAGGAGTTACAAATGTTTTCCAGTAAATTATCAAGGAGGTATTTGTGGTGACTATAACCAATGACCAAATTTTCCAAAGCTGCTGCACCTTAAAATAATATTAGTTTATGTAGTTAACAATTGTTTCCAATTTCTCAACTTATACATGGTAATAAACTCTTTTTTTCTTATTCTGAACGTCATTGTGCTTCTCAATTCTTCAATTAGAATCTCTTTGATTTTGTTAAAGTTTGATGGGGTCAAACGTATCACCCAGAATCTCCTGTGCTTCTGTGCTCATTCATTTCTGAAAATGGCGAGCTTTTTGTTTGCAGTAACTCCTTCCATGCTTTTTTCATATAACTAAAAAATCCAGTAATTGTTCCCTCTCTAGGAGCAACTAAGTCTTGAAGTACAGTCTAAATTTGCATCCTCTTTAGTTTCTTATTTGGCGTGTGGTCTTTAAACCATTATTGGTGTGTTGGTACTGGCAGTGCATTATTCTAAAGTGGGTAAAGGTCTGAGGGGCGGAAACGTCTCACTTACATGTTGTCCACGTTCAGCTTCAAATGATCCAACCACACATGGCTTTCAGTTTTTGTAAAATTGAGTTTAGATTAAGTATTATCTCACTACTCTCACTCTATAAGAAGTTCAACTTCGCTCTCACTTGAGTCATGTACAGTACTCACATCCATTATTGTTCTGTTGATAGTCTAAATCTTCTTAGCTCAATAGCCAAATGAGTTACACACTGTTTTAAATTGTTAATTATTTTGTACATACTCTCCAGATTTAAATGTATTTAAAGTTATTCTTTATGGTAGAATTCAATTAATCTTTAGAAGACTCTCTGTAATTGCTTAATGGTGCTCCATTTAGTGAGCACTAGTTATTAATACCACGGTCTGCTCACTAAGAGGGTGTTGATTAAAAATTTAGAGCCACTTTCAATAAATCATTTATTTGTTAACAATTTTGCATCATCATTTATTTTTGAAAGGCTTTGTTCTTACTTACATGAGACTTTTACTCAAGTTTCTAAGCATGTCCAACTATTGTGATGCCTTGGAATTATACATTATTGGTCTGCTTCTGGGCACACCAGAACTTTCTCAACCTTTTCTAACAATAGTAAGACTAAGTCTAAATCTTAAAACTGAATATTCTGTATTTTGCATTATTAGCAACAAAATAAAACAACAAAAATAAAAGCAGATTTTGAAAAAAGAAGTTATTCTATAAATTTTTAAATAGAAAAAACATATTGTGCTTAGGGACTTAGGGGGTGCCAAAAGCAGGACTTCATTTCTATCACGTCAACTTCTTTTAATATAGAGAATGTGTATTTTCATTGATTTCAGGGTTATTGGAGTCCAATTCCGTGACCCTGTGTGATCTTCTGGGATTTTTTTGTAAATTATATTGTAGATTTATGGCCTAATTGTAAATGTATGGTTTCTGCTCTATATTCACTGTAATTCTTGCTTTTCTTATGATCCTTGTGGCTCTTGAAGCTGTATATTTATTTCTTCTGGCTCAATTAACAGTTATAAAAAAACTTCTTCCTATTTTAGTAAATTTTTTTCTTCCTATCTTTTACAGATGGGGAAACTCTCTTTGGACTAGAATATAGGAAATCCCTCATCATTGGCGGTTAAAACCAATTTTATATCAGGGTTTCACAGAGTCATAATCTGTGACATCATGAACATAGTCTTTCATACTGGTATTTATGCTTGTGCATCTTCTTATGTCATAGTGAACGGCTGTCAAATTATTGTGGTTGTCAGGGGTATTAAAGTGCCTCAGTCTTCAGGAATTTTAGACCATTTGAAGCCTATGTAAGGGGATTTATAATCATAAGGAATTCTTTTGGATTCTTTCTGAGATATTTGAGACTAGATTTTTGTTCTGGCCAACTAATTCATTAGCAACATTATTAATATTGGAATCTTGGTTTTCAGGAGTCTCTCAATAGGGCTTAGAATGAATCCCCATATTTATAACTTTATCAAAACTTACTGTTGTAACATCTACTGATGATGCAGTCAATCTAATTGGAGGGGTAATGAAGAGCTGGATGCATAAAATGGCGAAGGTAAGGTTCCACCCTATTATGCAAACTTTTTACCAGGGAAGATGAACCATAAAGCCTTTTCATATAAGAAGGTATTCATTGGTTTGGGAGGAGCTTATTGGCCTTCAGTTGAGTAGACACCATACAAGAGATGCTGGTGTTAAAAACTGATGTTGTCATAATGAAGGTAATATTGTATGTTCTATAACGGCAAGCTAAACTCAGAATAGCCTTTAACTCCAAACATTTAGATTGTGTGGGTTTAATTTCACACTATTTAATTTGTAATTATGGTGATACTTCTCCCTACTATAGGGGATAGACTCATTGCTAATAATTATCTTCCATTTAGTGATTGTTGCTTTCACTAGTAAGAACTTGGGTCCCCTTTAAGTGAGCCCAAATCTTGACTTTACTGTTCAATTGGAGCTAAAAAAAAATTTTGGAATCACAATTATGCCTTTTTGAAGATTCTAGCTTCTTTTGGCATAAGCTCTTAGTAGCAGAATTGCTCCTGAAGGGCAATTGAAAAGCATATGGCGCTCACGAGGATCTTTTTTTGGAACTATGCTGGTTTAAAGCCACTAACTACTATCATGGTATGCAAAGGAATGTAAAAATATATGTTAACTCAAATCAAAGATAAAATCCATAACTCACTTTATTGAGCAAAAATTATTATATAGTATGTGAGGGAGCCTTGTGGCATAGAGAGCGTCTGGATCCTCCTCAATCAGGATCTTCAATCTTAATTCAGTATGAGGGCTGAGCAGTGGTCACATACCTGCATTTACGTTTTAATCATTATGCCTCGCTATTCTGATGCTTTAGGATTGCAACTCTGGGATTCAATAGACATTTCAACAAAGTTTTCAATTAGTGGTCCAGTCTGAATTGTAATTATGAAAACCCCTACAACTTTTCTAAAAATTATACATCTGGTGGCATTGATTTCTAAACAACACTTCATTTGTGTTGTTAAGTTTGTTTTAGAGGAGGGCGTTCAGACCACTAATACTCTAATTTTTAATGTGTTGGATTTTATGCATCCAAATGCCAACAGTTATCTTCACTCAATATAAAAGTAAAAAGAAGGGCAACTATTTTTTGGAATTAAATTTTTTAAAATTAGATTTGAGTACATCTATACTTTGATAAAAACATTATGAAAATGTTATTATAAGAAAGGGAGTGTAAGAGGAGGATACCCCAGTGGTAGAATATGGACCCTCTACCACTGCCTCTGGAGTTTTATCCCAGTAGATGAACTTTGGGTAGGGGACGATTATGACTGTGTTGGCTTTGTGCACCAATGCCCTGAACTGAGATGGCATATAGCAAAATCAGTCCATGGAGTTCTTGGCCTATCATATGCCACATATGGAGGTTTCCTAGTTTTATCCTCCTTTCCCATTTTCTTCACTTCCCTTCATTAGTGTGGTATTGTCCCCTAGGTTGGCCCACCTCAAGTAAAATTAAAAAATTAAAAAAATTAAGAAGGGAGTTTAGTTAAAACCAAAAATTTCTCCTTACGATTTCTAGCTCAACTGCATCTACATTCAAGTTATCTTTGCATAGGTGACTTATTAAAGATCCTTAATGTGGGCTCCTCAATTCTCAGTGCATCCCTCTTGACCAGGAATCTACTAGTCCTTGTTTAATTTCAAACTACTATTTATAAGTGTGAGAAAAGAGTGTTTATTAAATGCAGTTTTATTTTTATGATGATAAATCTTGGTTTGGTTGGTAGCACAAACTTAAAAAGTTCAGATTTAGTGTTTAACTTATTTACAAGACCCTTTTTATAGATTTTTTATAGAATTTTATTATAGTAGTATCTTCTGTAAGACCCCATCTTATAATCTTGATGGGTTAGAGTCTCTGTTATTAATCAATTTTCCCTTTTAAACCATTTGGAGTATCACCAAAATTCCTCCCCAGATGACATCTTTTAAGTCTTGCATTTTGAGTTTTGGCTTGAACTTCCTCAAACCTTCCATAAGGTGATAGATTTTCAGCTTTCTTATCCTTGGCTACATCTACAACAAGTGAATAACAAAATTTAAAATTCAAGTTTTGGGGTCAAGAGAATTTTAGTCTTCAAAATATGGCAATTTTTTATAAAGACACTATTTTAAGATTTTTGCCATTGTAAGGGTTTTGAGAGTTTTTTTTTCTTCTAAAAATATATTTTTATCCTAGATAAATTGGTTTCTAATTTCGGACAGCAGTCTGGGCTAATACCCATTTATTTTCTATAACAACTGATTATAATAAAATTTGGGTGAGCGCATTTAAATTTGTTAGCCATTTTTTGCTTTTTCTGGAGCAAACAATCCCAGGAAAAAAGGATCTATTTGTAACATCATTATTTTGGTACTGTAATTATAAATTGGCATAAATATGACTAGGGTATAATAATAGATGATGATTTTTGTTAGGTAATTTAGCTAGTAATTAGATGAGTCTAATTATAAAGTTACTCATGAGTTAAAAAGGAAGTCCCATTAATGTGGTTTTTCAAGAGTATAAAATCCCACAGAATTATATTATTAAAATTTTATTTTTCATTGATGCATAACATTAATCAAAATTGCTTCATTATTCAATAATTGATTTTTGAGGGGGTAAAACCTCTTTTCTAATATGCATCATCATAATTTTATTTTTTTACTTTTCAAGTAGCGTTAACCCAGCTTATTTTTGGTCTGATACAAGGTAATTATGAATTTTAATTCTAAGGTTTATGCATAACCTTTCATCTAATTAATGTAGAGATTTGGAAGTCAAATTTAATTTATAATCTTTTGAACTTTTATATAGTGGTCTATCATCTGATCAGTAATCTATACTTTTTGCTTATTAAGCATCCGCTTTATATTATAAAGTATCTATTAATATAATTAAAGTTTATAGGCAATTAAGAACTGGTCATTATTATAACAACATATCTAAATTACTTGTCAAATTAATGATACTTAAATTTAAGTATAATTAATTGAACCTATAAATAGTAAAAATGGAATTATTAAAACTTTATATAGCAAATTCAAAAAAATATTAGAATTCTGGACGGATGGGTTGCTTGCTTGGTGCCAGAAAAAATCCCAACAATATGGCAGGAGTGGTAGGCTTATTACATCGACCTTCCTGAGAGAGAGGAGGCCAAAGTTCTCCCTTAAGTTCACAACCTTTACCATTGCTGGAGAAGGGATTTAATATGTCAATATAAATCTAAATTAGGTATACTAGGGTAAAAAAGCTTTTTTATTGGGTAAATCCTTAGTACCTAGATTAAATTTGTAAAAGAAAGGGATAAGATAAAGAATATAAGGAATGATCAGCGTATATCCTGGTGGGATGGGGATTCAAGATAGGTGGTAGATAGACTGAGATAAGGATTCATGGGAGTTAATTAAAGTTAGCTGGGAGCTCCTTATAGTGCAACTGGAGAAAACCTATGGATACATGGGTGTGTAGAGAGCACCAAAACCTAGGATGTTAACTGGTCAGGTCCTGTAGTGGCCTGAAATAGGTGTGGGATGGTAGTGATGACTGTGCCAACCTGTTATTTCAGGTGTGTATTACTCTCTGGGGAAGTATATGGGCAGTAAGGGGAAAGTATGAGTCAGGCATGGTGCATGTCATGGCTTCCCCACGAGCATGGGTTCATAGGTGCAGACCTAAGGTCAAGGGAAGGGCAATACTGGTTGGCTGCACTTTGGTGCACCTGCTTACAATAAAATGTTGTAGTTTTCTGAGTTGTCCTGAAGCTCATCTAGCTGCCAGTTCAGTCAGCATGAGCCAGATGTTGGCAAAAGTGATCATGCAAGAGATAGCATTTGATCTGATAGGAATCCAAGGCTTCCTGGACAAAAAGGGGCTAGATAGCACAAATCTGCTGAAAAAGCAGGTAAAAATGGTAGAGCTAGAGCTCCTCCTCCCTCAGGGGACATAAACCTGAAGGTCATCAGGTCTTGTCTCTTGCAAGAGAGATGAGAGACATATTGCCTATCTTTGCTGGTGCAAATGAGCTGCCCAATACTTAAACAGGGCGAGCATATATCAGCTTTAGGGTAGTGTGAACTACTCTAAATCGTGGTTGGGCCCACATTTGGTAGTGCTTAGATTTTCACAGCCCTAGTGTGGTGGGGGAAGTACCTCAGGCCTTCATCCTGCAATGTTGCCTGCACTTGGAGCACTTGGGGCTTTTAAAACTTAAAAGATTTGGTTTATTCTTTACAATAAAGAATGAAAGTTGAGATAAGTAGAAATTTGGCAAGGCATGAGATAGGATACTAGGTAATAGTTGTTTAGCTTATGTGAAAACTGTTGGCTTTAATAACTGATAAACTGTAAAATTATAGATAATAATAATAAAAAAAAGGGTAAATTACCTCAGCTTTTTAATCACTAATAATCATATGACTCAAATTACATTTGGAATTGACCCCTGATAGTTGTAGAACCATTATTCTGCTCAAAATTGATTATAATTGCTATTGGGGATGATCCTCAAGAGTTTTAGGACCTTTGATCTGCTCAATTTATGATAAAAGTTGTTGGGATCATACCAGACAAATTGAATAGGCTCAATTTGGCATTCACTAATCTAAAATAATAAAAGCAAGTGTGTGTGCAATGAACAGACAAAACTACAGCATGTAGAGTTTTAAAAATTTGGCTAGGTGGATGGGAGGTGGATTCGTTTGCACCTTGAAGTCAGATTTTGAATTTTATAGTAAAACAATAGGTTTTATACGTAAGAAGTGAAATATTATATGTTACTAATGAAAATCAGTATATTGTTACAGCTGAGCAGTTTGATATTCAGTTGATTGATAGTTTTAATGGTTTTGCCAAACGTTTTATGGTTTTGGGTTGATTAATAAGCTTGATGATTTCAATAAGCAGTTAGTGATTTGTTGATTTGATAAGTCACTTAATTTTAGTCAGTTTTTTGTGGTTTTTGGTTGAATTAAAAGTTCAATAATTGGTTTTGTCTGGGTGGTGGTTGGTGGATTTAGGTTGATTTAATGGGCTCTATGCTTTCAGGTATATAATTGATGTTTTAGTTAATTAGATAGGTTTAATTGGTTTTGGCTGAGTAGCAGAAAACTTTATAAATTTAATAAAATGTAATTTCTTAATTTCGTTGATAGGTGTCTACCAATATAAGTAAGAATTGATTAGGATCATCTGGTAAACTTTAAACCCACAAACAAATTAAATTAAATTGGGTACTAAGAAGCATTAGCCTAAAATTTTCTTTACAAAACTATCCTTCTGTTTCTTTTGTTTATATTGGATTTGTTATCTCATGAACAAATAAAATAAAAATCACCAAACATGGAATTAGTACTTTATTAAAAGTTTAGGAATTATAATATGCTATTTTTAGAGCATATAAATTTTCATTGCATTTCTTTATAAGATCTGAAGCATATAAGTTTCTAATGTAAAATATATAGCAATTTGGCTGAGAGTTTTAATATTCACTTGATTAGTAGTTTCATAGTATTTGCTAAGTGGTTGGCAGTTTTTTGCTGTTAAGTCAACAATTGGTTTTTTCTGAGTGGCTATTCAATTTTTGGTTGATCCCATAAGCTAAAAGTTTCGATTAAGTGATTGATGGTTTAGTTAATTTAGCAGGTTTAATTAATTTTGGCTAAGTGGTTGGAGGTTGGAATATTTAATAGCTTTAATGTTCATCTGAACTTATGGGTATCTACCAATATAAAAACTAAAACAAACCTAGCATTAACTGTCAAGTTATAAACACTGTAGCAAATCTTGGTTATCTGAATACTAGTAATTGAATATTAGCAATTCATGACCCTTAGTATGAGGCTTCACCCTGAAAAGGGAGATTGCCCAGCAGACCCCCTTAAAGCCTTAGCTAGGGGTCAAGAGCCAGGACAGGGGTCATCGCAGTGGTTGCTAGCAAGGATATATGTGGCGGAGAGCAATGAAAGCTTAGCCTATGGAAAGATCATTGGTATTGGTTGCCAATATCAGAAGTTGGCCCTAGAAATAAAATGTAAAACAGATATTCAGGCGTAGTTTGGTTTGAGCAAAATAAGAAGTTAATTTTCTGGTGCTCTTAGCTTAAAAAAAAAAAGAGAGAGCAAAAAATGGGAGTTTTATGGGCTAAAGGTATTGTCAGATTCTGGTGGTTGACTTGAAAATAACCTTTGAAAACCATCAGTTCAGGCTAATTATCCTTTCAATGCTTAAGGTAACTCATATACTCTCACCTCAAAGCCTATTGCAATTATATAATTTGGGCCAAATATCTCAATGTCAATTCAATCAAGTATTTTATCAAAGTGCTTGGGCTGAATACGCTCACATATTATGGCCAATTTCCTATACATCAACTCTAGGCAATTGGTCCCAATTATTGGGAACACAATCAACTAACTTGTACACAAAATAGTTCAGGACTGACCTTAAGTTAACATCTAAAAATCCCATGGACCATCAGATGGATGAAATATGTAAACAATTTTCTGCCCTAGGGCGAATTTTGTATGCTAATCCGCATAAATGGCACAATAGCACTTGCACATGGACTTCCTGAAAGGGATTAACTAGTGCTATTGAGGGAGAGGCCTGCTGATGTCCTGATTAGGGGTACGTCATCTACTTTAATCAAGGCAAGAATTTCACAGAAGGTGTATTTCATCAGCAGTATGATGAAACTCAAATCTAGAAATCCTAGGACAATTTTGCATGCTTTTATCACAATTTTTGTACCTGAAATCCTCCCAATTTTGAGAGTAATTTGCCACAAATAAATATAAGAAAAGGTTTCAGTCATATCAGTTCAAGGGCTGAACTGAAGTGGTAAAATATCTGTTGATTTTGTGCTCAAATGTGGCCAGGAGATGCCCTAGAGGTATAAATACTGGCGCCTGGCCTAATGACTGATTATCTTATAAATAGCTTATAAATAAAAATTATATTTTTTCATCTCTTTCTTGGTTTACTCATTGAATGCTTTCTTTGGAGAAAGTGTAGACAAGCTGGACGCGCCTAATCCACAGCTTGTATATCTACTTGCCTCAGAAGAAGTTCCAAAACATGAAGGGAAAATTATGCCCAAAATTGGCAGGAAGAATGAGGTGATTTTTAATAGATCTGGTGAGTTTTTGAATGGTCCAAATACCATAAACTACAGGCACTATCAAGGATCAATCTATGGAACTTTGTCCCAAATAAATATGCAGAATAATTTTAAACAATTGAGTGATACTATGTTTTTACAACTGGTGCTCACTCAAAACTGGTTGCACTCTCCAAAATGGATTCCCATAACCAATTCCTGGCAGAATTGGCCAGAAGAGAAAGCAACAATGAGATGGAAACTAGTTACAAAAAATCTCGGGTTATTTTGATACCAGCTGCCAAGGCTCTGAAGCAGGTACCTCCCACTCCCAGGATCTTATCACAATGGAGGGGAGCTCATAAAGATATAACCAGACAATTGATCTTACATCTTCAAGTGTAAAAGCTATTCTGGAAACCTTATATCAGTGTTTTTGGATTGGTATTTCACAAAATAGTCCATCCTTTGGCCTGTTCTACTACCTTAAAGATCAGGCACTCAAGATGGAGATATATATAAAGTACCACAATGCAACCTTGGCATCTCTTTTCAGACGTCTCACAGACAGTCAAGCAACTAACGAATTCCTGATTAACTTTGTTCAACCCTCAATTAAGAATACCCAGCGAATCATTGCTAGACAAAATCTGGAAATAACAGAAATCTACCATGTGCAAGGGGAGGAACAATCTTCCCAAAATGCCCTACTAGACAAACTAAATTCCAGTATTGCTCAAGTCCAAAAGGCAATTGTTGATAATATGGGACTTATCAATGAAGCTCATGGGAGATTATTCACCCTTGAGGTTCTTCTGAACGAAGGAGTCCCAAAGATAGCTGCAGAAGTTTTTGCCCACCATGGGCTAGCACAAGAATGGGTACAAACCATGAATAACCACTGTCAAAAACTGGAAAGCCATTTGGATTACCTATTGTCTCAATCAGAATGACTTACCATACATGCCACTTTGGGCCAAAGAAATCACCTGGGTTAAATGTAGAAGTGGATGACTTTGAAGAGTATGTTAGGGCTGAGCAGGATACTATCAACAAAAACTTTGAGGACCTTGCAGCAAAACCAGCCATCCCAAATAGGGATGAAGAGGATGCCCAGGACAAAGAGGATTTTTATAAACTTTGGACTGTAGAGTTGAGATTGCAGGTCAGAAATACTGAAATCACTCAAGAAAATTGGAAATTCAGAATGCAATTATTAACTGCAAATTCCTGAGGAGACAGTATGGACATAGATATAAAAAGCATAACAACTAATCAAACTTTATTCAAAGAGGAGTGACAACCTTAAAAAAGAATTCGAATCCCTCAAAAAGCAACGCTGCCAGTGCTCACCCAACTTTATCAAAAAAGAAATAGGAAAAAGCTCCGCTTATTTGGCCAAAAAACAACCTGGAAAAGTAACTAAAGGCTGAATTCAGGCGTCAGAAGCCAGTAGTTTAGAGCAATATCATCAAATTGAATCATTGGAAGTTGACACTGATGCAGAAACTGATATTTTGAACATCCATTCTGTTCCTAGAGTCCTAGCATCAATCCTGACTCCAGATACTTCCAAACGGGAAAGAGGGCCAATTATGGGCAATGATACACCAAGACGTTCAAGAAGAAGTACAACCCCTATACCTGAACAGAGCGAGATGACTTCAAATCATTGAATTCATTAAAGTTTGATAATGATGGAAACGTTCACTCTTCCCTCAAGTTATTTAAAAAAGCAATGAGAGGAGCATCAGACCTTTAAAAAGGATCAGCACTTGTTATCTCACTTGATGTCCATAGCTGACCTCATTATGCCCTTTTTGAGTGACGATTGGTCCTATATGGATGCCAAAATTGCAATAACAAAACATTTTTGAGGGCCTGAGAAATTAGAAACCCAAAAATAGAGCTGCTTAATATTGAATTCAAACAGAATGAGACTATTAAGGACTTTGCGGATGATTTTTTCATGAGGCGCAAGTTCTGCGTTGGTACAATGCAATAGATAAGTTTGATTCCAAGATTGCAATGGAGCACGCAATTATGTCCTTCTGTGAACTGCACAATGTCATGCTTCTTGCATTCAATGGAAGCTTGTAAACCCAAGAGCTTACTATTTACTTGAGAAGCTGTTCCCATAATTTCAATACTCCTAATTGGGCTAAAGATCAGCAAAAATCCTGATTTTTGGGCCCAAAAAGCAACACTCTGTCTGACCAGGGGAAAAATTTACCAATAAACAAAACAAAAATTAAAGCAAAAACAGCAAACAGGGCCAATTACATGCCACAACTGTGGTCAAAAAGGGCATCTTGCTAGAAAATGCTACAGACAGTCCAACAAAAATCCTGGGGTCAACTTTGCTTTAGAAATCAACAGTGACAGTGAGGCAGGAAAAGAGCAGGTGGAGTAGAGGCGGAATGCTGTAACTCCACTGATTTTCTAACCATTCCACCTGACCATGATGAGCTCTTTAGGGCAGAAGATGTTGCCAAAGATAATCTCTACCATATCATGGCTAAGGATGTCATGATGGTCACTACTCGGGCCACAGCAAAAGCAACTAAACCCTTGAGAGTTACCAAAGAAGCCCAAGCAGAAGAATCAAAACCTTACACAAAGCAGATTATTGATCATTGTTTAGACCTCCAACCCAGATGTTTGACTGACCTACCTAAGCTTAACAACGTTCAAGTAGATATTCCCATGAAGACCTTAGCTGATAACTTCCAAGATATTTTCTCAAGCCTGAAATCACACCTGGAATCGGGCAGCAATCACAGCATTCATATAATAAATACCTCTAAAACTACTCTGAGTGTAATTATGTGGACTTAGCAGTAAACAAGGTGTGAGTTCAGGTCATCGTTGATAGTGGTGCTCCTATCAATATAATCAGCACAAAGTTTGTTAACAAACTGAAAATTGCGCCTAATGTTGCCCACTGTCAGGAATATGGAACATCTGGAGCGCATACAACTAAATTGCTGGGCGCATACAGTACCCCACCACTCAGATTTGGATCCATTGTAGTAACGGCACCTGCCATAGTGTTGCCAAATAAAAACTACAATATCCTAATTGGGACTGATTTTCTAAGAAGATGCAGAGTTGTTACCAATCATAAGGAAGATACTCTCACGATTCTTGGCCAGGCTCTTCCACTTTACTATAACCATGATAAGCCAGTTGAGAAAAAGAAACTCAGCCTATTCATAAATCTGGCCTACAAAGATGAAGTAGTCCCGATTGAGTATTCCAAAGCATGGTCAAAGATAAAATCACTACCCACCCAGATTGATGAGTCAAATGGCATTCTAATTTGATCAAATCAGACCATCACTAAAACATCTGGAGAATAAGTAATCATCCCAATGGGACTAACAATTAATATCCCAGAAGGACTTTATGTGAAATATATTACCCCATGGTCTAAATCTCGATTAAAACCAAACATTACCCCTGGTATTATGATTCTGGGCCATGGAGAAATACATAACTTATGTGTAAACCTGAAAATTTGCCCATCTCCATCTGGCGACATCAAACAATCAATTTTCTGCATCTGTTCCATACTAGTGAAATTCACTCATTCCATGAGTTCAGAACTTTTATAGAATTAGGGCTCCCCAATAAGGACCTACTCAGCATAAATAATGTTGTCCCTATGGCTAATTTAAGAAACCTGACCAACCCTGAGAAAGGCCAAGCTCAGAAATTATTCTTTAGATATTGGGAAATCTTTGCACAAGACAATTTTGACTTGGGATGTGCTAATGGTGTCCCCACAAAATCGATACTGGAGATCATAAACCTATTTGATTATGCCCAATTAGATGCTCAAAATCATCAGAAGAAGCAGTATCCAAGGAGACTAAGGAACTCCTCAACTGTGGCATGCTAGTCCTTTCCTAAAGTCCATGGTCAGCACCAATTTCAATAGTGAAGAAAAAGGATGGAAGCAACTAAGTAGTCATTAATTATCAGAAGTTAAACAACATCACAAAGAAGGACTCATACCCACTGCCATGAATTGAAAAAGCCTTGGATAAGCTAGGGGCGTGAAGTTCTTCTTGGCAATGGACCTTATTAGCATATATTGGCAAATAGATCTTCCTGAAGAGGAGCGCGAGAAATGTGCAATTATAGCCCAAGAGGGCCTATTCCAGCCAACGAGAATTCCCCAAGGGCTCTGCAATGCCCCAGCTACATTCCAATGGGCAATGACACAATCCTGGGGATATAAAATTATCATATGTACTAGTGTACCTTGGTGATATCAACGTTTTCAGCAGCACTTTTGATGACCACCAGAAACACATAGAGGAGCTTTCAGAAGGCTAGCTGCTTCAAAATTAAAATTAAGCCCAGAAAATGTCAGTTTTTTAAAAACCAACTGAAACACCTAATATTTGTGATTGATAAATTGGGTCTTTGGCCTCAACCTGCTAAGCTGGATGCCATCTCCAAAATGAAATGCCTCAAATCCAAGCACGATATTCAAGATTCCTAGGCATGATTGGGTACTATTGCCAGTTTACTGCTGACTTTGCACAACGTGGAGAGCCGCTTTTCTATCTGCTTAAAGATAAGGTCTCATTCAACTGGACTCCAGCTTGCTAGGATGCATTTTACTAACTCCAATCAGACCTATTAAGCACGCATGTTCTTTGATACCTGGAATTTGATCACGAATTTATTGTCAAAACTGATGCATCCCAAACAGCAGTGGTGGCTGTGTTATCCCAAGTTGGAGAAGACAGAGAAGAACATTCAGTTGCATTTGCTAGTTGGACATTAAACGTTCACAAAAGGAACTACACAGTGATGGGATGAGAATGCTTAGCCATCATATATGCTTGCAAGCACTTCCAGGTCTACCTTCAAAGCACTCATTTCAAAGTTGTTACTGTTTAGATTTTTGCCCATATTCCCAGCCTGATAGATTATCAGGAATTTCTATGGGATAATTCCCTAATGTGGGTAAATTGGAAATCAGTTGACCCTGATTTTGAAGTAGCTATGTTTGGGAGATTTTAGGATAATCGCCTGGTCAGATTGTTGGGATCAATCCAGATGAATGATTATGATCTCTTTGGGTAGAGTTGCCAACGAAATAGGGGCATCTGATAGTGATTAACTATCAGTTGTACCAATTGGGATCAATTGGGTTTTATCACCAACTGATTGGGAATGTAAGTAGTAAGTTGTGAGGCTAGTGATGCTGCTTGTAACTAGTGAATCAATCAGTTGGTTCATGACCTGCCTTAATGGGTAATAAGTCCCATTACCTACGCAGGCCGCTAGCCAAATATGGTTGGTTTACTTGGATCGAAAGGGAAATGTTAGGGACACGTTTTCTGACTCTTTTTGTTTTAGGTCTCATGGATGCCCTTTGAAGGAATCCTAACCAGATGGAGAAGACCATCACTGCTGAGACAAGGATTGGTGATTCAATGGCAACAGCCGCCATTTCATTGAAGAGGCGTCAACCAAGGGTTAGATGAACAAATCCCCACTATAAATTTCCTAGAATTCACTTATAATAAAAAACATTTATATAGTTCTATAGTTTGCAGTATATAGTAGATATACCAGTAGAGTAAACTCCAGAATCTAATTGTTCTATTTTTTCTTAAGGATATTATTGCTGTGTGCGATATTTGGATGACTCTTTAAGGAAAATAGTAAGGATCTGAGCGGAGATCCAGAGAAGAAGCAGAAACAAATTGGGGATTTCTGCCAACTGTGTGTTGAACTGGAGAAACTGTCACCAGGGAATCTAAGAGAAGATCAGGTTGTACAGTGTGAGGAATTGAATCCCTATTTTTAAGCATCTCAAGTATTTTGAGCAGAAATACTGGATGAGCGTTGGGCTGAGATCTAAGAATTCTATCCAACTATGGATAATAATTGTCATACTATTATCAACCAATTATATCAACAACAATAAAACGCGGACAAATTGCACAAGAACCAAACCTGTGCAAGTAATAAGTTTATAGGGGTTATTAGCCAATCATAACCAGTCCCATAAATTTTTAAAAAGTGGTGCTTGATACATGGGTGTAGTTGAGTAGAAGAACTTAGAAGGATGTCATATAAAGGCAAGTTAAGAAAACTATGGATGGAGTTAGCCACCATTAATCAGAATGCCCTAAATTCAGTAGATCATCAAGAATTTGCAGCCTTGGAAGAACGAGTCACCAAGATGGAGGAAGAGATTAATAATGTCATGAGTTTTGGGAATGAGCTACTTGGAAAAGTAACGTCATTAAAAAAGAAAGAAGGGGACAAAATTTTGAGAGGTCTTATATCTGAAAATGGAGTGGGAAGCGGATTGCGTTTGTTTGAGAAATTGTGGCGCTAATATTGAGTGACTGATCATGCAGGCTGAGGAGCTAAAAACTCATAGATTCAATTGTGAGCCAATTGCAACAAGCAATGCCAAAGAAAGAAGTCCTTGTACAATAATAGGAGTTCGAATACCCTAAGAAACATGCCACCCACTTTTGCTGCCATTTCAGAGATGACGACCAAAGTCACTCCTCAAGTAAGTCAAGTGGCCAAACCTAGAGAATCGGCTGGAGATACCTTGGAGGAATCTAAGGCAACGCCAAATTTGCCAATGTTCCATCAGGATAATGTCCAGCATTTTCCTGACTATTTAATATGATTATGTATGGCTACGGTGATCATCAAAAAGTTTTGACAGTCATGAATTGCCTAGACCAACTTTCAGAACTTAGTGTTGCCTCACCTAGAGGGGGACAGCTGTTTGTACGCGGAGGCCAAAGCAGCCATAATGAAGGAATTTGGGAGTCTGATGTGCATGTCAAATCACAAACAGGAGTTTATGGGCATCCAGTTCCATAAAGACAAATCTTTAGCAAGTTTTGCAGTTTAGTTCTACCAGGAGTCGCAAATCCTGGTTGGAGCAAAGGTACTGGATGACTTTGATGCCAGATTTGCATTACAAATGTCCCTTTAGCCCTATTGCAATTTGCACCAAATGATGTCTTATGTGTTTGCGATGTAAATTACTACATCTCAGATGATAGAAAAATTTGAAATTCTTGGGAGCAACATTTGATGCCCAAAAAGAAGTTTCAAATCCAAACCAGTACACAATTTGAATCCCACAAAGGGGAATTAAGGTGCTAAAGAGATGAACAACCAAACTGTGCTAGGAAATAAGCCCAAAGAGTTCAGACGGATGAATATGAAAGAAAAGGTCTGCTATTAATGCAGAGGGAAGGGACATTTCTCTGTGCACTGCAAGAAGCTGAAGATCAAAACAATGTGGTCCAAGCAAAAAAGTCTGCTGCCACCAAATAGTAAGGAAAGGAGCCTGCGGCCTAGATGGGGAACAGTCTAGAGCTGCGGAAATGCCTGTTCCACCTGATATCATGAATGAGGATATTTGACATCAGTGATCTGTTCATGGATGAAGACATACAGGATCAACTGTATCAAGTGGTCAATTTAGATGTAAACACAGTGACAAGATCCAGGGTGAAGTGAATCGACCTCAAGATAATCAAGAAAGTTGCTTGGCCATACACCCAACAACTGGTGGACAAGATTTGAGCTGCGGATAATCCCAATAAATTTACCAAAGTCTAATTAGATGAGGCTATTTTGTTGATACCCTCAGCGCAATAATGGAATCGTTTCCTGATTTATTGGCGCAAATCATTCACACCCTCAATTTGGCTAATAATGCCGCTATACACTCAGTAAACCCCATCTTACAATACTACAAGTGTATGTGTTTAAATATACAAGTGAATCAAGTATGGATGAGGGCAATTGTCAACAGTGGAGTACCCATCAACATTGTCTCAACTAAGATGGTGAAGAGGATGAAGATCTTGCCTGACTTATAACATAAGAAGGATTATGGGACAGCCGGGCTGAATACCACCAACTCATGTGGAGCGTATAGCACTTTGCCACTGTGATTCAGATCCTTGGTGGTATCTGCGCCAGCAATAGTTTTGGCCAACCAAAACTATGACATTCTGATAAAGACAGAATTTCTACGTAAGTATGGAATTAAATGTAACTTTGAGGATAATATGTTGATCATATTGGGTCATACATTACCATTGGTCTATCAGAAGGATGGAACAGCTCACTGAATTGTCAAGACTGGGCTCCCAAGGCCCAGTCCACCACTGGTCCTACACCACTCACCCCCACATGTAGCCATACCAACTCCAATTGGTCCTGTCCAATTGGATGGCCTTGCCAGGCATGCCGTGCCAATGTGCGGTGCACCAGCCTCTATCACCTCAGACCCTGAGCAGAGGTACCTCCCAAAACCTCTTTCTGCTCATGGGGTCAATGGGCTGAGGTGCAGCTAATTGACCTCTTTTGCATTGGGCCACTCTAGCTCCCTGCCAGCCAGGGCAAGACCTCTCCAAAAAGGATCCTGGCGCATCCACCCCCTTCCCCTGGAGCATCGCCATCTGCTGTCCAACAACTCGCGTTAAATAAATTAAATTTAAATAGTACAAATTAGCAAAAAGCAGCCTTTATTGGAAGAGGTGAACTCGAAGTTGGAATAGAATTCCAAAGTGAGGGCCCATCAGGGCTTGAATTCACTTTGAAATACTTCCAAAAAAGGCTAGAAGAATTGTGGGTAATGAGGGGTGCAAAAGCCTCCCAAATTGATGGCAACCAGGAAACTCGGCGGAGAAACAGAGGGGAACCTCAGAACAAACAACCAATCAGGCGAACCAATTTATTTAAATGTATTCCATTATTGACCCAAATAGGAAAATCCTACTTGGAATAACAGAATTGAAACTATTGACACACACAAATCTCTTTTTTTAGAACTAGATGGTCCCAGACACACACGAATCTCATAATCCCCAACCTTATGGGATTCATGTGTGTCAATAGTTGCAATTCTGTTATTCCAAGTAGGATTTTCTTATTGGGGTCAGTAATGGAATAGATTTAAATAAATTGGTTCGCCTGATTGGTTGTTTGTTCTGAGGTTCCCCTCTGTTTCTCCGCCGAGTTTCCTGGTTGCCATCAATTTGGGAGGCTTTTGCACCCCTCATTACCCACAATTCTTCTAGCCTTTTTTGGAAGTATTTCAAAATGAATTCAAGCCTGATGGGCCCTCACTTTGGAATTCTATTCCAACTTCGAGTTCACCTCTTCCAATAAAGGCTGCTTTTTGCTAATTTGTTTTATTTAAATTTAATTTATTTAACGCGAGTTGTTGGACAGCAGATGGCAATGCTCCAGGGAAAGGGGGTGGATGTGCCAGGCTCCTTTTTGGAGAGGTCTTGTCCTGGCTGGCAGGGAGCCAGAGTGGCCCAATGCAAAAGAGGCCAGTTAGCTGCACCTCAGCCCATTGACCACATGAGCGGAAAAAGGTTTTGGGAGGGACCTCTGCCCAGGGTCTGAGGCAACAGAGGCCAGTGCACCACACCTCAGCATGGCATGCCCAGCAAGGCTGTCCAATTAGATAGGACCAATTGGAGTTGGTACAGCCACATATGGGGGTGAGTGTTGTAGGGCTGGTGGCAGACTGGGCCTTGGGAGCCCAGTCTTGACATGAATAGGAGAAACAACTTCATCAACTTGATATATAGTGATGGCATTGTCCTGATTCAATACCAATCAGTCAGTCAGAAACGACAAGAAATGCTGATGGAAATTCTAGAAAATCAGGATTTTTACTGAGGATCAAGAATGAGAAAACCATACCGCCAGGATCACAGATGATAGAACATGGGGTTGACATTGGAAATACCTGAGCTGCTGTATGAGGAGGTTGGAAGCCCCTGGAAGAAGTCCAGAGTAGAGCCTTGGTTGGCTCCTGGAATAATAATGCTAGGTCATGGGGAAATTCGAGTTCTCCTGGCAAATTTAAGTGAAAAACCAATGAAGATTAGGAACAATCAGATCATCTTGTTTGTTCATCTAATCACAATGGCCAAATTGAGGAGATTCCATGATTTTGGGACTCTCAATGAGATGGGATTACCAGCTGGGGTAACTGAGAGTATCAACCTATAGTTGATTGAGAGCAACTCGCTGATCTGATGGAAGGCCAGCAAGAGGAGGTTCTCAAATTGTTCAAAAAGTATTGGGAAGTATTCACCCAGGATGACCACAATTTGAGATGCACGAGAGATGTGATTGTCAGGATTTGAGAGAAAAATTGTCTTAAATTCATGTCTTCTGAATCCAGCTTTACCAAATTGGTCATTGATTCCAGCCAAGACAAAACTTTTTCTGGATCATCCTTACCTAGTACTGATTCACATGGAGCGGGCTTCTCACCTTCTCAGTCAGGTGAGTGATGATATCCATTGAGAACGCCCTCAAGGAGGCCTTTCTGGAAGGTTAGTAAAGATCCTGATTGGATGAGGCTCCGAAGATCCTGAAGGCATTGAGTCCCAATGCACCCTTTAAATATTAAAGCATTTTGAATTAAAAAAATATTTGGTAAACTAACCTTTATTTTCCCATTTCCTCTTTGCTGCTCATTTCCAATTTTCCAGCTTTGAGCCACCACAAACCCTGGCGATAGTCAAAAGAACTGTAGCACCAACAAAGTGGTGCTCACTACAGGGGGCTCCGAGCTGACCTAAGTGAAAACGTCAATCACATAAATGAAAAACCAACAGCACCCCTGACGACCAAACAACTGGTCAGTTGAGGAGCGTTACTCAATGGGTTAGTACTTCTCAATATGCAATGCCACCCTCACAGCCGGAAAGGCTAGAGTTCCGCGCCATCTTCCTATTCTCGCTGCCCTCCCTAGATGGGGGCCAATATCAACTTCAGCTCAAAAACACCCACAAGGTCATTAAACAACTAGTCCTCGGCAACTACGCTGAGGGTGTCCACTCCAGCTGCTCCCACACCTCCGCTGTGCCTTCCACAATGTGGGACCTATACTCCTCAGCCGCATTACCTGCTGGGGAGCTTACCTTGGGGCCTGATTGCTACCTTCATAATTTCGTCCATCCCATAATTCATCACCTCCTCCAGTTAGTAGGATTACACCATCAGGAGGTCTCTCGGCACCTAGGGATCACCCAAAATTTACATTCATACATTATCAACTTCTATGGCGCGGCCTCCTCCTTTGTGCATGACAATCATGAGGCTATACTCAATAACCAATAATTTATCAATGAGATCTGCGATCAGCTGGTAATATTAGATAGTGGCATCTCTGGCTACCTCAAGGAGCAGTTTTGCCAAAATGTTCAGCAGTTCGAAGTGACATGGACCCAGCAGCTGCAACAAGCTGAGGAACTACTACAATCCCTACAGCAGCACTACTGAGAGATGGCCTCTCATGACTACTCCCCCGTGGCTGCTGGGCCTGAAGGGCCTAGGGGGCCAGCAGGCCCTGAGGGTCCGCATGGGCCTCAAGGGCCTTCCAGCCCCCTGACCTCAGGTGAACCTGAAGACCCCTGGCGAAAAGATATAATAACTGCTCTGGCCGCTCTGCGGGACCAGATACAGAAGGTG
This sequence comes from Massospora cicadina, assembly GCA_022478985.1. Taxonomy (NCBI): domain Eukaryota; kingdom Fungi; phylum Entomophthoromycota; class Entomophthoromycetes; order Entomophthorales; family Entomophthoraceae; genus Massospora; species Massospora cicadina. The sequence continues at coordinate 78,061 of JAKSZP010007890.1, forward strand.
GCCTTGGGATGCAAGCTCCAAACGGATGGTGTTCCCCTCAACCACAGGGTCTCCATCAAAGTGCTATCAGATGAGATGGATAACCTCAGCGCTTTCACGAGGCTCACCGATGCTTGCATCTCCCAGCTCAAGACAATGTGTTGTGGGTTTAAAACCCAGTTGGCCACCATCAAAAACCAGCTCCAACTACAGAATGCTGAAATTCAGTCCTTAAAGGAGCAGGTTGCCAGCAAGGCATCCGCTTCCACCCTCAGTCAAAATTGGGAATACATCTAAGAAGACTTAGAAGGCTTGCAGAGGTGGCTAGATCAACGGGCTCCTCGAGAATATGCAGAAATAGAGATCTCAGAACTGACGCCTATCCCAGGCATTAACACCCTCTCTACTCCTATTGTTGCTAACTTTAAACCTAGCTTCAAGGAGAAGTTCACCCCCGGACAGGAGAGCATCGCCTCCTTCTTGTATGCCTATGAGAGTTCTATGGAGGAGGCCACTGACTGACAAAAGGTGAAGCACATCCACTCATGCCTAGACAGCACCGCCTGGGAGGTTATGACTCCCTATTTGAAGGAGTGTAACACCTGGGAATAAGTATGCACCGCCCTGATCCAAGAGTTCAGCAGTAACCAAACCTTGGCCAACCAGAAGCAAGCATTCATGGAAATTTGACTTAACAAAGGAGAAAACCCTATGGAGTTTGCCAACTGGTCCTACACTCAGGCTCAACCTTTGGTTACGACAAGCTGTATCATTCTGGACGATGCCATTACCGCCATCATCTCCACCCTGGGGTCCTATCCTGAGGTCCAGATGCACATGATTGGGCAAAAGAATGGGTTCGCTTGCATCAGATAAATCAAGGGGGCCCTCAATGAGATCCCTGCCACGATCCTGAACTCTAAGGCTGCGGCCGCTGGCCCCTCTAACCGCCCTAGGGTCCATGTAGTCGAGAACCAGAAAACCCCCATCCGCAGTGCACCTATTGCAATGGCTTTAGGCATAGCGCCAAAACTTGATGGAAATGTCTAGCTGAGGAGGCGGGAAAAGGGCAATCAGCATGAAAGACGAGGCGCTCCATGCTGACACCCCTGTCCAGCCTCAAGTAACCCCTACACACAAACCAGAAGCTGGTAACCCTGAAGAAGTAGCTGCAGTATCTAATGACAATAAAGACATTGATACTGCTTACTCTTCTTCTGATGATTCTCCTATGTTCCTTACATTGCCGCCTCAGTTTGGAAGTTTGGTCACCTGAGTCACCATCTGGGTCCACAAGATTCCAGTTTATGCCATAGTCAACAGTGGCTCCCCCGTTTACGTTATCTCTTCCAAGCTGATGAAATGCATCAAGGTTGCCCCCGACATGCTGCACTACATGGAATATGGCACAGCTGGCCCTCAGTGCACCCAATCCATATGGGCCTACTCTTCTCTACCAATCCGGTTTGGGAAGCTCACTTTGAATACAACTGCCATCACTTTGGACAACACCAGCTACAATCTACTCCTTGGAACCCAGTTCCTTTGAGACTATTTGGCTGTTATCCACTACGACGGTGGTTTTCTCTCCCTTCTAGGACACCAAGTCCCTCTGGTTTTTGAAACTGCCCATGACTCTAGGGTAGATGTCAAGGCCCAAGCCTGCCTACTGGAGACCAAAGGATGAATCGATCAGCTTGAGTACCACATCTGGGGATCTTGAGTCTGGCTGCCCCCTCCTGCTGTGGATGGATCTGAAGGGATGCCAGTTTACTTGCCCCAAGCCACTACCATGCCCCCAAAATCCCAGGTCATTGTCAACACCCGGGTCCACATCAACATTCCCTCAAGGTATTTACTGGAGGTCTGAGGTCTGGATAACCCATCTCCCAAGGAAGTGCTGACCTGCCCCAAAATCCTTGATCCAGCGTATGCTGGATCGATATCAGTGTTGCTAGCCAACCTGACTGACAAATTAAAAGTTATAGGACCTAACCAACCCGCCGCTTACATTTGTCTGTTACCGATGGGGGCTGTTGCTGATGTCCAAAGCTTTGGGAATTGAGGGACCTTGGCTTGGAGTTGCTATCATCAGTTAACTTGGTCGATGCTAACATAGGAAAGGACCTCTCTGATAGACAGCGACTTAAGGTTCAGGAGCTCCTATAGAAATACTCAGATCTATTATTCACCTTGACCTACAATTTTGGAAGGATGAACAGAGTCCTCCACCATGTGGAAACTGGGGATGCCCCCCATTTTGGTCCCGGCCTTACTGCAAGAGCAAGGTCAAAGAGGCCCAGGTCATGTTAGAACTTAAACAGCTGCTTGACATGGGGCTCTTGATTCCCTCGCGCAGCCCTTGGTCCTCCCCACTGTTGCTGGTCCAAAAGAAGGATGGCAAGCGCCGGGTGGTGATGGATTATCAACAACTCAACTATATCATTAAAAAGGACAGCTATCCTCTGCCCCATATTGACGACTCGCTCTGACTGCTTGCAGGTTCCCAGTACTTCTCAGCCATGAACCTTGCCAGCAGGTATTGGCAGGTCAAGCTCGCTCCCAAAGACCATGCCAAGTGTGCTCTAATTGCCCACAAAGGGCTGTTTGAGCCTACCCGGATGCCCCAAGGCCTCTGCAATGCCCCTGCCACGTTCCAGCGCGCCATGGATGGGATCCTTAGGGACCTGAAGCTCTCCTGTGTCCTGGTCTACCTGGATGACATCACCATTTTTTGTGAACCTTTAACAGATATGTTGACCACCTTAAGGAAGTCTTTGAGCATCTCGGAAGGCCTCCATCAAGCTCAAGCTCTCAAAGTACTCCTTCTTCCAGCCTGAGCTAGAGTTCCTATGCCATAAGGTCTCCAAACGCGGCATTCAACCTATCCCCAATAAGGTCGATGCCATAGAAAAGATGTTGCACCCCCAGAGCCTACGAGATATTCAATTCTTCCTAGGTATGGTGGGCTATTACTGTCAGTTCATCCCACGGTTTGCTGACCTTGCTGAGCCATTGTTCTACCTTCTACAATAAAATGTTCCATTCAAATGGTGACCTGAGCAGGAACAGGCCTTCAACGCTCTACGTATGGCTTTATGTACTAAACCTGTTCTAGTTCATCCCCGTTTTGACAAGCCTTTCTTGCTGTTCACAGATGATAGCAACATCGCTGTGGGGGCTATCCTGGCTCAGCATGATGAGAACCAGGTTGACCATCCCATAGCTTATTTTAGCAAGACCCTAAGCAAGGCTGAGTGAAACTACAGCGTCACTGAGAGGAAATGCCTAGCCATTCTTTTAGCCATCAAGCATTTTTGGCCCTACCTCTATGGCACCCATTTTACTATCATTACTGACCATTCTTCCCTTCGATGACTGTAACAAATGAAAGACCTGGATCGATGGCTGGCCAGGTGGGCCCTACGACTACAAAGCTACGACTTCATTATCATCCATCACGCAGGTGCTATTCACCAGAACACTAATGGACTCTCTGGTATGCTGGTATTAGCAGTCCTGACCCCGGAGGAGGATCAGCTCTATGACTTAATAGGGCAGCCTGAATGTTGGTAGCTGGAATCCCCCCAGGTCCAAGCCAAACTCCGCCAAATAACTCAAGACACCCAGGTCAAGGATGGGTTACTCAACAAGAGAGTCAACAAGAAGTGGCTTCCTACATCTGACCCTCCTCTCACACTGATGTCATCCTGGAAGGCCACACTACTGTTGGGCATGGTGCGATCAAGAAGACCTATGAGTGGCTGAAGTCACGCTGCTACTGGGACTGAATGGTCAAAACTATCCAAGAGGTTCTGGAAGCCTGCATGACCTGCTGATCTCAAGACTGGGCCAACCCTCACTATCAGCACTCCGTTGTTGCACCTACAAAGCCATTCAATGTCATTAGTATCGATGTGGTGAGTCCCCTCCCCACTGGTCTACATGGTCACAAGTTTATTATTCTTGCTATAGACCATCTGACTAAGTGGGTTGAGGCGATCTAAGTTCCTGAAGCCACGGCTAAGGCTACCGCCTTGTTCCTTGTTTGCTCTGTTTTCACCCAGCACGGGTGCCCCCAGACCTTACTCTCAGACAATGGTTTGAACTTCACCTCCCAGTTAGTACAGGAGCTAATTTTGCTATTTGGAACTACCCAGAGTTTCGCTGCTCCCTACCATTTTTCTACTAATGGGGCAGTAGAAAAGGCTAACGGAACTCTTGTCTCCATCCTGCAAAAGTTGGCTACCCTGGATCCTGGCCACTGGAACCATTAATTGCCCAGTGCCCTGCTTGCATACTGAGTAAGCTACCACCGTGTTATCAAAATGTCTCCATTCAAAGCCCTGTATGGGTGGGCCTCATGACTACCCAGTAGCGCCCAGCCCCTGGTTAAAGCCTCCACTCCTGAGAACGCCAATTTAAATATGAGGGCCCTTGCCAATGAAATAGTCCGGCTCCAAGCCCAAGCCAACTAAAGGCATTGTTATCACCAGTGGAAGAGAGACATCCTGATCGAATCTCAGATGACCCTCCTTACCAGAATTTCAACTAGGTGACCTCATTCTCTTTTATCATCATTGACCTGGAGGCTGGCAGAATAAGCTCGACGTACTGTGGTCTGGGCCCTACAAAGTGATACACAAGGTGAAGTCCAAATACTCCATTGCTAATACCAAACAAGGGACTGTTGTAAACTGAGTGCATGGTCGGTTCCTCCAACTGTACTCCCCCTCTGACAGGATCTTGAAGGGGGCCTTGTTAGAATTTGAGAGAAAAATTGTCTTAAATTCATGTCTTCTGAATCCAGCCTTACCAAAATTGGTCATTGATTCCAGCCAAGACAAAACTTTTTCTGGATCATTCTTACCTAGTACTGAGTCACATGGAGCGGGCTTCTCACCTTCTCAGTCAGGCGAGTGATGATTAATTAAGAACGCCCTCAAGGAGGCCTTCCTGGAAGGTTAGTAAAGATCCTAATTGGATGAGGCTCCGAAGATCCCAAAGGCATCGGTCCCAATGCACCCTATGAATATCAAAGCATTTTGAATTAATATAATTCAGTAAACTAACCTTTATTTTCCCATTTTCTCTTCAGTGCTAATTTTCAATTTTCCAGCTTTGAGCCACCGCAAACCCTGGCTCCAATCAAAAGAACTGTATCGCCAACAGTGATCATAAGAATAATACCAGGGAAATTTTGCTGATCAGGATGAGACTAATTTGACAGTCAAAAGCAGCTGAAGCAGTAGTGGAAGATGAAATCAGAAAACTAGTGAAGCATGGACTCCTATTTCCGTTGTCAAGTCCCTGGGTGAGTCTGATTATTATCATGAAGAAAAAGGATGGCTCCAATTGGGTGGTGATTGACTAATGAAAGCTGAATAAGGACACAAAGAATGATTTGTATCCCCTACCAAGAATTAATGATGTGCTAAATTTTTCTGGGAGAAGTGAAGTATTTCTATGCAATGGATCCGATCTAAGGATATTGGAAATCAATTTGCTAAAAGAAGACCAATAAAAATGTGTGATTATTAATGTGCAGGAGCTATACCAACTGATGAGGATGCCCCAGGGTCTATGCAATGCGACTACAACGTTTCAGAGGGCCATGGACGCTATACTGAGCGACTTGAAGTTGTTGTGCATCCTGGTGTACTTGGACGATATCAATGTGTTTGTTAGTACTTTAAAGACTATTTACACCACTTGGAAGAAGTATTCAAGAGATTGTCCATGGCCAACCTTGAAGATTAAGCCAAGGAAGTGTCACTTCTCCAAGAAAGAGTTAAAATCTTGAACTTGTGATCATCTTTTGTGGATTGCAGCTGCAAGACAAGAAGATTGAAGCCATAGAACGGAAGGCTGCGCCAAAGAGTGTCCAAGACACCCAAGTGTTCCTTGGAATGGTCAGATCTACAAAAGATTTGTTTAAGATTTTGCCAAACTCGCTTAGCCCTTATTACATCTGTTTTTTAGTACTAGATGGTCCCTTATTCCATTTGTTGAAGGATCTGAAGAAAGGATTTATATGGAATGAAGAGGCGCAGAAATCCTTCAATGAGTTATGCCAGTACCTAATAGATTATCTGATTTTGAAATATCCAAATTTTGATTGAGAATTTACTATATAAGCTGAGGCTTTGTTGAAAGCAATTGACGCCATATTAAGCCAAGTAGATGAACTTGGGGATGAACATCTGGTGGCATATGTGAGATGGACACTCTCAGCCGCAGAGAGGAACTACACCATAACTGAGCATGAATGCCTTATGGGTCATTTACGCCTGTAGGCAGTTTTGGGTGTACATCCATGGAATGCACTTCAAAGTGGTGATGAACCACTCCTCGTTGTGTTGGCTCCACAATTTGAGAGAACCGGAAGGATGACTGGCCCAATGTGCAATTAAGCTACGGGCTTACAAATACAAGATTTTCCACCAAGTGGGGGCTTCTCATTAAAATGAATATGGCTTATCATGGTTACCAATGGTCCAGATGGTATACCAGCAGGCGGATGAGTTATTCCAGAGAATGGTTGATGGAGTAATTGAGAATGAGCCCCAAAAAATCCAAGGTGCACTCTGAAAAGTGATGGAAAACACCAAGACCATGGATGGACAAGTGTTTAAGACGATTATTGGGAAGTGGTTACTATTCTCAAAGCTGTCAGAAAGAGCAGCTATTGTTCAAGATGATCATAAGGTTGTCAGGCATGGAGGCCTGAGAAAAACAGCTGATCATATTTATCAGTACTACTAGGAGTCAATCAACTACGATTTTGCTAACTATCTAGCTTGTTACATGGAGTGCCGCTGCACAAGCCACATAAGAATACAACTGTATACTAACAGGTCTGCCCTGGATTTGCCTGACATATGGTGTCCATCAATGTGATGGGACCTCTGACAATAAGCACAGGGGGATCAAGTACATAATAGTTGCTATCGACCATATGACAAGATGGGTTGAGATGAAGGCCCTGGCGAAAGTAGAGGCTACCAGCACCGCGAAGTTCATCCTGGATCAAGTAGTATACTGGATGGATGCCCGCAGGTCCTGCTTAGCAATAATAGGACCAACTTCATGTCTCATGTAATACTGTGACTGAATGAGATAAAGGGGATCAGAGGAGTTGTGTCTGTACCCTACTTGCCAGAGATGAATGGACTGGTAGAATGAGTGAATGGAACGCTGGCCATGATGCTAAGGAATCTGGTCCCAGGAAGATCTTCTGCATGAGGAATGTACCTGAGTTCAGTGACGTTTGCCTACAATATTAGTCATCATACAGTGATAGGAAAAACACCGTTTGAGTTTCTATACAGGAGGAAGGCCATGAAGCCACTAATCTTATATTTGGTGGTGGAACCAACATTGTGGATGAGTGCCAAACAGTACTTTAACTGAGTGACATATATCCTGATCAAAATGCAATCGCAAGCACTTGATACTACTTGAAGATAAGGATATGAGCGAAATTGATGTATGATAAGAACCAACCAGCCTTAGAATATTAGCAAATAGGCGAAAGAGTTGCCTATTGCAATATGCATGGTTTCAGGAGAAGAAATAAACTGGATGTGTTGTGGTTGGGTCAATTGAAATTATCACCAAGATGGCGACTGACGCCTACTCCATCAAGAATCTCTTGGATGGAAGAGTTGTGAATTGAATCCACGCTAAGTATTTGAAGCAATAGATTGATGAAAAAATAAAAGAGTTCCCAAAGGACCAATAAACCATTAAGTTGGTCATGTCCTTATGATTAGGTCAAGTCCAAAAAAAGGACCTCTGAAACAATCTAGATGGTTAGGTCCAGAAAAAGGACCTCTGAACCATAGAAAACTGGTAGGTTTAAGCATACCTAGGACACCATTTGGAAAAAAGACGGACCGCTGAACCAAAACAAGGTCAAGTCCCATGGTAAAAGAAGAAAAAAATAAAAGATTGATAAAGTCACTAAAAAATTATAAACTGCATAGAAAAACTGATATATTTTATAATTCTTATTTTTATTGATTATCCTTGATGCGAGGATTATTCCGCCTATGTCACCTCTTGAGAGAGGGAGGATGGATCGCTTTAGTAATGAATAACCCATCAAAATCTATGTGAGATCGGATGCTAGTGAGGGCTAGACCTACACAAAACCAAGTTCTTTGAGCGGATGCAGATCCTTGCAAGAAAGTGACTAGGGGAAGGGAAATTGAGATGTCAGAAGAAGCCAATCATGAACCCCAGAGCGGTGAGGGAAGCAACAGTATAGAAAGAGGCAGTTGATGAATAACCCTGAGTAATCACAATATGGTTCTGGTGCTGGAAGATTAGTCTTGAGCGCCTGCCAGCAGGCTTTGTCAAGAACATCAGACATATGGGATGGCATCAAACAAGGGATACTGGACTGGGGTTGCCAAATCATGCCCCATATCAAAGCCTTTAGTGGAAGATACTAATGGGATGTTCCAGAGATGAGATAGTCGTGCAAGGAGCAAATGGCATCCTGCAAGTGACAATTATGAGCTTCTTGGAAGCTGAAGCTGAAGGAGCAATGGAACCTGGGAGAGGCTGTAAGCTTCATGGCCCAACTTTGAAGAACTTTGCCAGAAAAGCAAAGAGCATAAGCAGCGGTATCCTGATCTAGGATGTTCTCACGGTTGGAGGGATTTAGTGCTAGGGATAAAGCCTCAGTGACTTGTGCTCTCAATTCTGCATAGGGGAGTTAGAAATGAATACTGTTGCTGATGGTGAGCTCAGTAGCCAAGACAGCGGGTTTGTAGTATTGACCAAGTCAGAAGAGGAACTCAGGAAGCAAGTCTGACCCAGCAAGAAAGGAGCAATCTAGAGCAAAGGGCATAATTTCAGGAGCATCCATAATGATGTTTGGCGCATCTGCAAAAGGAGCCAAATCCAGGAGAGTTTTGAAATCTAAATCTGGAATTGATGACAGAGGGAGATTTGGCTGCAAGTCATTCAAAACGATTGCTAGCCTGGTTTCTGAAGGGTTGGTTACCATTTCTGTTAATTCCATGGAAGGTTTAGCCGCTGGTGCACGACTAGGCGTATGAGTCCTGGAAGGATCATAGAAGAGGTTCCATCCTGCATCCTGACTCATCTGCTGGAAGAGCTGAGAATCTTGATCAGACAAACTGTTGAGTAGCTGTTGGTACCACAACTCATAATTCGACATATGAGCTGGACAAGAGGGGGGATGTCTGGCTTATATGGAAGTTGGCATTAATCACTCTACAATCCATTAAGCAGTAATTTTGGAGAAATTAATCTCAAAAATAATGGGATGAGCTCTCCAGAGAAGAATTAAGAATGTTATGAGCCAAGAGATTATGAGAAGAAAATAATAAGGGCGAACACAAACAGGAATTCTTAATTGGTCAACAAAATGAACATTGATGGCAAGAGTCTCCTGTCTAAAGTGAGGAGAAAATCAGGAAATTGAGGAAACTGGACCAAGAATCCTGAATATGACAGCAGATCATATACCCTTATGGGGGGAACTGGATTCCAGGAATAATATTATCATGTTTAAATTGTTCATCCTGGCACAACAGTAGATCGTGGGGACTGTGCTCTGAGTAGGTGGTAGCAAGGAGGAAGAGGAAGAGAGACGCATTCCAAAGGTTGTCCCAAGCAGCGTTGAGTATTGGTGATAATACTTTGCATGAGCAAATGAAGTATTTGACTGAGTGTCTGAAGTGATGTTCTCCTACCCCAGTCCTTTTCTTCCTGGAAATCTAGGCAAGAGGGGGATGTGTTGGGATTTTTGCCCATATACCCAGCCTGCTAGATTATCGGGAATTGCTAGGGGATAATTCCCTAGTGCGAGGTGAATTGGAAATTGGTTGCCTCTGATTTCAGAGTAACTATGTTTGGGGGATTTCAGGATATTTTCCTAATCAGATCCATTGGGGATCAATCCAGATGAATGCTTAAGATCTCATTGGGAAGAGTTGCCAACAAAATAGGGGCATCTGATAGTGATTAACTATCAGTTGTACCAATTGGGATCAATTGGGTTTTATCACCAACTGATTGGAAATGTAAATAGTAAGTTGTGAGGCGAGTGATGCTGCTTGTAACCAGTGAATCAATCATTTGGTTCGTGACCTGCCCTAATGGGTAACAAGTCCCATTACCTATGCAGGTCACTAGCCAAATATGGTTGGTTCACTTGGATTGAAGGAAAACGTTAGAGACACGTTTTCTGACTCTTTCCATTTTAGGTCTTGAGGATGTCCAACGACGGAATCCTACCCAGGATGGGGAAGACCATCACTGCTGAGACAAGGATGGGTGATTCAATGGCAACAGCTGCCATTTCATCAAAGAGGTGTCAACCAAGGTTTAGGCGGCTGATTCCCATACTGTAAATTTTTAGGTTTCACGTATAATAAAAACATTTATATAGTTATATAGTTTGCAGTATATGATAGATATTAGTATAGTAAACTCCAGAATCCATTTGTCTATTCTTTCTCAAGGATATTATTGCTGTGTGCGATAATTGGGAGACTCTTTAAGAAAAAGAGTAAAGATCTGAGCAGGGGATTCAGAGAAGAAGCAGAAACAAATTGGGGATTGCTGTTAACTTTGTGTTGAACTGGAGAAACTGCCACTAGGGAAACTCAAAGAAGATCAGGTCGTACATTGCAAGGGAATGAATCCCTATTTTGAGACATCTCAAGTATTTTGAGCGGAAATACTGGCTAAGTGTTGGGCCAAGATCTAAGAATTCCATTCAACTAAGGGTAATAGTCGTCATACTATTATCAAACAATTATATCAACAACAATACAATGTGGATGTTTTGCACAAGAACTGAACCTGTGCAAGTGATTTGTTTATAGGGGTTATTAGCTGATAATAACCAGACCCATAAATTTTTACAGTTACCAATCATGCTTCCATAAGATGGTTAAACAACTCTAGAGAACCTGAGGGCTTATTAGCCCGCTGGGAATTAAAGCTTCAAGCTTATGACTACACATCAAGCATCGAGCTGGGGAAAAACACCAAAATGCTGACTGTCTATCCTGACCACCCACCATTGCAAATCTTAGTTGGGCCACCAATGAGTTGTTTATGAAAAGTATTAGTGGAGAGTATCAAGATGAGCCCAAATCCGTCCAAAAATATTACCAGATCTACAAAAAAATATAACCATCAAAAATGGGACACTTTACAAGATTGTTGAAAATAAAAAGTATTTTTCCCAAGACTATCAGCCCAAATAGACCTAATAATGGCAAAACATAAGGCCATAGTGCATGGCGGATTCAAGAAGATGAAAGAGCATCTGAAGCAATTCTACTACTGAAAGTCAACGCATTTCAAAATCTATGTAATGCTAGAATGCTGTGCAGAGTGCCAAGGAAAAAACTTTCCTGAAAAAGCACATCTTACCAGCTTGTTTGTCCCAACATTGCCTGGAACACTGTATCTATTGATGTTGTTGGCCCACTTCCAATAAGCAATATGTAGGCAAAGTAGATAATTGTAGCTATCAACCACTTGACCAAATGGGTTGAGGCCAAGGCCATTTAGGAAGCTGGAGCGACAACTACCACCAATTTCGTCCTTGAAAACATCATCCACAAACATGGATGTCCCCAGGTTATTCTGACCAATAATGGAACCAACTTTACCGCCAATGTCCATACCAAGCTCAACCAACTAATGGGAATGCAAGGTGTGCTTTCTACCCCTATCACCCCAAGACTAATGGAATTGTTGAGCACGCAAATGGGACGTTGGTGAACATTATCCAGAAACCAACACTGTCCAAACCATCTGAATAGAGTACTTATCTAAGTTTGGCAGTCTTTGCCTACAATATCTCCTAACATTCATATAATCAGGATGTCCTCGTTTCAAGTATTATATGGTGGACATCCAGCCCTAAAAATGCTACTTTATTCGGCCCTAGAAAGTCCTGGCATAAACATTTATCCTCAGTACATTGAGAAGCTTGCAGATGCTTAAGTCAAACTACAAGCTAAAGCCTTTGACAACAGTTTTGCTAAGAAAAAGGCCTGACATCAAAAGGACTTAGAGAATTGCTAAATAATGGCTAAATTTGAAGTCAATGATAAAGTTCTATTTTGCAACACCCACATATTAAGACAATTGCAAAAGCTAGATTGCATCTGTGTTGGGCCATTTGAAGTGATTGAGAAAATTGTCTAAGTTCATATACACAATCAAGGATATTAGACTGGCCATATATACAACTGAGTCCATGCAAAATTCCTAAGAAGGTTTAATAAGTGGGTCAAGTAAGATAAGAAAAAAGTAAAAAAAAACAAAAACAAAAACAAAAACAAAAACAAAAATAAAAAAATATTTATATAATAGTTATATTCTAATTAATACTTTAGTTCACACTTGAGGTTGGAGAGAGGATCCAACTTCATACTCGATGGGTATTTGGGCCAAAATTAACAATAAGAGGATCATATTTTAGACTATTGGGCGTAAAGGCCGAATTTACCAAATAAAAAACCCAACTCCATGCCCATTGGGCGTTTGGGCTGATGATAACAGACCAACATGGGCTAATTGGGAATCTTAGGGCTTATGTTTGAGTCAAGAGGGGGAAAATGTCAGATTCTGGTGGTTGACTCAAAAACAAACTTTTAATAAACATCAGATTGGGCTGATTATCCTTTCAACGCTTGATCCAAACCTATACTCTCACTTCAAAGTCTATTGCAATTATATATGGGCTGAATATCCTAATGTCAATTCAATAAAGTATTTTATAAAAGCACACAGGCCAAATACGCTCACATACTTTGATAATTTCCTATGTATCAACTCTAGGCAATTGGTCCCAATTATTGGGAACACAATTAAATAACTTATATACAAAATCTTTTGGGACTGACCTGAAGTTAGCGCCTAAAAATCCCATGGACCATCAGATGAACAAAAAACGTAATTAATTTTCTGCTTTAGGGCGAAATTTTTATGTTGATCAGCATAATTGGCACAATAGCACTTGCACATGGACTGCCCAAAGGGATTACCTAGTGCTATTAAGGGAGAGGCCTGCTTATGTCCTGATTAGGGGTAAGTCATCTACTCCAATCAAGGCAAAAATTTCACAGAAGGTGTATTTCATCAGCAGTATGATGAAACTAAAATCAAGAAATCCTAGGACAATTTTGCATGCTTTTATCGCGATTTTTGTACCTGAAATCCTCCCAATTTTGAGAGTAATTTGCCACTAATAAACCTAAGAAAATGTTTCAGTCATATCAGTTCAAGGGCTGGACTGAGGTGGTAAAATATCTGTTGATTTTGTGCTCAAATGTGGCCAGGAGATGCCCTAGAGGTATAAATACTGGCACCTGGACTAATGAGTGATTATCTTATAAATAGCTTATAATAAAAGTTATATTTTTTCATCTCTTTCCTGATTTCCTCATAGAATGATTTCTTTAGGAAAGTGTAGAAAAGCTGGACGCGCCTAATCCACAGCTTGTATATCTACTTGCCTCAGAAGAAGTTCCAAAACATGAAGAAAAAATTATGCCCGAAATTGGCTGGAAGGGTCAGGGCGATCATAATAGGCCTAGTGATTTTTTGAAAGGTCTGAGTACTGTAAACTACAGGCACTATAAAGGATCAATATATGGAACTTTGTCCTAAATAAATATGCAGGATAATAATAAACAAGTGATTGATCCTCAGATTTACACAGGTATATGGCGCGGATACAGTGGAGAGATCTGGTAAAAGGTATTGTCAGAATTTCATGCTGGTAGAAATGTAACCGTTAAAAAGCAACTAAATGCTTTGCCTGGCCTATGGAAAGATCAACGCATTGTGTACCAGCATTTCATATTAAGTTAATCTCAGCATCAAGCCACCAGCTTTCTTAAATCTCTTTGCTTTTTGATCATAGGCAGCGAATAATCATTGCTCATCCTAATCATGTAAACTCAGCGTCAGGTTGTTGATCTGCCAGAACTTTATAATACTAAGTGGCAGAATCACCATCGCTTGATGTAATAATGGAAACCCTGGCATTCTTCTGACAATTTGCTTTTCTCTAAAAATCACTTTTCAGAATCCCTAAATAGCTAATATAAATAATATATATATATTACTATTACTTTATTTTAATAGAACTTAACCTATCAGTAGGTTTAGAGGTCCAGTCTTTTCCTATATGGGTTCAGAGGTTTGTTTTTAAATGTATCTAATTGTTTTGTTCATTGGTCCCCTCTCAGGACTTAATAAACAAGTAGGTTCAGAGGTTCATTTACTAAAGGTTACTGGCTTTTTTTTGTTCATTTCAGTATTATTTTCATCAATTATTTTCAGCATCAGTTGACAGTAGATCATAAGACAAAGCACTAATGGAGATGTTTTTCATCAAAAGAAAAATAGTTATTGATTAAAATTGCCTGACCAATTGAATTGGGAGCGCACTTCAGGATAATTCACCATAATTGTTGCTTGTCAGGATGACTCACTCTAGTTTATGCTTAGTAGAACTGGAGTAACCATTAACAAAAATGAGATTGACATCAAAACCGGGAGGATTACTTCACATCCAACCGTTATTAACTCAATTACTGGCCTTAAAAATTGCACACAAAACTTCATATTTTCAGAATTTTATGAAGAGGTTGTTAACCACCTCTCACCACTAAACAGCGTCAGGAAGGAGAACTGGGAATCTAAATACTGTTATCATCTGAATTTAACTGAAGTTGTCTTGTTGTGGGTAAGAGGTTAGCACTTATGATCAAAAAGAACCAGTGGTGATGGTCCATCTCCACACTAATACCCCAAAATAATCGAGTTTCTTATCACTCCCTTTCAGAAGTGGTATGGGGGTGGGAAGGCTCATATTGGCCTGCATTGGGATTGGCCCTGAAAGGATCATAAGCATTGATAGCCAGCATTAGGACAGGCTGTCAGGAAAGCATAAGTTTAGACTGGCTTGACAGTAGTGATACAGAAGCACCTAAAAGGCAAGCTAGAATGACAGTGATACTGCTGCTCAAATGACATTTAAACAGGTTGGGAGATAAATAACCAATGAACATCAGGGGCTACAAATGTAAAGAGCATCCTGGCAAGAAACCACGATATCATTGCTCCAGGGCCTATGTTTCTAGCGTAGTTAATTGCAGTATCAGATTGGACGATTTGGTTATCCCTATGGGGAAACTGGGTAAGGCAAATTAATGAGGGTGCAGATCTTCACTGGAGCGGGGATAATGTGTCCACAAAATGCCAATATCATGGTGGCGGATTGCCTCAGCAATTAGGGAAAGTTCCACAAAGTTCTTGAAATGATAGGCTTAATTGACTGCGCTGGGGGCCAAAGCCACTAACATTAATGGGCTAGCCCAGTCAATATGAGGCCTAAGAGCCATATTGGAGGTGTCACTGGGGTTTGGTAAAGAGAAATCTGAACAAACAAAATAAATTAGAGCATGGGGAATTTTTAGTAAAGTTAAAATAAGAGAATTGACTGTCAATCTTCCCAGTGTTTTACAACTTTTTAATAGCTGATTGATTGGGGAATATCTTGGGAATGCACAGAATCGGGGCCCTCAAGATCAACCTAACCTGGCGAACTTTAAGCGGGGGGAACTAAATTATTTGGAACTGAATTCAAAAATATTGATAGTGGGCTGAGTCATTATTGGTTCATCCTTGGATGCCTGAATTGCAAATTTGAAACAACTTTGACAATTTTGAGCAACGGCGTTTCACCCAACAAGCAATGGGAGCCTCCCAAGGCCACCCAACGTAGGGGCGGTCCCATGTGGTTTGAAATGGGTTTGGGGCGCCCAACCAGCCTGCACCCAATCTCTCTGGCATCCGTTTGATCAGGCAAGATTTGCTGGATGAAGATTTTGGTACTGGGGAGAATTCAGTGAGGATGGCCACTTTTGCTGATGGACTGTGCCATTGGCAAGTAACCCAAAGATTTAATACTAGACGCTTTATTCACCAAGGGTACATGACCACTGGCTTTGTTGCTAATAGTTTGACTGTCAGGCCTCAATGCTAAAGACTCGTTGCTGTTGGCACATCTGTACCCTTCAACCCATTTGGATGCCAATTCTCCTATAACTTGACATAAATTACCTTAATTCGCCATACCAATTCCTCAGATGTTAATACTGGGATAGATGGCGGAATCCTCAAGGGTAAGCCATGACCCACCACTCATCCACCACATGGGCGAGGTCGCCTTGGGTTATGGGGGGAGAAGCTGGCCTTCTCAGACCTTTTTGGATGGGAAAGGAAACGTCTCCTGGTCCAAGTGGAGGAGGCATACCCCAGATTTACATAGACCCTGTAAAGAGCATGCTGAGGGGCTCAGCGAGGGATTGGACATTATTGTAGAAATCCAGATAGTGTGGCCTGATATCTTATAAAGCTCATTGGGAGCTCACTTACCACAAGAAAAGAATACCTCTCTAAGATAGAGGTTAAGACTTAGTGATACACAAGGGGCCCACTTTTAGTGAGCATGACTTGTAATTCTGGTTAGATGGGATGCTCTCTTAATGTTATACAAATACCAACAATGTGGTAGGAGTGTTTTTATTAGTAGTTCGCCCTGCCTGAGAAAGAAGGGTTCAAAGTTCTCTCCTAAGTTCAAAACCTGTGCCCTTGTTTGAGAAGGAATTTATATTAAGATTCATCATAGTTAGATAGGCAGAGTAAAAAAAGCTATTTGGTAAATCATTAGCATTTTAGGTAGTGTTTTAATGTAAAAAATAAGATAAGGGATATAAGGAATACTTGGTGTATACCCTAGTAGAGGATTTAAGATAGGCAGTAAATAAGATGAGATAGGGATTTGTTTCCTACAATAAAGAATGTAAGTTGAAATATGGAGAGAAATTTGACAGACAGGAGTTAAGATACTAAACGGTTTTTCCTAGCTTGAGGGAAAACTGTCAGCTTTAAATACTATAAACAAAAAATACATCAATACTATTAATATAAATGGGATTGATTATCTTCAACTTTAAGTTGTTGGTAATCATATGTTTAATTACTATCATGATTGACCCCTGATAGTTGTAGATCCATTAATCCACTCAAAAAAGAAAAATTCTTATCAGGGACAATCCCTGATAGTTTTATAATCATTGATCCACTCATATAATTGATAATTGTTGTTGGGATCATCCCCAGACAAATTGAAGGGCAAAACTTGGCATTCACTAATAAATGGATTTAGTAAGTTGGGACCCCTAGTAAGAGGATAACCCTGTATTGGGTGATTGCCTGAAAAGCTCAAGATAAAGGTATAAATCCATTTTAAAGATAATTTTAGCCTATATTGTACAGATGAAGCTTTTCTCATTTATTTTTTTACTAATAAAATATCTATATTACTATTATAACTATAAATTTAACTGGTATGAGCACATAATCTACAATCTTTACACTTAAGTCTTTCAGTATATATTTAAACTATTAAAACTCCCTAGATTCCATTAAAAGTCCCATATCTCATATAGTTTCAAGTCTTTGGTTTTACTGAAGCTAGTTATAGAGCTATTCAGGGCCTTCTACCCTCTTTCTTATATAACTGCATATTGGTTTGTATGTTAAGATAACTAAACTTTTAGTTAAAGAAAGCTTAGCTACACTAGTAATATAACATAGACTGCTTCAGGTATTTTCTCTTATACTGCTATCATTTTACCAAAAACCTCAGTTTTAAAATCCTACAAACCCAAAATCCCTTTTTATTTAGCTTCAAAGTATAAAACTCATATTTTGTCATGAATTTTATTTCCCATCTATCTTTTTCTCTCTCTCATTTATGCATTTCTCTAATATCCTATTTTAGATTTTCTGTGCCAATTGAATGCTGGGATGCCACAGGTGGAGCGTGTTATAAAATAAAAGCTTTTGAAAAACTTTTGTTGCTTAATCAGGGAGTAGCAAAAAATGGCTTGCCTCATTACCTCTCCCATCCCCAATTCTTATGACAATTTTTCTTTTTGACCCTTTCCTATGCTTGAAATCCAGAATAAATTACACTAATAAGAGACCAAACAGGTATAATATACCATGATTAACTAAGCTACCACCAAAAAGCCAATCTCCTTTATATAGGCCTGTGCTCTCACTTGTGAGGGTTTTGGATTATTTTGTTTTAATCCTTTTCCCCTATTTTTATTAATATATTGCTATTTACCCATTAAACTTTCCATTTTCTGAAAAGAATTTTAGCATCATGGCAAACATATTGTCCAACATGCTCCCACTGAAATGGCCTACCCTCATTGGATAGAAACCTTAGGAGCCATTCTAATCATAGTTGCTTTGTTCCTCATGTGGTTCAACAGTTACTGTGCAGTTCTCACCAATTTTAACTTGTTTGTTAAAAAATACTCAACTTTATGGTATTAATTTCTAACCTATGGAAAACCTATTTGTTTTTATTTTTATTGTGGCAGGCTGACCAGGGGATGGGCACTATTGGTAGAAATCAGAAACTAGAGTGGGGGGAGGGGAAGCATATAATAGAGTAAAATTATGAGAGACCCCAGATTAGATGGCCACTCCTATTGTCAGCCAGTACCACCAGGTGTAGTTGGGATTGGGTATCCTATTCAAGAGGGTTTCCCCTACAATGGAGCAGGTGTGGAGGAAGGGGTCCACATGTAAAAACCAGACTGGGAACCACGACTTAATGAGTTTTTGCTGCTTTAATTTCATGTATCCATAGGTCCAGGCCTGGAATGCTCCAGTAGGTATAGGTAAAATCAATTGACTGTCCTGCGGATAGTTGGCACTGTTCCTTAGTAGGCATCCTGCAAGACTGTGTGTATAGTCCACAGTGGAATGGTTACTATGTGGGAGCGAAGCATGGGTGGTATAGGGGACTCAAGTTGTAGTGTGAGGAGGCTTCTTGAGATTGACAGCTACCAGTTGCTGTGGGTTTTAAACAGGAAGGAAACTTCACGCCATATAGCTCATGATGGTGAGTATGCTTCAAGGTGGTGCTGTAGGTGTCATCTTTCCACACACTGCACATGTCACATGAAGAATGTTTGGAGAGGTCTGCTTTTCTTTAGGTTCATCTGAGACATTCCCAGGTTTTTCTCTCACCCTTGGCTTGTGGAGTGGTTAATATGTGAGCATCCATATTGTCGTTTGTGAATGAGGTCATAAGGGATGTCCAGGGCATGTAAGAAGTTGACTTACGCAATGGCTGGAACCTTATAATATGTGTCCCTCTAGAGGTGGTGGTCCTGCTTTGAAAAGGGTAAAACTTGCTCTGGGTCTTCCCTTTCCCTGACTAGTGCCCATTATTGTGACTATCCATCCTAAGTACTAGATGGTGCAGAGAACGCATTTTTAGTGAGGTGGGTCTCATGTGGGCTCATGGCATTGCATAAATTTGAGAGGTATTTGAGTAGGCTAGATGGGTTGTATGGTTGGACAGTTTGAGTGCCTGTTCAAAGTTAGCCCTTGCTTCTCTGGACCAGTGCTGGCGTGGGAGGTCCGGGGCTAAGACTTCCTCTACCTAGTTACATAGTATGTGGTTAAAATGTCCCTCGAAGTCTATTAGGCCCATGATGCCACTTGAGCATGAGCTTTAGAACGCCTAATGTGCACAGGTGTCTGGGATCCAGGCCACAACCATGCTTGGATCAGGGCGTGAACTGAAGAGATGAATGGGGGTGAGAAGGAGATGACGTGGGCAGGGAACCATAGGATTGATAGGATGAGTTATTTAGCAACCATTACTCGCCCTGTTAGCTCAGGTGACCTTCCATTAAGGGAGACAACTTGGTTGGACATTCTCTGTAGCATGTTGTTCTCTATTGTCTCATTGGCATACCCTCTGCTTCTAGTTACATCCCAAGGTGGCAGACATGGCTAGTTGATGGAGTGATGTGAAGGGCAGGAGGTTTGAGTCAATCCTAAAAGAGGATCTTGGTGGTGCAGGTACTGTGGTCCAGTTGATTGTGTACTTATCTAGAAGGACAATTTCTGTCTTCTTTTTGTTGAGTGTTGCGTTGTTCATGGTAGAATACTCCTCCAGGGTGTACTCCAGCTGCCGGGAATCCTCATTTTTAGCTATACCAGCCATGCAGTTATCTGCAAAGGCCAGTACTTTGACTTACAGTTGATCTTGTGCTTTGATGCCTGAAAGGCGTAAGTCAGCTAAGCGTAGGAGAGGATCTATGCTGAGGATGTAAAGTAATGAACTAAGGAGATCACCTTGCCTGAGCTCCTTGCGCGTTTAATTAAGTCAAACAGGAAACTGGGGCTTCAGATAACCATGGGGACGGACTCTGTTAGCATCATTACCAATCTATGAATCTAATGGGAAGCTTGAAGACTTTTAGGCACTATTTCAAGTATGGCCAGCAGACGCAGTTGTATGCTTTTTCTTGGTCCAGTAATACCAGGGCACTGATTGCTTTGGATTGGCATAGATTGCAAAAATGTATGTATGTTGGTCCAGATGGAACTTCTGGCTATAAACCCAAACTAAATTAGGGACATGACTTTGGCAGATGTTTTACAGTTTATTGGCTAGAATATTAGTTAAATTTTGTGTCTCTATTTGTTAATGTGATTGGACGCCAGTTGGAGAGGTCTAACTTATCCCCTTCTTAAACAGGGTTATGACATAGGTGTTATGTCCTCCCTGGTAAAAGGCGGAAGTTCATCAGATACTGATTTGTTGACGCCAGAAAGAGGGGGCTATGTTCCTGATTTAATATTTATAAAATTCTGAGGGTACCCTTCAAGCCCCTAGGCATTTCCTAGCAGTGCACAACAAACTGTGTTCCAGAGCTTCTATTGTGTGGTTAAGTTTATTAGATTGTTGTCAGGAATTAATTTTGGATTCTGGCGCTCTTTATGAACTTTTTAGTTATTGGGGATCAGTTTGTATGTTGCAGTATAGTTTTATGTAATAGCGGTGCACCTCCGTTGAGAACTCCACTGGGTCAGTTAAACAGTTCCTTATTCTTTAAGGACCTGTGTGCACGCAGGCTGGTTGCTGCAAGAGTGTAATGGGCAGAAGAAGATTGTCAAGCAATTCTCGCCTTCTTTTATGAACTTGCCTTTTTTTGACACTTTGATTCTATGTTGATGTTCAAAAATGAGGGCGTTTAGGCATGTAGATTTTCCACCCACCTACGCCCCCATTTGGGGCTGTGGCCAGTCTTTGGGGTGTTGAGCTCTAGGTAGTCTATCTCTGCCAAGGTGCAATTGATTGTAGCAGTGTCAGCTGTGTACTTACGCAAGGCGAGGTGGCATGTTTTGTTAATTAATTTTATTTGAAATCTGCCAAGGTTGCACACAGGTCCAGCATAAGTGGGGTTGTAAAATGGAGATCAATATCTTGTTCTCACCCAGTCAGATAGTTCAGGTAATTTATATGTTATCTGGGTGCATCTTTCTCCAGTTTGATATCTCCGCAGGAGCGTGGATTACTGAAAGCTGCACCAAAATAAGTTGGTGGCAAGAGAGATTTATCTTTTGGTTGAGAAGTTTGACAGGGCTGTACAGTGGGACTTTGGGGTGAGGATACGTTTAATTTAACTCATTGAGATGAGTTTGCCCTTGCACACATTGGGATGGACCATGTTGGGGAGGAGTGGTGCTCTGGGAGGGAGGGTGTCATACAGGCTGAGAGACGCCTTCAATGTGCATTACACAATGTGTCCCAGGGGTGCCCCATGGGCTTGACACATCAATCCATGTGGGGGTCAGCCCAACAGTTGAGGTCGCCCAGCAAAATTGTATCTGGGGGAAAAGTGAGTGTTGATACTTCTTATAAAATATTTTTCCTATTGGCTGAGGTGCACGGCGTTAAGATTCTTGCTAATGTGATTGTGTCATCCTACAATGAGATTTTTGCTACAAGGACGCAGCTGTGCAGATGAGATTCAGGCTTTACAATTTTCAGTTTTTTATGGTTACAGAAAACCACCCCACAGTGGTATTTTCATACCGTTTGGGATGATGAAAGACTGACTGACCAGGATCCTTCTTCCCTGTAGACAGTAGGCTTCTTGGATAGCCATGATGCCTACTGGGGCCTTTGCAGGAAGTCCAATTTTTTGGCCTGATATGACTGAGTCCTGGCTCCCACAATGTTTAGCATCTCTAGTGTTACTGAGATGCCCATGGTGCCTCAAGAGCAGTTTGGAGGGCCATCTGTCCCTGTCCCTCCACACCATTTGCATTATTGGCTCTGGCGATGGGACCATTCTCAACTGTGTGGGTATGCAACCCTTTTCCTTTGTTGTTTTTGTTCAAGTCTTACCAGTGAGTAGCTTGAGTTAGCCTCATTCATTGTCTTGCGGTGTTCCTTATTGGTGTGCGCATTGCACTCTAGGGTTTCAGGGTTTGCCCCTGGGTGTGTGGGACCCACGTGTGCATCAGCAGTGGATCCAAATTTTTTGGTTTTTTTGGGGAATTGGTGATATTCAGGGTTTTGGAGAATCTTTGAGAATTTTCTCTACTTGGGCCACCTGATCTGATTGGCTGGCGCGGGTAATTTCCTCCATGTTGGCTTGTATTTGGCAAGGGATGATGGAGGAGGTTGAAAGCAATGCTGCCATAGCCACAGCACGTTTGCTGGCCTTCTGTGCCATCTTGTGCACCTTCAGTGATATGGGGTCTATGATGATGTATTGTCTGTCATCCCCAAGAGGAAGGCGTGATTTGTGTCTATGATTTTGGTGAAGTCTTCACTATCTTTATCCTTCATGTCATCACAGAAGTTGAGGGCCATTAGGCCCTCCTTTATAGGGCATGCATGTACCTTGTTCCCCAGGGCACTGCAGTGGTTACAGATTGGTGGTTCACTCTCATTATGATGTGGAACACCTTTGAGACGTCTTTATTAGGGAGGTGGAACACCGCAGTGTGTAGTATTTTTGTGAGATCTTCACCAACCTCATGGACGGTTTTATTATGACTATTGCCTTACCTGTGCACAGGTTTGGCATCAATGGAAATATTTCAATTCAAAATGTTTAATCTTGCTGTAGTTGGCGGGTCCTGCATGGAGCCCTCCTTTATTAACTTTTGAGGAAGGTTTTTGGGAGTGCGTCAAATGAGTGAACAAAGTGTTTATTTTGTTCCATCTAGTGCAAATGGTGTGCACAATACATTTGCCTTTAGGTGTGGTTGTTTTGAATCATAATTTTGTGGTGTTGTCTGCATTATTTTTAGTTTCAAAAACCCATGTCAATTCAGCTGTGGTGGATTGTATATGTGGCTACATATACTGCATGGGGAATAGGGTGCCTTGTGCCTTGCCACTTTCTCCCATAAGATAACATAATCTACCCCTAGATAGAGTTAGTGCTCATGCTCTACTGGTGAGAGAGGTTGTGAATATTGTATTTTTAGATAAGAATTTTGTTCAGTTATGAACTCCACAAACCTTATGGTGTCTGGGTTTGTGGTTTCTTTGCGGCAACATTTCTTGTCACTCCCCAGGGCGTTTCTTACCCTTCAGTGCACCGTTCTACCCATTAACTATTACAGTTTTTGCCAAATTATTTGTTCTATTATTGTCACCCCTCTTTCCTGTATGATTCTTAGATTTGCCCTTCAAATTGAATGTATATAACAAAGGGTTGTTTATGGGAAATAAAAGCTTATGGAAAACCTATTGAGAAAACAGATTTGAATTAATATTACTAGTAATAGTACTGATCCTACGGTTGCCTAGGCACAATCAAGTCCTTATTAACATGGCAGAGGATCTTAATAATTTAAAAAATTAAGAAGCCCTTTTATAGGACCTGAGTGGGTTTAAAATATTGACAACAAAGGCCTTTATATACCTCCTGACTGAAATTTTAAACTAACATAAGGTAACTACGATCTCATAGGACGCATCAGTATAAATACCATTATAAAGAGTATGCACTTGACAACACAAGAGATGACCCTCAGGTGATCAGATTTAAATCTTTTGGGTTCTCCTGTAATGAAGGCCAAATATTTTATTCTGTTTAAAAAGAGATAACCACATAAATTGAATCCAACTAATGAAATTTTCAAAAAATATTAAAGAACTTATTTTATAAAACACAATTGATCTAGAATAATGGAGTACAAATGCATACTCAATGGCCACTGGAGCCACAAGAGTCAGAGATTAAAAACCAAACAGTCAATAAAAACATTAGATTAATAGAAACTCCACAATACATCTGCAGAGACAACCTTATATTAAAAAGAATCAGGGATTTGGACTTTGCTGACCTTGAAACTAGGATAAAAATGCAGAATTAAATACTATATAGAGCTGACTTGTTATTTACTAAGACCTACTTCTCTAGCACCATAAATCTTCCAATGCATTTTAAAATTTAATTATTTTTATTATATATAACTTCTTTTATAGAATATACTTTATTATATTTAATATAGTGCTGATAACTCTGGATTACTATAATGTTGTCAAAGTTTTAAATTAGCCTATTTTATTATTGATAGGGGTAATAGGAGCTCTGATGCTTAAGAACAGCATTTGTCAAGAAAACTCCAAGGCTTAACCACAAGTTATACATGCTTGTAACTTGCTAAAAAATCTATGTACTAGAAAATGTGGCCTAAATATTTCTCAGTAATGCACCCTATGATCAGATAGATAATCTATTTCTTCTGACTCAACCTTTAAACATCATCCCCTGCGTGAGTGGTCCAGTTTGATGAAAACTGGTCCCATCACAGGGGCACCAACATGAGTATTTGGAGAATTCTAAGACATTAACCTTTAATTATAACATGGAGTTCTTACAAAAAGATTGAGATATGGAGAGTTTATCTAATTTTTTTAATGTTGAAGCAACAGGTAACTCATTAGATGAGGAAAACTAGCAAGAGTTAAATACCACAAGGACATGAAAGAATTCTAGATCTGGTCTTCAGATGCCTGAAAGAGTAAGTGGATTTCTTACAGATAGAATGACAAACCCTTACATAGACTAAATAAAATTTACACCAATCTGGAAAGCCACAATTGCCAGGTAAATCACTTCAAGCAAGATGTGGATCTTGCGCAAGTCAGTTGTCTTCCTCCCCTCAGACAGTTATCAACCTCAAGAGAAAACACTACCAGCATCAGCACATTAGATAATGGTTTTACAACCCGCTTGATAATTTAATCTGATTATTTTTCAACTTCCACCCATACTACAGGACTAAGCTAGTCCTGTCAAGAGAACTATAGCTGTACTTTTATAAAAAGGTACATAACTTGGATGGAGTCAATGGCAAGCAAAAAGCTCTCCATGTTCATGGATGCATGAATAGAAAAACGAAGGAGGATCTTGGAGCCAGTATTTGACCCCACCACACTCAGTGAAATGTCAAAGATTTTTTTTAGTACTAGATGGTCAAGGAGATTCTTTTAGTCAAGTTTAGAGGCACATAGTATTTTTGTAACATGAAGCAAGAGTTCCTAATGATGATATTAAGGGTGTTATGGTTCAATTGTGGACTGTTTAAAATTGTAATATATCAACGCCTACATCTTAGGACAATGACGCTATAATTTAGCCACCACAAAGACTGTTTTAATTACCTTACATAAATCACACCTTCAACTCATGCACATGACCTTGGACGTTAAGCCCGCCAAATTTCTGAAGGCCATCAAGGAGGACTTAGTTGACCATCTAGTACTAAAAAAAGGAGGACTTAGTTGACTTCAAAGCTGATTAGAAAATAGAGTCAAGACATCATTACCATCAGCAACTTTGCCCTGAGTGTGAGGTTTTTACATTTCTCAGAGTTCAAGGATGAGCCAAAGTAGAAGGCTTACTTGCCAATTAAATTGAATTGCCAAAATTCTGTTAAAAATAAATGTAACAACTGTTGGAAATAAGGTCACTTTAGGCGAAATTGTAACAAGCTAAAGAAATAAAAGAAGGAAAAATTTAAAAGAAGAATTGTGGTTCATTTTATTGAGTTGCACATCACACTATGTAATTGATCAGGATGTACCTGGTTTGGGAGTGAAGTCAAGATACTATGTCATTAAAGATCCAATTGTACTGGTTGTGCCCGCCTTCCTTTTCCCTAACCTTAGAATTTTGATCCCTTATAACATTATTAATTGGCTCTAGCTTCTAAGCCCACTCATTCTGTAGAGAATATATTAGATGGCAAGAATCTTGTTGTAAAACATCTAAGAAGATTACAATTGAAGATTGTGGTTACCCAGACTTGAAAGGAGTCCCACTTTCCTGAAAGGTTGGGAGGATTTATTTAAACTCTCAGTGCAAACCAAATGCATGCATGACTATTGGCAAATGTATTAAAAAGTAGAAGTCGCCATACATAAAGTCAAAGTATTGCCATTTTTTGGATATCAGAGCAACATTCAACATTATGTCTTCCAGATACAAAAAAGATGAAACTTGCTTTAGCCATCAATTATCAAACCAAGTTTAGAATTGAAAGTTCTGAGTCAAACAAAGCACTAGGAGCGTATTCTATGTTACTTTTGCAATTTGGACGCATTGTGTTATTTGCTTTAGCTGTGGTGCTCAATAACAGCCAATAATCTACCATATAAAACATTCTAATTGAGTTTGGAGGACTCATTGACTTTAATAAAAGTTTATTTAGTCTACTCAATTACAAGATGCCACTTGCGTTTTAAGACAAATAAAAAATTGCATTTGAAGAATTCATTGTGATTAGACAAAACAAAACATTTCATTTACCTACTCAGCTACAAAATGCTGGATATCCTTATATAAGACATGATGTGAATTATATCGACCACTTGACTCCTTGAGACAAATTGATGCCTAGACCCAAGAAGGGGGTTAAAGGGGCTATTATGATAAGTTGTCAGAGAAATCAACATGCGTCAAGCTAAAATAGACTTAGGAAAATTCCAAAACGCCAAACTGAGGCTAAGATACCCAGAGATGAATTCTAACCTAAGTTGAAATGATGGATTATCAGTAAGTCAGGTAACCACTGCTATAAGTGGCACTCAAGGCAGCAAATTATAATAAACCCAAATATGGGTAAGAATCCAGAAGTTGCTTGAATAATCAACCTTAGTGACCCCCAGTCTAATTTGACTTGGGCATTCACTCAACATCTTTGTTTATCCAGTTTATGATACAAAGGCATTATAACATTTGGAATGCATCACTTGACCAAGAGCCTCTCTTATTGAGTTTACACATATTAATATTATTAATCCTTCTCTCTTTGGGGTTTATAGTGTTAATTTGACAAATATAAGCCTTAATCTATATTAAAGTAAAGTTATGTCGTTAATTCTATATATTTCAATCTGGTGTTTAACTTTAATAAGTCCATTTCGTCATACTTACAATATGATGGTTACTCTAGCTGATGGGACCCAAGGGTAGATTGCCATCCTTACAAAAATAAAAATATATTTTTGTGGCAACTTAATCAGCCTCAAGTATTGATTGTCAGGCATCTTGGGCATAGCACCATTGAGATTAAAAATGGAAACCTTACACATAATGAAGATGAAAAACCAAAACAAAAACCACTGGCAATAGAGGCAAAATCTAATATACCTTTTTACACAAGAGGAGATGGATTTACTACCTGGAGAACATAAGATTTTGCTGGTTTGTTAGTATTAATGTACTGGAACAGAAAATGATCTAAATCTATTGTTTAAAGAAGTCTGAAATTAATAACCCAAACAAATGACTGGATTTTATGATTCAACTTGCCAAAAAGAAGTCAAAGTTCTACTTTAGAACTTTGTGAAGCACAATGTTTGGATCAAGAAGGGCTAAATCATAGTCAAAGTGAAGATGAGTCACTATGCTAATGTAAGTAAATTCACGCCATTGCTGGCATTTACAAATTGGGCTACAAGTGCCGACTGGAAAAAAATGGCATTTAAACAAACACAATAGGATCAGTATTATACATTTAAGTAATGGATTTAACAAATTTAACCTTTGCAAGGGATAGTTCCTGTTAGGATTTTTGCCCATATTCCCAGCCAACTAGATTACCAGGGGTCACTAGGGGGTACTTCCCTATAATGAAGTATTAAATATCGGTTGACCCTTATTTTGGGGTAACAATGTTTGGGGGATTTTAGGTTATTCACCTAGGTTGGATCCATCAGGGATTGATCTGGATGAATGCTTAAGATCTCTTCGGGCAGAGTTGTTAACAAAATAGGGACTTCTGAGAGTTGATTGACGATTAACTATTAGGTGTACCAAATTGGTTTGTACAGTTTTCATCACCAACTGATTTGTAATGTAAGTAGTAAGTTGCAAGGCGAGTGATGCTGCCTGTAACTAATAATTACATCAGTTAGTTTGTGACCTGCCTTAATGGGTAACAAGTCCCATTACCTAAGCAGGTCGCTAGTCAAATATGGTTGGTTTGCTAGGATTGAGAGAAAAACGTTAGAAAACTTTTCCAAATCTTTCTGTTTTAGGTCTCAAGGATGTCCAACGATGGAATCCTAGCCAGTATGGGGAAGACCATCACTGATGAGATCAGGGTGGGTTTTTCAATGGCAATGGCTGGCATTTCATTGAGGAGGTGTCAACCAAGGATTAGATGACTGAATCCACACTGTAAATTACTTTAAGAATTCACTTATAGAAACTAGATCTAACACTTAACACTTATACTTTAAATATAATACTTTATCAGAATCCATTTTGAGTTCTATTCTTATATCAGGGAAATTATTTCTGTGTGCTCTAAATGGGAGACTCTTAGGATAAAGAGTAAGGATCTTAGCGTGGATCCAGAGAAGAGAAGCTGAACCAAATAGGGGATTGCAGCCAATTGTGTGTCATTAGAAAAAAATTGTAAACAGGGATCTGAGTGTGGATTGACTTAAGTGGTACCAGGAAATGAACTTTTTATTAAGTACATCCTAAGTATTTGAGAGGAAATACTGGCCAAGCAATGAGCCAAATTCTAGTACTTTAATATAGCTACATATAATAGTCTCCATAAAATTATCAAACAATACATCTTACTATTAAGCATAGCAGAAAATTGCATGAAAGCCTGTGCAGTTATTACATTTATAGGGGTTATTAGCTGAGAATAATCATAGAAAATTTATCTGAGGTATGCCAACCAGGGGTCAGACAGTACTGAAATCAAAACAAAAAACTGCTCAAAAATGAATGGAAAGAAATAAAACTACCAACCAGGTGGGGAGCGGAAACCGCTAACCCACCATGGCAGAGGGTGAGGGGGTTGGGGGGTTGGTCCTCAGACATATGTGCCTCGATCATGGGATTTTGATTAAAGTAGTGGATCAAAGCGGAGAGCCAGGGCGTTGGGGCATCCGCATAGTGTGGGTGGAAGTTGGTGTAGTATAAGTTTTCCACCTCCTCATTAATAATAGCGCGGAAAAGCGCATCAACAAATGCTGCAACAAGAATTTCAGTTTCTTTGTGGGCTTCAGAAAGTTGGGAAAAAAGGGAGATACTGTGTTGGGTGATTTTAGCTGAAGGGTTGAATTCGGTGAGCATTGCAACATTCATGATGACAGCTTCAGCATATCAAATAACTTTGAGATGTTGCTGCATGTAAGTTTAGGGAAGCTGGGGGAAGAAGAGGATGGGCAGCCCTATCTGGAGCTGAGCCACTGATTGGGCCACTGCTTTGTGTAGGGTTGGGCACCAGGGAGAGGCCACCGCAGCTAAGGCGAGCTGGTGGTCACTTTGGTAGGGGGCTGCATTGGGCAGAGGAGTGAAATGTCTGGGGGTGGGGTTTCATCAAAGTCAGGAAGGAAAAATTTGGCCTGACCATAATCATATTGGCCAAGAGGTTGACTGGAATGCTCAATAATGAGAACATTACCTGATTTGTCAACCTCCACCAATAGGTCCCATGGATTTTGGTTCATGAGAATAGTGTCATTAGAAGTTGGGTGGGTGGGAGTGGGTGAATGGGTGGGTGCAAAGGGTTCAAAGGGTGGTCCAAGCATGGCTATGATTGGCTGGGGTGGGTTTATGTGGGAGAATGTGGCTGGAGGATTTGGGGGGGCGATTTCCCATTCTGGCTCATCAAATGAGAGTGGAGGGTGGGAGAGTGCAGCAAAGTGCCCCATACAGAACCCGCGGAGGGGGTTCTGAAGCCACATCAGCGGAAGCGGCATGTGGACAAGCTTTTTTTTGCATGGTTGAGCCCAAAGCAGAGGGGACAAATCTGCCAACCATTATCAATCCAAGCCCAAAGAAATGATCCAGCGCTGCTGCAACACTAGCGCAGGGGGATTTGGTGGGCTATGGCAGGGTGGTGTGGGATGATGGTGGCATTTGCACGGGGGGCAGCAAGGGGCTCTGCACCAGAGGGTACTGCAAAGATGAGGTTGGGCTGAGTGCCATAAGCCATAAGCCCCATGACCAACTGATTATATAAAACTTGGGGCAGGAGGTGGGAAAGGAGATTTGCAGATGACACCATCAGGGTGGTGTCCAAAGGGAGGCGAGTACAGGTAGTGGGAATTGGGGTTTTTTTGTAAATTAAAGGAGTTATTGCTGCCACTGCAGCGTCCTCCTCTGTTTGGAACCTGATATCAAAGTAGCTCTTAAAGGGGCAGAAGTTGATAAGCTGGTGTGAAGGCCACGGTAGCTAGGTCAATAATTGTTTTATTGGCATATGGGAATAAACGCCCATAGTCAACACAGAGGCAAAATCAAATGGTGGAACGAGGGAGGGTGAGTAGATGGGGGCGAGAAGGGTGGATTCACGCCAGGTGGAGCACTAAGTCCTATGGGGGATAAACCAGCTGGATGAGGTGGGCGGGCTTTTTGAGCCTGTCCAAACGCGTTTGCCCGCTGGGTGGAAAATGCTAGGCGGTGGAGCACTGCTGCCCCACACTGGGGTGGCATGCGGCAGATCTGAGGACATCAAATAGGAAATGGGCGTGGCCATATGGCGGTGGATAAAAAAACTTTTTTAAATAAATTGCTTGAAAGTGAGTTTGAGCAGAAAGAAAGCTCTACTTAAGAATAAGCATAAGATTAATCAAACATGATAAGACTATATAACCCATAAAACTTTGTGATTATAACTCAGTCATCATACAGTGCCTCTAACTGACAATAATCAGAAACCCTATATATTAACAATTGGTGCTCACTATGGGGGTGTAGTTGAGTATAAGATACTAGGACATGATTTCATATGAAGATTTATAATTCTGGCAATAAGTTACTGGGGACAGTAATGTCGTTGAAGACTGAATGTGAAGTGGATTATGTTACAATTGCATTCACCCAGCTCAGATGTGGAGCTAATAGTTAAACAAATTTAAGAAAATACCCAAGATTTAGAAAAGAACTTGCAGCCTAGATATGAAACTGTCTAGTGCTGCAAGAAAACCTGTTCCACCAGATAATAACTTAAGATGAAGATAATCAGCAGGGCCAACTCAGGGCAAAAATTGGGTTCACTTGAAATAATCTTGAGGATCATCAAGGCCAACTCAAGTTGAAATTGGGTTCACTTTAAATAGTCTCAAGGAGTGAGGTGTTAGATGAGACACTAGATGAAACATTGTATGAGTTTATATTGAGCAATCAATTCAGAGAATTTGACTACATTACCAATGACGATTACAAGCTCAAAAAGGAAGTGATTGATCCAAGAGAGTAGAGAAATGATTGACCTAATAATATTTAATTGATGAGGCAAAAATTGTTAGAGATGAACATCAACAATTCAAGATGAAATTGGATGAAGCAAATGAGGCTAAAACAATATGTGTGATTCTAGGGATCATTTACAGACCCACCAGTGGATTTACTTCCAACGTTTTGATTCCACAAAGTACTAAAAATTGTTTTTAAGAGAAAAACGATCTAGAACAATTATACAGAACTGCTGACTAATGAGAAATTCACAATTTAATGAGATACAAAGACTTAAGCGTCAGTTGCCAAAATATGAGATAAAATTAGGACCAGTTGGACGAATAATAAGTCATGATTGAAGGCCTAATGAATGGAAACATTTATGAGTATTGGTAAGGTCAGTAGATATTTCTTATACATAAAGGAACAGCGCTGCTGGTCATATAGTGAAGAAGGTCAATACTAAAAAGTTGAAAGTATTGGACCTAAGAGAAAATAATTGCAATGTTCCCAGAGGACTTCTGAGCCATTAAGCTGGTTATCTCCTGATGCTTTTGTCAAGTCTAAAAAAAGGACCGCTGAACCAAACTAGATGGTTGTCTTAAAAAAGTAAGACCTCTTAACCATAGAAAACTGGTAGGTCTAAGTATACCTAGGATCCAGTTTGGGGGAATAAAATAAAGACCTGGACTGCTGAACTGAAAAAAGGTCAAGTCCTATGAAAAAAAGAAGAAAAAATAAAAGATTGATAAAAAATTGGAAAAAAAGCTCGGTAAAAATCATATAGAAAAGATAATAATACTTTGATAATATTTATTTTTTATTAATTATTCTCAATTCAGGGATGATTCCTCCTATGTCACCTCTTGGGGGAGGGAGGATGCATTGTAGTAGGAGTAAATAACACATCAAAATATATGTGAGATTGGATGCTAGTGAGGGCTAGACCCACTCAAAACTAAGTTTGTTGAGAAGATTTGGATACCTGCAAGAAAGCTACAAGGGGAAGAGAAATAGAAATGTCAGAAGATGAAAAATGCAATACCCTAGAGCAGGGAGAGAAAACTACAGTATAAGAAGAGCCAGTTAGTGAATTACCCTGAGTAATTCCAATAAGGCACTGAAGCCAGAAGATTGGTCCTGAACACTTGCTGATGGACTTCTTCAAGATCACTGGACATATGGGCAGGCATCAAGCAAGGGATACTGGGTAGGGGTTGCCAAATCATGCCCTCTATTAATGTCATAAGCGGAAGATACCAATGGGATATGCCAGAAATGAGATAGTCATGCAATGAGCGAATGGCATCCTGCAGGTGAAAACTACAAGCTTCTCAGAAGCTGAAGCAGAATGAGCGGTGGAAGCTTGGAGATGCTGGAAGCTTTGTGGCCAAACTTTAAAGAACTTGGCTGGCAAAGCGAAGAGCATAGGCTGCAACATCTCGATCTGGGATGTTAAAGTTTGGAAGAGTTCAGAGCTATGGACAAAGCTTTGTTATTGAACCCTTAATTTGCATAAGGGAGTTCAAAATGTATGCTGTTTCTGATGGCTAGTTTGATGGCCAAGACAGCAGGCTTGTAATATTCACCAAGTTGAAAGAAGAACTATGGAAGCAAGTCTGATCTGGCAATAAATGATCAAGAGCAGAGGGCATTTCTTAATGAAGTTCAACAATGATAGAAGAATTTTTAAATGGAGCTGTCTCCAGGTGAGTTTTATAATCTAACTCAAGAATTAATGACATAGAAAGGATTGATCGCAAGACATTTGAGACAATTGCTAACCTGGTTTTGTCAGGGTTGGTTACCATTTCCACTAATTCCATGGAAGGACTGGCTATGGGTACTTGACTGGGAGTATGAGTCTTGGAAGGACAATAGAAAAGGTTTGGCATGCATATTGACTCATCATCTGGAAGAGCTGAAGGTCTTTATCAGAGATGCCATTAAGCAGCTGTTTGTACTGAGACTCAGAATTTAACATATGAGCTGGATGAGAGGGGGATGTCAGAAATATATAATAGTCAACACTATGCTCTCTGAAATCTATAAAGCTCTAATTTAAGAGAAACTAATCTCAAAATTAATGGGATAAGCTCTCCAGAGAAGAATTAATAATGATATGAGCCAAGGGCAATTATGGGAAAATAATAAGGGAAAACATAAATGAGCATTCTTAATTACACTGCAAAATGAACATCAACAGCAAAAATTTCCTGTTGAGGATGAGGAGAAAATCAGGAAATTGAGGACGCTGGACCAAGAACCTTGAATATGACAGTGGGTCATATGCCCTGATGGGGGGAAACCTGATCACAGGTTAATATCATCATGAGTAAATTGATCAGACTGGCACAACAGAAGGTCGTGGGGACCATGCTCTGAGTAGGCAGTAGTGAGGAGGAAGAGGAAGAGAGCCACATGCCAAAGGTTGTCCTGAGCAGCGTTGAGTACTGATTGAATGTACTGCGCTTGAACAAATGAAGCATTTGACCAAGTGTCTGAAGCGGTGTTCTCCTGCCCTAATCCTTTTCTCACTAGAAATCTAGGCAAGAGGGGGGATGTGTTGGGATTTTTGCTAATATTCCCAGCTGACTAGTTTACCAGGGGTTGCTAGGGGATAATTCCCTATAGCGAAGTGAATTAGTTATTGGTTGACCCTGATTTTGGGGTAACAATGTTTGGGGGATTTAGGTTATTCGCGTGGGTCAGTCCCATCAGGGATCAATCTGGATGAATGTTTAAGATCTTGTTGTGCAGAGTTGACGATGAAATAGGGTCATCTGATAGTTGATCAATGATTAACTATCAGGTGTACCAATTGGGATTAGTCAGGTTTCATCACTGACTTATTGGGAATTTAAATAGTAAGTTGCAAGGCGAGTGATGCCACCTGCAACTAGAAAATTGATCAGTTGGTTTGTGACCTGCCTTATTGAGTTAAGTCCCATTACCTAAACAGATCGCTAGCCAAATACTGTTGGTTTGCTGGGTTGAGAGGGAAATGTTAGGGTAAGTTTTCCAAATCTTTCTGTTTTAGGTCTCAAGGGTGTCCAATGACGTATTCCTAGCCAGGATGGGGAAGACCACCGCTGATATTATGAGGATGGGTAATTTAATGGCATTGGCTGCCATTTCATCGAGGAGGTGCCAACTGAGGGTTGGGCGCTGAATTCCCACTACAAAATCCCCTTAAGAATTCACTAATAAAAATAATATTCAGCACTTAACACTTAAAACTTTACACTTAATACTTTATCAGAATCCATTTTGAGTTCTTTTCTTTCTCAAGAAAATTATTGCTGTGTGCTCTAATTGGGAGACTCTTTAAGATAAAGAGTAAGGATCTGAGCGTGGATCCAGAGAAGGTAAGCTGAATCAAATCAGGTTTGCTGCTTACTGTGTCTTTGTAAAAAAACGTAAACAGGGATCTGAGCGTGGATTGACTTAAGTGGTACCAGGGATTAAATTCCTATTAAGGACATCCTAAGTATTTTGAGGGGAAATACTGTCCAAGCGTTGGGCCAAATTCTAGTACTTTTACTTCAACTATGGATAATAGTCTCCATACTATTATCAAACAATACATCTTACTAACAAACAAAATAGAGATTTGCACAACGATGAACCTGTGCTAATATTACATTTATAGGGATTATTGGCCAAGAATAATTAGAAAAACTATAGATTTTAACAGTTTCTAATATCAACAATGGGAGTTTCATGCCATTACAACCAAAGCCATACTTCCAATACAAGAGCAAAGAAGTTTTCTTTTATAGTAAATTGCAACAACTTATGCACGCAGGAGTACGCTTCTCCAAGAGTCCTTTGGCATCACCCCTCCTTCTACTGCATAAGAAGGATGGGGCTCTCTGAGTAAAATGGATTACATAAGACTCAACTACCTGACTAAAAAAGATTTTTGCCCATTACCATGCGTTTATAATGCTTTCTTGACTTGTATGATTACACTACTTCTCTGCAATAAATCTGTAGGTGGATGCAGGTGGATGTATTTGTCTACAGAAGCCAGGAGAAGTGTGCGCTTATAACCATCCAGGGATTATACAAACCAATATATATGCCACATGGTTTGACATATGCCCCATCTACGTTCCAATGATAAAGAAAAAGATTTTCTGAAGATCTGAAGATGTCAATTTTTACAATAATAAGTTAGGTACATCATGATGTTTGACAATACAATTAAGGTTCATTTGTCACACCTAAAGAAAGTTTTACTCTCCTGAGAGAGAACAAACATAAGTTAAAGAGAAGAAAGTGATTGTACTCTAAAAGAAAATTCTTGGCCATAAAGTAAGCCAAAGAGGGATCAAGTCCCAATAAGGTAAGGTTGAAGTTATTACCAGGATGAGTTCACTAACTGCGTGAGTGATTTCCAGATACACTTGGGCATGGAAGACTGATACTGTAAATTTGTGCAGAACTCTTCAGACATCACTTAGAAACTTTTACACCAACTAAACAGTTAAGTGATGTTTAATTGGAAAAAAGAGCATTAAGATGATTTCAACAAGACAAGCAGTAAATTGATGGAGCACCTATTCTGATATCAAATTTTGTAAAGATCTTTTATTTAAACTGATTACATAGATATGGGTATGAGCGCCATATAAGCCCAGTTAGACGAAGATGGTGTGGATCTCTGTATGTGGATATAAAATAGGTTAAAAGAATTGAACATAACTACTTAGAAACATAGTGCAAGTGCCTAGCTTGATTAGAAAAGTACGCCACATCTGACTTTATCTTTGAAGTTTACATTTCAAGTAATCACTGATCACGCCACATAGAGATGGTAATGAATATAAAAGACCTAGATGAAATACTTGGAAGATGTATTAAGATGTAAGGTTATGACTGTGAGATCCTGTACTGGGTTCATATAGAATCACTTGAATGAGGATGCTTTTTCATAATTACCCATTATTTACTTATTAGCTTTCGAAATTTATATAATTATTGAACTAATTAGAGGTCAAAGAAGAATGGGAGAAGAAACATAAAGCATTAAAAAATTTTAAAGTCTTATTGGAGAACAATTAGGTTTTTCATAAAACAGGCTGATAAGCTTTTACATGAGACATGGTTACACTATGTGAAGCCAAGCGAAAAGTTGTGATAATCATGGAAGGGCGCCATCAAGTAGGCCTGGAAGGCTTTAGAATATATTACAGCATCTAAAGAAGAGAGCTTTTGGGTGAAGTTGTTGGACAACATCATTTAGCTCATGAAATTTGTGATATTCCCAATATAAGCCACTCCCAAAGAAGTTTGAGTTTTTAACTTTAACCAATTTCTCTAAAACAACGTCTCCATCAACATTATAGGACCATCATAAACTCATATATTTAGAATTATTTTAACATAATCATATTAAGTCAATCACCAAGTAGGTAGAAGCTATGGCAGTCAAGGCATTTACCTCCAGAGGTACTGTAAGATTATTGTACAGCCCATATTATTACTTGCCACGGATGCTCTCAAAATACACTTTCTGATAATGGACGGAACTTTGTCTAATATTTTGCATGACACCTGATGAACTTATTGTGTCTCAAGAAGCATTTTATCATTCCGTTCACGCTCTGTCAAAATTCAAGATGGAAAGCAGGTCAAACTCCCCATCACCAAATTGAGCATTGATACTTAAGATACTGAGCAATCATGATTGCAGTCAGAACCCCTTTTGGAGAGGACCAGAACTTAATAATTCAAAATGTCTTTTACTATGAATCATCTAAGTTTTTTTTAAACTGTCCTCTTGATTTACTTAACAAGATTGAGATGCCTCTAATAAATGCATCTCTGAAGTTACTTAGGTAATAAAACAACAAAGATTTTAGTCAAAGAATTGATATAAAGGGGTTTGAATAAATCTAGTTGAGGAAACTTAAGGAAATCTTCATGCAGTGTGTCCTAACCATCCTTTTAATATCAAAAGTTCTTTTTATATTGTGAAGCATTCTGCCCCATGAATTTATTTTTCTTATTCTTCTTTAATTTAACTCTTTTAATATACAGCTTCAAGCTCCAAACTAAACCCAGGCTTACAATGCATTATACTTAAAAGCTAAAAATGGTTCTCACTCAAGGGGCTCTGGGCTGTGTAGTGAAAATGTCTAATACAAAAATTAATAATTATTTCAGTCAAGAGAACCTACCTGTAAATTGAGAATGGAGTGTGGCCCAATGAATTAACACTTACCAGTATGAGGTGGCTCATTTACAGCCCAAAAGCTTATAATCCCAAGCCTCTTTTAGTTCACCTTAGCTATTTTTAGTCAATTTCAATATTATAATCATCACAAAATTTAAAGAAAACATACACCCATTTCACGATGAAAGGTACTCTGTAAGAGGCTTTTCTAGCCAGTCAGAGCTACTGATATACCCTCCACTATGCAAAATTTATATTCTTCCACTCATTTGCTATATGTAAAGTTGGCCACTGAAAAAATGGTATATTTTGGAGCTTTACTCATCACCTATCCGTTACATCAAGTAATAGGAATGCATCACTATGAAGTAAACTGATAGCTTATGAAGACTCGCTCTCAGCACTCAAATGTTGTAGATTTCTATATTGCTGCTTCTTTTGATTGAAATAATTTGGATTTCAACCAAGACAACCAGAGACTTATATATGAAGATAAGATCAACTTACTATATATTGGATAATAGGATTTCAGACTTTTTTAAAGAGCAGCTCTTATGTAGGATACTACTCCTCAACTCTTTTTGTCACTAATGGATTTAAATAATTAGTTCATTTCATCTGAAATAAAACAACTCTTAATGAATTATCTTCTTAAGGACTTACTTCTGGAACCAAAGGACCCCATGGCCCTAAAAAGGGACTGAAGGACTTATAGTTCCAGAAGGGCCTGAAGGACCCCGTGGCTCCAAGGGCCATCTAGTTCACTGATTCTAGCCCTAAAGATACCTATTAATCGTGAAAGACATATCAACTGTAGTCAATTTTATGTTCTCAGTTAAAATATGTTGCGCAAGGTTGTAAGGTTTGCCTATATGAAACCTCGTTTGTCCAATAGTTAAGTTTGATATTTTGTCTGATGAAATATACAATCTTGGTTCATTCACTAAAGTAACTGATAATCCCATAATCAGATTGAACAAACCTGTTATGACACTGGGACACATATGAGTAATCATGAAACTTGACTTGTGCTTTATAATGGTGAGATTTAGACTTGAAGGAATAATCAAACCATAATTCCCACATTGCTTCTCTAAATCAACATTATAGTTGAAAAATGCCATATAAGGGTGATGCCTTGACTCTGGGGTTACAATTTTACTATTAATAAAACCAAAAGTATATTTATTTTAATATTGCTATCAACATCATTTTTACTTACTATTTGATGTTTTGGGATTAAGACTTAATTTTCTTATAATTATTTACCACGATGTTCTACCAGTCCAAACTCCTGATATCACTAATAATCAAACATTTTTAAGAACTAAGCTATTTCCCATATTAACGCAGAGTTTGAAACTTAACAAATTCTGGATATTCGCCCTTTAGTGCTCCAATGGCCAATTAAATAGGGAGGAATGCCCAAGTTAACTTTATATGACCTTGATAATATGCTCAAGGTTGAATTTAGTGTTTAACTCATCTAGTCTCCCCATCAACAAATTTATGCAAAACTATACCTTACTCTCTTGGCTTTCCAATAGAAAATAATGGGAACCACGTAACTGTGCTGCCATTATTGACTCAGTTCAGTCCTCACTGATGAATCCTGAAATACTGCAACTTTGAGCCTGGACTGTGCCATCATCTTCTACATCCCAGAATCTATCCCAAGTTCACACGTGGTATGCGCCTATCCTTTGTCACATAATTGACTCTCCCCTTGTACTTTATATAGTACCAAAATTATTATTGTAATATAATTCTTACAGTATATAATTTTTATATAGTAAAAAGTCGTTTAATTCTTTGGTATAGTTTTACCTATACCAAATAGTTGTGAGCTTAAAGCGTAGTCAAGATATACATTAAGATGAGGAGTTATACCTGTCAACTGTTCTCTGTGCAAGTAGCGCATAAAGGATCCTCGCTCTACAGGGGTAAACTTCAAGATGACTGTAAGGTATCACAGAGCCAGCTAATAAAGTTGATATAAGCCTGCCTGCCAGGGTGATTAAGCACCCAGAATGCAAACCATAATCAGGAGGCATAGCCATCCATATGACTTGATATCATATGGGGAAGGAAATGTTTTTGGGATGGCAACAAAGAATTACGATTATCATCATACAACTAACAACCACGCCTTGCAGCAGTGGTGGCTGCAGATTCTGCCGCAATTGTTTTTTAGAACCACAGGTAGCTCTAAATCTGCTCTGGCGACATGAGTTGATGACTACATAGAAATGTCATGAAACTTTTCCCACTGTTGAGAAAGAATCTCCAAAAGTAAGGTCACATACTGATGCCAAACGGCTTCCAAAATGGGGATGACCTCGGAGGCCACTATATGGTATCAACATTAGAGTAGGGTGGGCAGCAACGCTGTGATTATGATCACTATGATAGTCATTGCATAGACTGAAGAACATGGCTCCTATGTGGCAGCGGCTAGCAGATAGAGAGAATTTAAATTTGCAAAAAATTCTGCATGGTATTCTTTCAACATAAAAGGATCAATAGAAAATTGACCCTCAACTATACCACCTGTGGGGGACAGTTGTCTTAAGTGCTGAGAATTGAGAAATAAAAAAACTTTTGCATTTACTAAGGGTAACACATTTTTATTCAATTCTGGCTGATTAATATTTCCAAGATTTCATGACATCAGATTGAGCTCGTCCTGAACTGCTGACTTTCCTCAAACTTTATCATCAAATTTTCCTTCCCATAACTATTCCACTTAGTGGATTGGTGATGCATCATCTGGCGGGTGACAGGATGCGCTCATAGCCAGGTCAAATATGTGAGGTCCCATTGGGTACTAAAAGAAAAATAAAGTGTTTAAACCTGTTGGTGTGGGCTTGGCTTTTCTGGCGGAAGGAAAAACATTGATAGGGTTTGAACCTGAGTGTACCACGGATGACTCATTATGCTAGGCCCCAATTAATTAATATTAACAACCTCTATCAGGAACTTAAGATAGTTGAGGGAGAAAGATGACCAATCACCTTCCCGCTGGCAATGGCTTCTTACTGCTGCACCCTCCAAGCACCCCCCTCAATCCTTTGCACAATATTCTTGGGTGGTGAGGTATAGAAGAAGGGGACAACTTTTATGGGGTATGCTGTAATACACTCTCTCCCACCACATGGGCCAAATTGTCCGTGGACATGAGATGGGCAGTCACCTTCTACCCCCTTTTTTGTGCAAAATGGAAGTGCCTCA
The DNA here is from genome assembly GCA_022478985.1 of Massospora cicadina. Taxonomy (NCBI): domain Eukaryota; kingdom Fungi; phylum Entomophthoromycota; class Entomophthoromycetes; order Entomophthorales; family Entomophthoraceae; genus Massospora; species Massospora cicadina. The sequence goes on from JAKSZP010007890.1 coordinate 119,098, forward strand.
CAAGAGAGGTTCAGGATTGTTTCCAGGACTTACATTATCCTTCCCTCTTTGAACAGGGGGAGCACCACTACTGGGACTTAAGCTTGGGTGACGTTCTTGTGGGCCTTCTTTAACTTAATAGCTTGAGGGTGGCAAAATTTAAGGAAGGACGAGGAGTGTTGGGGTGCAATGGCGTGAACTGCCTCCCTAAGCTCACCACAATGGGCACAGTCACAAGCACTGACTAGCTATTCACATATGACAGAAGACCCTTTTAGGCAAAGAAATACAAGAATTAATTGTGGAAATTCTGTGAGGCCAAGATTGCCTTGACCTCAGCCTCATCCAATCCTTCTACCAAGGTTATCTTTGGAACCAACATGTCCTTCCCCTTATTGAGGAGACTTAGAAACGTGAAATATGGGGTGCTGCTTCTAGTGGGTTGGAATAGTCAACCTAAACGCACCATTGCCCAAATCCGCCTCCACCACATGGGTCCTGAGCTTGTTTGCAAACTTTTTGGAGGGCGCATTCATATGCAGATGTTAATTATCCAACATGGTGGAGGCTCACCGCGATTTCATTGTTAGGGCGATGTTTCTGGTCCATTAAGAGTTTGTAATCACAGATGACCTTGGTCAGGTGCTCATAAACCAAAAATTAGGTGCTCAAAGCATGCTGCGCATGGCCTGCAGCAGCTGGAACTTATGAGTGAAGGTATGGGCTGATAGAAAATGAAGAGTTATACCCCAATGTAGCCTTGTATGGCGAAGAACCAGTATATTCATGAGTATCATTATTATACACTAATTGGACTATTGGAAGATCATCCATCCAGGTGTCCTGCGCAGAAGAGGCGTAACAGCAAAGATAATATTTGAATATCTGGTTAGCCCACTCCACTTCACTTTCAGACTGGGGATGGTATGGAGATGAGCGGCGTGGCTTAGTATAGAAAGTAGCCAGGAGTTTTTTTCCAAAACTGCATCATAAACTGAGGCCCTTTTTTGAACATAATCTCCTGAGGCAAGCTTAACTTTGAGTACACATGATGCCCAAATAGCCAGGCTGTCTCCTCAAGGTGATGGCTGATGAACAAGGAATAAATAAGGAAAGCTTAGCAAAGCGGTCTACGACCACATAAGCGCAGTAACCTCATTGGATCTGAGAAAACTTAACAATGAAATGACTGACATTGAGGTCTTCAAATTTTCCACTTACAGCAGGGAATGGAGAAGACCGTTTTTACCTGGTAATCCAATTTTACCCATGCATATGTCATGCAATAAGTGATTCATGCAAGGATATACTTAAAGAGACACAGTCAGATACATCCATTTTACTAAGTCAAGGCATTTTTTATTCTTGGGCGGCTACCTGCTGGGGTGTCATGGAGAGCATGAATGAATTAATCACGGAGTTGAGGCAGAACCCACAGTCTTGACCTTAACTGAATTATCCCTTTACAACAAATAATGGGTCCACTTATGTTAGGAATTCAGTGTGCAATGGAAAGACCTGGCTTCCTTCTTGGGTACGCCAAGATACACAAGGATAACCATGGTCCATAAGGCACCACGGGTTTAAGGAACTCTGGGTGGGCGCGTTAGATGGGCTTTGGGACAAGTCTTCCTCTGTGAAATGGCGCTCATATGTTGTTTACTATATAAAAATGCTACTAAGACAGATTTTTTTAGTACTAGATGGTCTACTAAGACAGATTTTAAAATTAAGAATTTTTATGAAACTAATAGGCAAAGCTAGTTGAAAGAATAACCCAACACACTGACATTAGCATGGTACTGGGTTATATGGGAAAAAAAGGAAAAAGCTTCTAAGCTGAATCATAATAGGAGTAAATGATTACCATTTTTTGAATCCATTAAAATTTCAGATTTGATCCACGATTTTGCCTTAATATCAACTAAGTTTTCCAAGTTGTTCTTTGGACATTTTCACAACTTCCAGATGTCTAATTTGCATTTTTTTATTTCAAGAATTAGTGTCAGGTTTGATCCCCATTTTTGGCTCTTTAATTTTTATTTTTTTTCTTGAATTTCGAATTTTAGATAAGTTTTCCTCTTTCAGATTGACTTCTGGTTAAACTACCAGTTGAGGACAGGGAATGTGGCTTTGGTGTGGGACTTCTGGTTTCTCCTAAAGTCTTCATAATTTTTGATTATTTCAAATAAAAAACTTACTTTTCTTTCTCGTTGCAATCACTTTTGCAACCTATTCAATTCAAGACTAAATCTAGTTTGATAATCTCACAGAGGATATTAGTCTGCGCCCATGTCTGGGAGCAGTTGGGCAAGCAAGGCAAGAGGAGCAGGCGAAAGGCCTGCAGCCTCTAACATTTGAAAACGCCCTGGAGAATCTGGAGGAATAGACAAAAATCTCAAAAAACTGGTGGTCACAATTTTCTGGAGATACTCACGTGGCAAGCACAATGCAACCAGTACATCAACACGCCACACTCCCAGCCACTTTTGTCGGTGGAATTTGGAGTCCATGTGTATCTGGACATCCAAAAAACGGCTTATGGGAAAAGTTTTGTGAAGATGTACACAAAATCTTCACGACTGTGGTGTACAATGCACCTCACTCCATGTCATGCGGTTGGCTGGACCTAGGTTTCAAAAGCAAAATAGCAGCAGATGAGGCTGCAGCGGTGCGCATAGTGGTCGACCTCCCCAAAGGGCAACAGGTTGTCAAAACCAAATACACCAGATGACAAAATCAAACCAAATTTTCCTCATGTTTGACTTTTTGCCTACTACGGTAAAACGTGACATTTTGGAGCAACACCTGAAAGATGGTCTCGCCATATATGGCGAAATACAATCTTTTGAGATGCAATGTTGCACGCTGATGCCACACCTGTGCACCAGCAAAGCCATCGCAGTTCTGACCCCAACTGAGGAGATCACAAAGAACCTAACCCAGATCCTGCACTCCACCTTTATTGACATTGCAGGGCATACCACCCACCCATTCCAGGTAACTGTGGACAGCGCGCCCCCCATTTGCACCCACTGTGACGCGTTCAGCCATAAGGCGCATGCATGCCCCATCAAGGAGGGCATCACATTCCAAGAGCACCTTTTGGCGGCCATGGCCAGCGGAGAGGCACACTATGAACCAACCGCAAGCACCAAGGAGGCTTTCCCATGGGGAGCACAAGGCTACTACCTATTGGTAAAGCCCATCTCCCCACAGGAGCAGAAGAAGGCCAAGCAGGCCCATAGGGCCGCGGCCAAGGAAGCGGCCATGGCCACCACCACCATCCCACACTCACAGCGCCAGGAGGACATGGAGACCTTCACAGCGGAAGCAACTTAGGAATCCATCACCTAATCAGATTGGGAGGCCCATTCCAAGTGGGCCACTCAATCTGAGGATCTGATGGGAGATTCAATCTCACTCAATCGCTGCACCCAAGCTCCAGTCAAAACCGACTTGGGACCTATCCCAACTGAAAATTTTTTTTGCCCCACTCGACGGTGCACCAAACTTATCCGCACCGCAAAAAATTTGTCCGACGTCGGGAAAACAAAAAGTGAAGGCCAAAGCCAACGCGACTTTTTCCGCAAAAATTAACAAAAACCCTGATAGGGTTGCTGCTAACACCCGCGCTGCTGTGAAAGCCTGTGGGGACCTTGAAGAGGCTGGTGGGCCCAGGGGCCCACCCCTTGCACCTAAGGTGCGATGGGGGAAACCTTCACTCTAGGGATGCTGAATATTGCCGGACTCAAGGCCTCCCCATCCTGGGCTAGGAAACTGAGTTTTTTACAACACAATTTACCCGTGGATATCCTGGCCATCTTGGAGTCCCACTGTCCACGAGGTTCTGAGGAAGCTTGGAAAACAATGCTCCTCCCATCCCTATCCTTTTGGTTGAAGCACTGTGGGGTGCTAATTTGAAAATAGTTTTTTCAAATTTATATCCTCAGAAACATTATCAAATGGCTGAGTGCTCGTCATCACCTTCTTGTGGGCTGACGTTGCACACGCAATCATCAACATCTACACCCCAAATGGTGCACACGAGCGTCAGGCATTTTTCTCATTGGTCAAATCCCTCCCACTACCCCCTGAATTTCCTAGTTGGTGACATGAACTGTTGGCTAACCTCACCAATGGACCGGTGGCCACCCTCTCCCCACGCCCCACAGGGTCACATAGAACTACACGTTCTAAAAGCCACCCTTGGGTTAATGGATGCACTGCCGTGACATGCCCCACTGCTTGAAAACATGACGCGTCCCCACATCCACAACGGCCAATTAAGGTCCATGACCCGCATCAACCTTATTCTAATGCTGACAAAATTCCAACCCCACATCTCCCACTTCAAAACAATGAAAATGGAATTCTCTGACTTACTGACTGGTCTCAATAACATACCACTTACCTGTCACAGTTGCAAAGGCCCCACATTGGTGCAAAATCCGCCCCCCCAAGCTCACGTCACCAGGATGATCCATGTGGGTGGAAGAGGCAACTTTGGCAAAATCATTTGTTGGACCGTTTTGCACGGACCCCATTTCCACATGGGCAACTTTCAAAGAGGACACCATCCGCCACTATCGCTATCTCTCCTCCAGATGCTCATGAGCCACATCGGCAGTTATCTTGCACGCTCTGGTGGAATTGGCCCACTTGGAGTCCAACATTCTAGCCAAAGGATGCAGCCCTGCATGGGGCTGGAAGTGGGCGGAGGCAGCCGCCCACCTCAACGCACTTGAAAGGCAACACAAACATCGGGTTTGTGTCCAATAAAGGGCCACATGCATCACTAAAGGTGACAAGTGCACCGCATATTTCTTTAAAAAAATTTTGCACTATGCCAGAGTGTGGCCTGCACACAGGTGCGAAGATCAGATAATTCCATTGCGGACACACCGGCTGAAGTGGCAATCAAAATGCAAAAATATTACTATGAGTTATACCGAGTTGAACCAATTCAGCCAGCTGAAATGGCAGAATTTCTTGACCAAGCTCATATTTGCACCATTTTCCAACACCCGGAAATAATGAATTTAATTACTCCAAACAAATTATGGACAGCCATTCACGGTGCACCAAACCAAAAATGCCCAAGCCCAGTTGGCATTCCATATGAGTTCTACAAAAAATATTTCAAATATATATCCCCATTGCTGCTAGCCTCACTTAACCAAAGCCTGTTGGAAACGCGCCTCCTACCAGGAGGACATGAGGCCTTTACTGTCACACTCTTCAAAAAAGGGGATAAGCTTGACTTAGCCAACTGGTGCCCCATTTCTCTAACAAACACAGACACCAAAATTTTAACAAAAATCATGGCTAACCGTTTAGGGACTGTAGCATCTGCCACCATCTCCCCAGAACAATTCGGTTTCATCCCCAGAAGGTTGATTTGGGATAACGTGCACTCTGTGGCTAATGTATGTCAGTCCACAGCCTCTGGGGCACTTGTATTCTTGGACCAACAAAAGGCCTATGATAGAGTAAACTGGGAATACCTTAGGGCCTGCCTCCATCAATTCCGCCTACCCCCCGCTTCATAAACTGGGTGATGCTGCTCACGGAATCTGTGACAATGGCAGTGCGTGGCCCAGGCTTCCTAATGGAAGTAGTCCGCCCTCAAAGGGGCCTGCGACAAGGGGACCCCCTCAGCCCACTCTTATACAACTTCAGCCTTGACCCACTACTGCGAAATGTGAATGCTCAACTCACTGGGGTCCATGTGCCAGGCCAAACCCCAGTCAAGATTATGGCATTTGCAGATGATTGCGTGGTGGGGGTGTCTAATAACAAAGATGCACGCGCGCTTGAAGCCCTCATCCAGGAATATTCCCAGGTAAGCAACGTGGCACTGAACACCTCCAAAACTGAAATCGTCCTCCTTGTCAGTTTCAGAACTGCTGGGCCCCAGCAATTAGTTCCCAGCCTGGCCCATCTGTTCGCCCACGTCCACGCCTTACTAACTCACCACACACCGCTCCACTGGTGCTCCCCTTCGTGCCACGTCCTACCATAGGACCAGTGCGCCATCTGGGCGTGTGGATGGAGGCAGGCGGATATGCGTCAGCATAATGGAGTGCCATATACTGGACAACGTGATGAAGCGAATTGCCTCTCTCAGAGACCACCCTACTACTCTCACTGGCAGGGTTGTTCTTGCCAACTCTATGCTCCTATCCAAAGTCTGGTTTGGAGCCCACGCCATCCCCTTCTCCCCAAGCTTCTTCAAATCCCTGTATGCTTTGCTGCAAGGATGGCTTTAGTCAGGCCGCCCTCCACCAGTACGGCTAGAGGTCATGTTTGGCCCTCATCATCAAGGTGGCATGGGCCTGCTTGACTTCAAAGCCCATGCTGCCAAGATCCTGGGCACCTGGATCGCGGCTGTCACCGCTCCTACACTCCCATCCCAACACTGGTCCCGCGCGGCCCACTCCAACTTCTCCCAAGCCCTGGGCCTCAACAATCTATCAAACCCCCACTCCCTGATGAAATACCTCGTATCACACACATCGGCCACAGGTCCTCACGGGACTAAAACCCACTACAAACGAATCCTACTCTCCATGCGAAGCGCAGAGTATAGAATTTGTATTAGTGACCATACAACCTGAAGAGGCCGCCCCTCTCCTCAGTTCTCACAAGAGGTACAGGGGCTACCCATCCATGATGGCGTGATCCCCATTCGACCCCAAGTCCTATCCAGGGTGGACTACCTGGACATGATGGACATCCCTTATTCCACTGAGACCCAAAAGTCTATCGGGAAATACGCACACCATCCTCTGTTGCAGCCTCAAGTCCGCTCCCATGTGTGGCGCTGCCTGAGGTGGGTGTATCATACAGCTGAGCGCTCTAATGCTTTACACTCATCCTGTGTCATGTGTGGCCCAGTATGGAACGCTGTTCCACCGCCTGGAGAAGTGCCCCACCTCTAAAGTGATATGGCGCGAAGTCCAACGTCTGCTGGGCCAGGATCAAACGCATCCCTTCAGTCTGTCAAGAAATATGTTTGCTTCATCAATGGCCTCCCCCTTCCACCCTCCCTCCATGCTCTGGTGGTTGCAATTGCCATGTGGACTATCCACACGATTGTCTTGGATGCCATCGCTGGCTCCATCCCCACCCTCCCAGAAGCTGTCCACAGATTCCGGTCTCATTTGGTGGGCCACTTTCAAGTGTGGATGTTCAGATATCTCCCACCGCATCGCCAACAGCTGGTCTCCTCCTGGTTCCCAGTCTGGTTCATCAAATCAGACCCCTTCCTCCACACGTGCTCAATAGTGGCTACGGCCCCTTCACACGTTCCCTCCCCCTCCCCATAAGTGGCGTTCCCGCTGGCAACAAGAGATAGCATCGCTTCTCTGGGGTGCCTCCCCTGGTACTAAGTTTATTTTCCTGAGTCATATTTGGAAGTGTCCGTCCCATGGTCAGCCTTCCCCGCAATAAAATTTAAAAATTCAAATAAAAAACTTTCCAATTTTAAGAACTAGGATGGGTTTAAGTTGGAGGAAGCATGGGACAGTCATGTGGCAAACAGGGAGGTGCAGCAGCCACCCATATTTCATTTTAGGGTATGCCCACACTTCAGAGATTTGGTGAGAGTCAGGGCCCTAGGGTTTAAACCTTTTTTGGTCTAAGGGGTTGTTTAATGTTTAATTAACTTGATAATAGGCAACAACCCCAAGGATAAGGCTGGGCGGCAGGAAGTCAAGAAGGTGAAACTTCAGGCCCTTCCTGACCTCAAGCACACCTTAGACCAACGCTGGGTACAAGCCAAATATTCCCAGGTTGGTACAAGTGAGGTGCAAAACGCCCAGCCCCTTGTATTGGCATGGGCGTTAAAACGGACGAGAAATTTAATTAATTATGATGGTTCCATTCATTTGATTGGGTAACATGGGTTAGAAACCTGTTCCATCTACAAAATCATGTGTTTGGGTAGGTTACAACTTCAATCGATTACCCAAGTGAACTCAGTTTCAGTTTATACTACCAATTTGGACAGAAGTGTGTGCCTATTGGTGTATCCAGGCTTGTTCCCACTTCTGCAGACTCAGAATTACCCCAACAATGTTAAATAAGTTTTTGTGACCAACATTCCTTGTTGGTCAACTTTTCTCAATAAACTTTCCCGAATTTATGTTTTATTTATGGCTTTGGGTGAACCTGGGTGCGGACCTCTTTGAGGAGGTTTCCAACTACGTTGGCCACTACATTCTATCACAAATAACAAAAGTTTTGGGTGCACCTTTGGGCCGCTCAGATCCCCTCCAGATTGAGGCACCCAAACCTCCTAGCACAGGTTTACATTTGGTGAAGGACTCCCCTTTGGGGTCCACCCAAGTTTTGTTGTTTCTCGCTTACTTGATAATGTATACTGCACTTTACACCCTTGCCTTAGGTCCCTTCTGCCCTGGCATCATTTGCAGTGCCTTGTTTCCCATTTTAAACCGCTAGTTCCCTGGTAGTGTGGGTTTGCATCCGCACCACCTCTTAGAGAATGAGAGAGTGACAAATACTCTCTTAACATTAGTTGACCAACCTTTTTATTGTATGTGCATCAGAGTTATCCATGTTGGACTTCCTTTAAGCATAAACTGGGTGCGCTGGCCGTTTGTCACTGCCACAATGGTGCTCATCACAGTTTTCTCGTTTGGGTTTTTTTGGTGTGTCTTGACATTATTCTTGCACTACCAACTGGGAAGTGCCCACCTTTCCTTCTTGTACCTGGGGGTCTCAGACTTTTCATGATCCTGTTGTTACAATTCACCACCTTTCTCCCAAGATTTATGTGGAAATTCAACAGGTCTTGGCTTCCCGTGGAGCTAAAAGCTTATTTAGAAAATAACAATAAAATATTGTTCATGTCCGCTTTTGCAGGGAGTGGATTTGTTGTATCAGCTGTCTCCAGATGTGGCCAACTGGGTTTTTGCGGTGTTCTGCGCACATCCGCTCTTGTGTTGATCAGTGGAGGGCTTGGAGTGTGCCTTGAAGCAATAGCGTCCTGATGGAGCATCCATCCATCCCATCTACAAGATTTTTTCGCTGCATCAAGCTGGTTGGCTGATAAAATTATATTTGAATGAATTTTGTGAAAAAGCCCAGGCCTTACCATTACCTGACATTATTAAAATGTAGTTTCTTCAATCTACCTTGGACCTATATTATACAAAACTCCCCAATTTGGCAGTCACTTCCTTCTAACTTTGATCAAATCATTGAAGTCCTTTGGATGGTTTCCCCACCCCAACCTGGAAGGGCCAAGGTAATTTGGCCGTCATGGTTTCACCCAGGTTGGCCCCTATAGATATGGGAGCCAAAAATTCCACGCGTCTCTCAAAATGAAGGAATCTCATAATTCTAAACCTTCAAATTCCTCTATATTGGAAGCTGAACAGGGGTCTAGCCCCAAGTATAAATCAAAGGTTTCAGACAATTCCGCCATGATGATGTCACCTGCGGTCACCTCTATAAATACCGCATCCAAAAATAGTGATTTTTCTTTGAATCGTGAAGAGCTCCCCACTGATTCACTCCCCATTTTGGCAGAAGTCAAGGGTCTGGGTGAGTCTAGGCACAAACTTAACCAAAAAACAGAACAAGGATAACAAGTTTTATTCACACTGCGTTTCTGCGGTGCATGCCAAAGCATCTAGTATGAGCTTGGGGGTGATGGCCCTGGATAATGATGTACACCAAACCCTCAGAGAAGGTATGGGGTCGCTGGAGCCTAAAAACGCATTTTACAACATGAACGTTATATTAAAAAAACCCGTTTATTAGTTTTTATGGCTTGGATGAGGACCCTATTCCTGTATATCAGATTACCACTGAGAACCCTCGTTTGACCACTACCATGATCCTTAGCACTCAGAAAGTGGAAAAAGAACTTCATTTCAAATATGATAAATGTATATGCACCTGCAGAAGATGGGGTGGGATATGTGGCCTCAGTAGTAAGAGTGGCCAACTACATTTCCACTTCTAAGATTAAAAACATACCCTGAAGGCTTGCTCAAGTCAGAGGAATTTCTTGGGTGAGATGGTGGTGTTTTCTGCTTTAATATAAAGCCCATTAGGATAATTATTGTTGACCGCTACCCTTGCATCCCCTTCAGGGAAGTTCAGCACAACTATTTTGGTGGATACCAGTGCCTCTGAAAATTTTATGGACCAAGACCTTGCCAACTACATGGAGTTGAGTTACTTTCCAGGTGGTATGGTTAGAGGTGGGGTTTCTCAAGGTATCCTCATGCTGAAAATAATAGGGTCAGTGGGCTATCAGGTGGGCACCTATCTTCTGTCTGACCACTTCCAATCTATCATAAACCTATTTTACCCCATTACTTGGGTGTATAGTGGTGGAGAAAGCTACACGTCAGGACTAATTTGAAAGAAAACACCCTATCCTTGTCCTTGGTAAACGGTCACAAGTTGATTTTTTATGGCTAATCCCACTTTCAGGAAAATTGCCTCACTGGCCCAATATTTACACTCTTAATCTTGCCCCATTGCTGAAGCCCTCTGTGGAGGTTCATCTACCGTCCTGTTTGGAGGGTTTGGAATCTTCCTTTGATGCAGCATCAGCTAATGCACTACCTGATCTTTCTGGGTTTGATTGTGAGTTCAAGCTCACTGTGGATCTGGTGCGCATATCTTCCCTCATTTACCCATTGACTGTCCATGAGGAAGAGGCTTTAGATTTGTGGGTGAAGGAGCAGTTAGCCAGAGGCAAGTTTTTTCAGCGTACCTCCCCTGTTTGCTCCCCGCTTCCCTTTGCGGAGAGAAGGCTGATGGAACTTTACACCCTTGTGTAGATTATGGGAATCTCAACAATGTCACTGTACCAGACCTCCATCCCATCCCTTTGGGTTCCCAGATTGCACGTTATGTAGAGAAGGCTAAAGTCTTCTCCAAACTGGATTGCCTCAATGCGTTCAATCAGATCTGGATAAAGAAGGTACAGGAGTGATTAACCGCATTCCATACCATAAAAGGGATTTTCCAGTTTTGGGTCATGCCCTTTGGGCTTAAGAATGCTCCTGCCATCTTTCAACGCCGCATTGATGCAGCGTTGGGGGACCTGTTGGGGGTATGCGCAGTTGCCTACATGGACGATATCCTGGCGTTTTCCTGATCATGAGTCACATGCAGTACACCTTTGGCAAGTGGTGGAGAGGTTAAGGGCAGCCCACCTTACGTTAGAGATCAGAGAATGTGAATTATTTAAGTCCCAGGTCACTTTTCTGGGCAACATTGTGTTTGACCAAGGTCTTATGATATCTCTAGACAAGGATAAGGCGATTTGTGAGTGGCCCACCCCCACTTCAATTAAGGAATTGATGAGTTTTTTGGGGATGTGTACATTTGTCAAGAAGTTCATGTCCAATTTATCCAAGGTGGCAGCGCCTTTATATAGGGCTAGTGGTGAAAAAGTGCTTCAGTGGTCCCTCATTTTGGAGGATGCTTTCCAAGCAGTGAAGTGCACCCTGTTGTCCATGAAAGTTCTTCACCATGTCAACCCTTCGAAGAGAGTCATTGTGTCTACTGATGCCTCCAACTTCGCCATAGCAGCTGCCTTGTTACAAGTAGGCGAAGATGGGATAGAGCATCTGCGGGATATTTTTCTAGGAAAATGTCCCTGCCTGAGTTGAATTACGCCGTTTATGACAAAGAGCTGCTAGCAGTGGTGGAGGCGCTGACTTATTGGAGTCACCACTTGCATGGCTCTACCCAACTGTTCTGCGTATGTACAGATCACTGTGCCTTGCTGTACTACCGCGCTCCTCATGTCTTAACCCCATGGTAGACCCATTGGCATGAGACTCTTGCCCAATTTGCATTTTCTTATGAGTTCATCAAGGGCAAGGAGAATGGTTTGACAGATGCTTTGAGCTGCAACCCTGTTTTAGCTCTTAGTCCAATGGAGGTAGAAGGTTATAACACCCAGTTAATGATTCTGCCAGGTAAGATTTTATCTCAACTTACTGATCCCACGGCCAACACGCTAGCGCTTGTACCTCTGTAAAATGCAGAGGAAAACAGTATGTCCAGAAAGGTAGTCCTTTCTCAGCCATTATCAGCTGAGTATACTATGTTTCTTGCTAATAGAACTTTAAAACAAGAGGACCTATCCAGGGGTTATTATATAAAGGATGAGATGTTTTGGCTTCAGGGGCACCTTTGGGTTCCTGTTTGACCACTGCGCCTGGAAATCATATGGGAGCATCATGAAGGAATCAGCGTTGGCATCCTGGAAAGCAAAGACCATGGAGTTAATTTGATGCACCTACAATTTAAAGGGTTTGCCTGCTCAGGTCAGACGGTATTGTAAAGAGTGCCTTATCTGCAATCAAATGAAACCCAATAGTCAACCTTTAGTGGGTTTGTTGGTACCAGTATAAAATGCTGAAGGGCCCTGGACTTCCTTATCAGTGGATTTCATTGTAGAATTACCTGATTCTGATGATTATAATGCCATCATGGCGGTGGTGGACCATTTTACGAAGTTTCCTACTTTATTCCTTGCAAAACAATAACCACGGCTGAGATGGCCAGGCTCTTCGTCACTCATGTGTTTTTGCTTCATGATTTCCCCAAGAGATCATTAGTGATTGGGGACCCCAGTTTACCTCTGTATTTTTGGAAGTCTTGTGTAAGACTCTTCAGATTCGCCCCCGCCATTCAACTGCCTATCACCCCCAATCAGATGGGCAGACTGAAAGAGTGAAACAGTGCTTGGAGCAGTTTCTGTGGTGTTACACCACCGCGGATCATTCAGATTGGGTCCAGTGTACAAGGAAGGGGATCTCGTGATTCTTGATGCTCATAACATTCCTATCAAGCAGCCATGCAAGAAACTGTGACCAAAGAGGATTGGTCCTTACCGCATTTTTTGAAAGGTGGGCCACGCTTATACCAGTTAGATCTTCCCTCTTCATTTTGATTCTTCTCTATATTTCATGAGAGCAAATTGATGCTGTTTGAGGGCCCTCCACCTGAGACTCCTGAGGTTTATCTTGTGGATGAGGCGCCAGAGTGGGAAGTGGATGAATTAGCAGCCTCCCGCCATGTTAAAAGAAGGCTTGAGTACCTGGTATCCTGGAAGGTTTTGATGTTTCAGAGAACAGTTGGGTACCAGCATGTGAGTGTGTGCATGCCCAAGACCTGATTGAAGCCTTCCACAAGCGTTTCCCCCAGGCTTCTGGATCTCAACCCAAACCAACCGTTGCCGCCATGAAGTTGGCCCCAACCCACAAGAACCTTTCCCTTGAGCAAGCCCCTGGAGGGGGTGGAGCTCAAGAAAGAGTAGAGGGTAATGTCATGGTTCAATGACTTGATAGTAGGCACCAACCCCAAGGATAAGGCTGGGCGGCAGAAGCCCAGAAGGTAAAATTTCAGGCCCTTCCTGACCTCAAGCACAACTTAAACCAACGCCGGGTACATTATTAAATATGCCTGGTTGTTACAAGTGAGGTGCAAAACGCCCAGCCCCTTGCATTGGCCCAGGCGTTAAAATGGTTGAGTTATTTAATTAATAACGATGGTTCATTTGGCTGATTTGGGAACGTGTGTTTAAAACCCATTTGATCTACAAATTCATGAATTATGGTAGATTACAACTTCAATTGATTACTCAAGTGAAGTCAGTTTCAGTGTATACTACCAATTTGGACAGAAGTGTGTGCCTATTGGTGCATCAAGGCTTGTGCCCACTTCCGCAGACCCAGAATTACCCCAACAGTGTTATATATGTTTTTGTGACCAAAATTCCTTGTTAGCTGACTTTTCACAATAAACTTTCCCATTTTTACGTTTATTTATGGTTCCTTGGAAGAACCTGGGTATGGACCTCTTTGAGGAGATCTCCAACTACATTGGCCACTACATTCTATCACAAATAACAAAAGTTTTGGGTGCACCTTTGGGCCGCTCAGATCCCCTCCAGATTGAGGCACCCAAACCTCCTAGCACAGGTTTACATTTGGTGATGGAATCCCCTTTAGGGTCCACCCAAGTTTTGTTGTTTCTCGCCTACCTGATATTGTATACCACGCTGTACACCCTTACCTTGGGTCCTTCTGTCCTGGCATCATTTGCGTTGCCTTGTTTCCCATTTTATTAATGGCTAGTTCCCTGGCGGTGGGGGTTTGCATCCTGAACCAACTCTCAGGGAATAAGAGAGTTACATATACTCTCTTAACAGGTTGCTTGACCCTAGCTAACTTAATAGCTGGAGCAACACCCCTAAATTACCCTTCCCTAAAAGGACAAGATCTTCCCCCTTCATGGGCGCTAGCAAAAGCATAGTTCTTGTGTGGGTTTGGGACTTTGATGGCTTCAATCAATTTTTAAGGAGTGTTAAGGTGAAGGTCCTAGGGTTGAGCTTGTGAAACTGGCAAATAACTCTTGGCAGTTCCTAAAATCTTTGAAGGGAACCTAACTATTTTTCATAGGATGGAATTCCTTTCACGATACTAGGTACTTCAAACTGCGTTTTTCTCATTGTGAGTTAAAGATCTACTCTACCTCAAACTCTAAGGCACCTCAACCATGAGTGCCTCCATCTCCACATGCTTCTGTTTTTAGATGATGATAAGGAGGTGTATGAAAAAAGTTGTGAATCTTCCAATGTGGGGGAAGTTTCACGCGGAAAGATCCATTGTTCAACGTCTGGGAAATGTGGAAGGGCTCTGTGCACTTGTAAACTAATTTAATGCATGGTATCTTGAAGTACAGATTATTGGCATCCACCATAACCAAATCACCTTCTAGATAGTTAGGAGCCTCACATCCTCTCTTGTCTGAAAATCGCTTGGCATCATTGAAGGATTTGGTAAGCTGGCTCTGAACTTGTTTATGCAACTTCTGAATGTTAGTGACAAAGAGATCATCAGCGGAAAAACTGCATGCTTGTGATCCAACACTGAACGCTGGGTTGTATTCAAAAAAGCATACCAAGGTGACACCCGTAAAGATGCATGGAGGGAGTTGTATGCAAATCAAGCCACAGGGAGGTCCGCTAAACATGTATCCTGAGAAGCAGTCACAGAGCATAGTAGGTAATGTTTTAAGGACTAGTCAGTGCGCCCATTTGTCCATCTGACTGGGGGTATAAGCTGAAGATCTACATGGATTAAATTTTAACATTTTGCATAAAGCCTCCCAGAATCGTGAGTTAAACTGAGACCCTCTATTGCTTTTTACTTCTTGAGGAACCCTAAACAGAGAAAACACATGTGCCACAAACAAATGTGCCATGTCCTCAGTGGTAGTGGTTGTCATATAATTGATAAAGATAACATAGCTTTGTAACGCGATTGACCACCACCATGGACACATCATATTTATGGGAGATGGGTAAGCTTACAGTAAAGTTCATTGACAGTGACGCCCATAGTCTTGCAGCTTGTTGAAGGGGTTGAGGAGGCCATTCTGCTCTCCCTATCTGACTAGAACCTAGTGCAGATCAAGTAATTCGTAATCCAGGTTGGAACCACCTTCTTCAGCCCATTACAATCATATCCTCTCTTGATTAGATTGATACATATTTTAGCACCAGGATGCCCCATGGTTGGTGGGTTACGATGTTTCTTTATGACATAGGAATGCATCTCAGATGGGACTCATACTTTATTATAAAGTATTACTCTATCCTTTTGAAAATACCATCCAGAAGGGCCAGTATCAGAATCAATCTTTTCTAGGAGGTCTTGTCTTTAAGGATCAGTAGACTGGGATGCCAAAAACAGCATCTAGGAGAGAACCCCATTGAATGAATACATGGACTGGTTCAGATGTAGTGACTTCAGTCACTGACTCAGATGGATATCTGGGATAATAGTGTCCAGGGAAGAACCCTCATTGACAGGGGCTTCCAGATTCAAATGAGGATTAGGGTTACTGGGGTGTGTGGAAATATGGGATTTTTGTTTGGATTTAATTATATTTTTAGAATGGGTTTTGGGGTTGAGCTTAGGTGTTGAGGTGGGGACGTAACCACAGCAATGGATGGAGGTGGTGTTCAAATACTTGTTAAGGTAAATCACTTTGAATAATTATGAGTCCATATTTACTGGGGCCCATTAGGGGGCGCGGCCCAAAATATTGGGTAAAATATGATCAGCCCCTTTTACAATCTCACACTTAAAATCAACACTAAAAATGTTACAATAATTCTGGTCTGCAGGTGAGCCAGCTTATGAGGTTTCTGATAATAAGTGAGGGGCTTGTTTTCTGTGCGAACAACCACAGTGTTCTTGGCCCCCTGTAGCAGTCACCGCCAAAGAATCAGGGACCAAAAGACTGCCGCCAACTCATTATCATAAAATGGCCCAGGCTCACTATGAGGTGCTGAACTTCCTTAAGTAAGCCACTAGTTGTTCACATCCTTCATGTTCCTGCTTAATTACAGCCCCCACTGCAGTGCCAGAGCATCGCATGATATAATAAATAATTTATCTTCATCAGCATGGTGAAGAACGGGGGTAGTGGTGATAACCTCCTTTATTGCCTCAAATGCCTGCTGGCATTCTTGAGTATAAACAAATGGGGCGTTCTTACCTGTGAGGGGGTGAAGAGGAGAGGCCAGCACTGAGATGGCTGGTGAGAACTTTTTAAGAAATGTAACTGATCCGAGGAGGCTCCTCAATTGTTTCTGTATCCAGGGGTAGGCTAGGAGAGAATAGCGTCTAGAATGGAAGATGTGATGGTATGATCATATTTTTAGATCAGATTCCCATGAATTGGATTTCTCCTTATTAAATCGCATTTGGACGGCTTATCCATCTGACCATCCTTCTGGTGGGCTTCAGCCACTGCTTCAAGGTCCTTGCTATGTTGTTCAGTATCAGGTAAGTGGATCAAGATGTCATCCATGTAAACAATTGCACAGAAGAATCTGAGATTCCTCAAGTCGTCATCTATTTGGCTCTGAAACATTTCTGGGGCATTCACTAGACCAAAGGGCATAAATACAAACTGAAAAATGCCATAACAGGTGAGAATTGCAGTCAGCCACTCCTGACCATACTTGACTCACACTGGATGAAAATCATTCACCAGATCAATTTTAGAGAACACTAATGATTTAGACATTGCTTGAGAATTAACTGCCTCTAAGGGCAAAGGGTTGGGATCAGGATTTTTATAATATTTAAGTGTCTGTAATCAACACACGTTCTTAAAGTACCATCTGGCTTCTGGGTGAAGACCACATGGGTGGGCACAGGAGAGGTTTACTTGATTATCCACCCCTTAGCCACCATGTCATCAATCCACTTCTTTAAAGCCTTTTCTTCAACAGCTGTGTAGGAATATAGGGGACTGTTGATTTTAATAAGGCCCATTGTTAACTGGAAACTATGTTCAAATTTAGTGACTGGGCAGCTTATTGACCACTTAACCATTAAAAACTGACTTAAATGGAATAATCTAGGGTAAAAAATTAGACAGCTCAGGCACAATAACTGCAGAAGTGTATTCTATGGTTGCGGCTAGTGCATTGCCTGTTTCCAGGGTGGGAAGAAAGGGATTTCACCTTAGTGAGAATTGGAAGAGAATGCCAGCATATCCCGCTCTAAGTCAATACTCATCAAATGGCAACGCCACCATCCTACCCTCATAATCATTGGTTATTGCATTTCAAGATTGCCGCGAAGTGTGCTATAAATTCATACTTGTGGGCCACAAAGCTCAAGGGTTTACATAGCGGGACTAAAAGCATAGGGACCCGTGATGCCCCTCAAGATAGGTAAACCAGAAGTGACTACAAGATACAAAGCTTTCACGATCTTATGGTCATTATTATTCCCCTGTGGCACCATTATCCACTAAGGCAGCTAAAGTACCATCCATTGCCTACATAAATTTGAATGAGAAAATGAAGTAAGCACGATCTACTTTATTCAACTCATTAAAGAAGATAAAGTTTAAACCAGACTTGTACACTTGCATGATTTGCGCACCTGAGGGGTCCCATTAAAGAATTTAGTGATCATAGCAAAATCCTGGGTATAAGACAAAGTTGCAGACTCATGGTCTTCTGGGGTAGATAAAGGCCGCTCTTTTGAAAAATTCCAATAAACAGAATATATATGACGCTTTTCCTACACCTGATTAAAAAGTGTGATGTAATCTATTGATACTTGGGCTGCAGGTTTTATGGGGATTGCAAGCGCACTCATAGGGTCATTTGAAATATCACGGAGTAGGGGAAATACTTCAGGGGGTTTGTTTCAACTGAACTATTATAGCTCCTTCAGACCATGAAAGGGGATAGTGCAAGCCTCAGTGTGATAATCTAGGTCCATGTTGTGAATGATTATTTGATATTATTGAACTCTATCATACATTTTGCATTTGCAGGGACAATGGGTACATTATTTAAAAGCATGGAGTTCACCCCCTCCTAGAAAAATTCAACCTTCTTTTGCTGTTTTCTCTCCTCGTTGTCAAAAACTAACACCTGGTTGTGGCCTAACGTGAAAAAACTAAGAGGAGCCACAAACTCTTGCTGTTTATAATAAGATGAGAGCGGCTAAGGAATTGTGAATTGTGCCACCCAAGCTAATAGGACCTTCTGTATGCTTGTAATAATAGTATTCCGCGGTCAACATCTAAGGAGCAATCTTAGAAGGAAATTAAAATTGAATTGGTGGTGAACTCATTTGAAGTCAAAAAATTTGAACGAAAAATTGCACCTTTATATTTTTATGTTGGGTTATTATGTTAGGAACACAGCGTATAACAAAAAATTGTCTTCCTTTATGGGTACGCCAAAACCCACAAGGATAACCACAGTTCATAAGGCATCACAGGTTTCAAAAAACTCTAGGTGGGCGCGTTAGATGGATTTTGGACAATTCCTCCCCAGTGAATTGGCGCTCATATGTCGTTTACTATATAAAAATGACTACTAAGACATTTTTCCAGATTAAAATTCTTATAAAACTAATAGGCAAAATTAGGTAAAGGAATAGCCCAACACATTGCCATTAGCAGGGTGTTGATTTATATGGGGAAGAGGGAAAAGAGCTTCTAAGCTGAATCAAAATAGGGGAAATGATTTCCTTTTTATAAGATCACTAAAAAACAGATTTGATCCAAGATTTTGCCTAGATAGTAAAAAATGAGGTTTCTAAGCTGTTCTTGGGACAATTTCACAACTTCCAGATGTCTAATTTGCATTTTTTATTTTAAGATTGGGGTGTCAGGTTTGATCCCCATTTTTTGCCCTTTATTTTTGACTTTTTGCTTGAATTTCGCACTCCAGGTAATATTTTCCCCTTTCAGATTGACTTCTGTTAAACTACCAGTTGAGGGCAGGGAATGTGGACTTTAGTGTAGGAATTCTGGGTTCTTCTAAAGTCTTTACAAAGTTGTTTAAATTTTTCAAATAAAAACTTTTCAATTTTGACACTAAGATGGTTTTGGGTTGGGGGAAGTGTAGGAGAGGCATGTAAAACAGGTAGGGCAGCAGCCACCCATTTAACCAAGGTATGCCCCAGGTAAGAGATTTGGGTGAGAGGCAGGGCCCTAGAGTTTGAATTTTTTTATACTTTTAAAGGGGTTCATGAACCTATCCAGCTTTATAGCTGGAACCAAGGCCCTTAATTATTATGCGTCTGAAGTGCCAGCTGGTCCAACAGCTCCAGTTCCTTCAAATAAGCCATTATACCCATGATACTTAGAGACAAGGGCACATCTGGGGCTCATTATCCCACCGAAATTTCATGATGAGAAATAGATAAGATCTGGGCCAGCGAGTTATTGAGATTAGCTCCTGCTCATATGCCTCCATCAGTCCCAACACAGGATTCTGACTCAATAAAAGTGGGAGGCATTCAAAGCATAATTACAAAGAATATCTAAAATTAAAACTGTAGATGTCAATATATGTTCTTGCCTAAGATATTCTATCTTCCGCAGTTTCCAGAATTACATAAGTGCCTGATGATCCATCCACACGGTCACCTCATGTCATGCGCCCTGAAGAAGGTACCACAGTGGGTAAGGGATCACGTTATGGAAGTTAACTCATTATTATAAATGGCCAGGATTGTTTGGATGAGGAAAACTTGTGCAAAGGTAAGTAACTGGATGTTCCAAACATATGTGCACTTGCAACAGTACAGCCACATGGTGGCCAATGAGGCGTTGCACGCTATAATAATTGGCTTAGGAGTCAGCATGTTTGAGAATAAGAGTCTCCAATAACACCTCTTTAATGCATTAAATGCCCATTGGCAATTGTGACAGTTGAGGTTTATTCTCAACATCAAATTTCCCTGATCTTTGATAAACAGGAAAAGCTGGTGTGGAAGATAGAGGGAGTGAGAGAGCATTAGTCTTGGATAGACCCCAGGTTGAGACTAAGACTGGGGAAGGACGACGGTTAGATGTTTCGTCAAAGCCTGGGGTCAGACCAAATGGGTTTAAAGTAGATGGTTTTTAGGTTTAATGTGGATTTGAATCAGAATTGGAACGATTTTTGGTTATGGTGGTTCAGCCACTACGGAATTCAATCCAGCCTAAAACAATTGGGGTTTGCTTATGGCATGTTTCAAAAGACATAAAGTCAGGCATGGCGAATGAGCTTGACCTATGGCTGCAGCAGAGAGCTATAAGAGATAGGACTTGAGAATGGGAGGTTCTCTAGTTCCGTTTTCTAACAACTTGCCTAAATATATCAAATAAAGCCTTTCCTAAGCCTTATTTATTTTTACTACTGTCTTTCTAAGATTTATATTAATAAATTTAGTCTAAAAGCGGCCATGTTTGGCCTATACAAGCAGGAGTTGGACTTTGAGAGCGAGATTGGGAAGGCTATCGCCTCCCTATACACCTTGTCTTGGAGTCAGGGCATGTTGCTGGTGGTAAGCATACTCGTTACTGTCCTCCCTGGGTGTTTATCCATGGCTCCTGTAGCACACGCACTAGGAGAATGGTCTCAAGGACCTTGTCTGCCCTTTGGTCATTGATTTGGGCACTGCTTCCCAATTCATTCATGGCTCACTGGAAGGAGACAGTGCGTTACACAATCTTCCATCCATTGGATGGGACATTCTTCCTGTCAAGGGATAAAGAAGTGTGACTAACTGTGAGAGTGCAGGGAAAACTTCTTTAAAATATGATCATGCCCAAGAAGCTCAGCAACTGCTTCTGGGTTGTAGGAGTAGGCCACTCAAGGTTTGTCTAGAGCTTGTTTGGGGGAATGGCGTAACCATCCTTCAGGACATTACTGGTGTGATTTTTTTCCAGATTAATGTTCTTTTTGATATCAGCTATCATGACTTATTAATTGGGCATCAATGTCAATTAATTTATCTAATTTAGAAGTTACTCTTTTAATTTAATGAATATAAATGGATCATATTATGTCAGTCACCCTTGCCAATTAAATTCAGCTGGTTCAATCTTTGAGCTCAGTGGATCTCAGCGGGTTTGGGTTAACTACATCATGTGACCTTTACTACTTAGCCTTGTTCAGCTTTTAAGAATTCATTGGATCTCAGCGGTTAATTAAATCAGGCGATCAAGTCACCCAATTTACTAAATTGAACCTGTAATATTTTTGGTTGTTTTAGTCTTAATTTAGCTCATCAAAATGAGTTTTTTCAGTGTATGGCTGATCCCAAAGCATCTGGATGAATCTCCAATAGATTTTTAAGAATGATTTAATGGTGCAGCTTAATGTCATGCTCCCCAACCAATTGGGTTGAGCTATTTCAGTACAACATTCTTTTTAAAGAGATTTACCAGCAACTAATGTTGAGGATCAATCTACAACTATTATTTTGGATTTAATAGGATTTACTGGCGACTAATGCTGAGAATCAATCTACACTCAATATTTTATTATCTTTTTTCATCAGACAATGCCATGATTTTATATTTATGATTGCCAGCTGACATTGCTGAGTAATTTCATGCTAGGGTTACTTGGAGATGATGCTGAGGATTTCTGGGATGGATTTTGAGTTGCCGGTGGATTACACCAATGATATCTAATGAGTTTCTGTTGAGTTATGCCAAAGATGTTTAAGGTTAGAGCCTTAACAATGTATTATGCCCTGTGCTACCTCAGAATCCAATATAACCCCAGAACATATGAAATTTAGTTGAGTGGCCTGATCAGCTTTAAAGCCCCACCTTTTTTATTAAAAATAAAGATCTACCTTTGATTATTCTTCTAAATTTTGTGATTTGTTACCAAAACCTGAATAAGCAAGATATCCTTAAGGATTAGATGCTGGGACAAGCATCTAGGAAGTGGTCGGCGCTACCACCCACCACTGATGCCAATGATGGCAGCATAACAAGGGGTCAATAGTCCTCATACTGTTGATCCTGGAACACTAGCCAAGTTCCTGAACCTTTGAATAATGATAAATATATCTACAGTTAACCATTAAATAACTTTTTACTGAAGAACTCACACTTGGTGGACTTTACATAAAGTTTTTACCTTAAGCAATGCAGCCATCACCGCCTCCTGGTCCTTATATTGCTGCTCAGAGGTGGGGAATGGATGATTAAATTATTGATATATGCCACCACACAGGTGAACCTCAGGCTGCCGAGAATGTTAAAAACAATGCACTGGATTGTACCTAGGCGTTTTTCAGGATTAAGGGCATAACGCGAAACTGGAATATGCCTCTTATATTATGAATCACTGTAATCCATTTTTGACCCTCACCACCCAGACTTGATTGAATGCATTTATGATATTGAGCTTCAGGAACACCCAGGATTTTGTGATCGCCTGGATAATCACCTGCTTGAGGGGGAGAGGTAGGTTAATTAATGGTGATGTTACTCAGATGTCTATAGTTGACACAGATGCGCTACATACCATTGGCCTTTTGGGCAAAAACTATAGGAGATGCAATGGGAGAGGTATGCTTGAACATCAAACCTTTTTAAAAAATATCATATATATACAAATACAATGCCTTATCCTCCTGCGCCATATAGGGATACAATGGGCAGTTAATGTTGATCACATCTGCTGTCATATAGAAAGCCATGTCATACTTGGAAAACGGCGGCAGAATGTTAGATTTTTAGATTAAATATATCATGATATGCTGCCAATGGCAGGGGAAAGTATGGTAGAAGGCCCACGGGGGAAGGAATTGGCATAATGGAACCCAACCCCATTTTATTCCAAGTGTATCTATTAGGAAAAACTATTCTGCAACTTGGTATTCATAAAGGAGAGTGTATCTAAGTTGAGGCTGATGTTACCAGCTGTTGACACCAATTTTACCCCCAGAATGGCTGGGAAGAGTAGATCTGGTACTGTGGCAAAGTGATCACAAACACAAACCTGACTTACCAAAAGTGAAACTGGGCGCCATACTTTATATGACATCAGGAGATGGATAACGCGCTCAACACTGACGCATTCACTTCCAGGTCCAAATCTAGATTATGCGCTAGTTTGAGACTATAAAATCTTTCTGCCACTCCCATATCAAAATTGCCTTAATAGACACCCAGCTTGTACCAAAAAAAATTCCAAAGGCAACATAAAAAACGCAAAATCCTGTTTATTGGCAGCATGGGACACCACTGGCTGATTAGAAATAATCTCTGGGTCCTCCGAGGAACCAGACACTGAAGGAGGTTAGATCATCCAGCAGAAAATTCTTTAATTCCTTGAATTGTGACACTGACAATTTGGCCACAAAGGGATTGGAAAGTATTCATACATCCCTGGAAATTGCCTCACCAACTAGTGCCAGTGAAGCGGAGGGAAATCAACCAGATGGGGAGAGACTGGAGCATCCTCCAGAACCAAGACACACACCCTGAGAGCCTAGCCAGAACAGGCACGCTGGGTGAGGTATAAAGGACACGCTGCCATGTCATTCACAATACAGCTCAAAACCATTTCAATTGGAAATCTTTTTGTTTCTCCTTCTTCTCCATATCACGCCTGCCAAAGTGTGGAGCTGATGGAGATATACACCACACCAAACTGCTCCAATGAACCTAAATGAGTGTCCCAGAAATAACGCCTGGAAGAGCTCAGATCCAAGGCGGCATGAAACACCGCAATCAAACTCTTAAAGGAAGTCCCAGCCCAGGACCCAGACACTGGAATGCTTCAATGTTTGAGGGAAGACCAGACGCCTACCCCCAATGTGAAAAATTGTAGATTGTGAGCTCATTGCAACATCAACGCCTGACCACAGATATGACCAATGTAGTCAATGCAGAAGAAACTCCCATTTGGTTGGCTGAGCGAGAAATCCTGAAAACCTAACAATGGGAATCTCCCTCTACTGCGTCCAAAAGAGCTAAAATACACTGGGCATCTTTCAGGGAAGGGGAAGATGCCATATTGGCAAAAACTGCACCTGCAACTTGGCTAGGGCGTCCAAAACCTGTTTACAATTTCCACGGAAGGGATAGATGAGACCACCCCCTGGTGCGAGATAGAGCTGGGACTGAATTCTGCAGAAGGAATATAGGGTCTGGGACTCCACCACTACACAAAAAATCTTGATAAACGTACCAACTGACCATACAAAAAGAATCAAACTAAGTACTGATTTTAGGTTCATGTGGTATATTGATACCATCGCATCATTTACTTCCAGCAGAAGGTAGAGATGGCGAAAATAAGGGTCAGTCAAAAAATTCATGGAACTGGCTTGTAACTCTGAGACTAGCTTGCCAGTTGGGGCGAGTAAACACCCAGTATGCAAGCCAGAATGCCAGAGTCATAGCAATATATGACCTGATATCTTATGGGGAGGAAAACAATTGAGGGATGGCAACTAATGATCACCATACATTCTACCTACTAACAATCAAGCCATTACAGCATTGTGGTAGTGGATTCTGCCACAGTTGTTTCTTTCAGGCCCACAGGGAGCCCCAAATCCGCTCAGGTGACATGAGTTGCTGAATACACAGAAAGGTCACAAAACTTTGCCCTTTGGGGAGAAAGTATCTCCAAAAGCGAGGTCACATCCTGACACCAAATGGCATATAAAATGGTGGGACAACCCCAAGAGGCCACCATATGGTATCAACACTTGAGGAGAGTGCAACAACTCTGTGGTTATGACCACTATGCTCGTCATTGCATAGACTGGGAACATGGCACCTATGGGGCAGCAGCTAGCAGATTAGAGTATAATTAAAAATTATAAAATTCTACACAGAATTTGTTTATAAGACAAACTATAGAAAATTGATCAACAACCTTATCTGTGGAAGACATTTGTCCTAAGTGCTGATGATTGGATAACAAATAATTTTGCATCAACCAAGCATAACATCATACCATTTGACTTGGCAGATTGACAATATAAAATTTTCATGATGCCAGATCAATCTCATCCTGGACAGCCATATTTTGCTAAAATTTGTCACCAAATTTTCCTCCTAGCACAACTCCGCTTGGCAGATTGGCAACACTTTGACCAGAAGGAGACTAGACGCGCTCATGAACAGGACAGATATGGGAGTTCCCATTGGGAATTAAAAGGATTTAAAGCGCCTGAAACTGCTGGAGTGGGTTTACCTTTTCTGGAAGAAGGGATCTAATGATGGGATTTTTACCTTGAGCATACCGCATATGACTCATTACGCAGAGACATAATTTATCAATACTAATTGCCCCCTCATTAAAACCCAATCTTGTCAAAGGTGAGGGATGACCACATTTTACACTGATAGTGACCTTTTACCTCCGCCTCCTCCAAACACACACCCCAATCTGCCGTGTCAAATATTAGGATATCAGACATGTTGGGAAGAAATTGACCATTCAACTCCCATGACAGAATTAGCGCCTAGGCCCAAGATGGGTAAATAATTTACCTCAACTAACAATACTGGAGAAATAAATAGTTGTCAAAGCTCAAATTGACATTAAAGCTCCGTCAGACTAATTCAAGCCTAAGATACATGATAAGAAATCCTGCCAAATCAAAATGAACGATCATCAGAAGGTGAGGCGACTAATACTCAAGGGGGCACTAAGGAAGTAAATTAAGACAAACCGCAAAAGGTTAAGAATCAAGAATCTTCCCAAAAGATCAACCTAAGTGATTCAAAGTCTCACTCAACTTAGTACATTCAACAATTGTATTTACCCTATCAAAAATATGCTACAGAAAAGCAAAATAACATCTAGAATGCATCACTTGACCAAGAGCCTCTCTTCTAGATTTCCCCATCTATTATTCTTTTTAATCCTCTTTCTTTTTGTGTTTATATTGTTAAACATGACGTATAAATTATCTTTCTTTAGATTATAATAAAGTTACACCAGTAATTATATATCTGTTTTTAATACTTGACTTTAATAACCATTTGCTGTACTTACTATATATTGGATAATCTAGCTGACAGGACATAAGTAGTGACTTAGCACTCTTTTAAATAAAAATATTTGTCATGTGACTTAGTTGGCCTCAAGCATTGACTGTTGAGATTCTTGAGCATACCACCACTGTGCTTAAAAATGAAAGCCCTTGCAATCTGGTATCACTACATGGGCTCAGCCAACAATCAATGATACCTGCAAAAAATTGATTACTCTATGAAACAATAACCTTCTTGATAGTGTCATCCGCTGGGTGTACAACAAAAATGGCGAAAAAAATGACTGAATGGTAAGTAAATATATTGTCACGTTTACAGAAGTTTAGTAAAATCCTATAGATTTCCCCAAATATCTTCATATTACTTTGATCTCTGGCGAAAAAGTTAAAGATCTACTTCATGAAGTTAATAACCCAGGAGAAAGAGCCAGCCTCAAAAGGGCATCTGATATGTATAGATTCTCATGAAACTGTATGAACCCAGTGCTCTACTAGACATTAAAGATCAAGTGTGAGTCAATCTCACTTTATCATGTGATTTGTACACCTTGCGCTTTATCATACCATTTGTTTACAAGAAGTCCATAACAAAGAACTAATCATCAAATTTACACTCAGTGGCCTTACGGATGGCCAATAAACAGGTATATAATTTAGCATTACAAAAAAAGAGGGGACATCTGCCATTTGCAAAGTGTACCGTTCCTTATTATTCAGCTCCATAACCAAAAATGGGGACTAATGATACTTTGTAATCAAGTATTTGTAGGAAGCTATAAGGTCTTTGAAAGGACAGCTCAGAGTCAAACAAGAATACTAAGAGATTACTTGAAGCCTACACTAAAGAGCTCTAAAGATAAGTTAAAGCTCATAGTGAATTGGCAGACCAAGATTCCACTAGCCACCATCAGGAGGAAGAGCAGAAAAAGCTCATCATGCTTGGCTATAGTAAGCCTTATGACAAATAAAAAACTGGAGAACCATAAAACATCAGAGACTTTATCAGCACCTCAAAAATGATTTCCAAAGTAGCCTACGTCAAACTTGATTTGGTATTTCATGTGACTCAGGAGACTACTATTTCCATTAAACAACTTACATATTATAGAGCGACTTGCAAGGCAAATCCAACTGTTAAGAGGACATTAATAGAGTCTACTGTTGCCTCAATGAATCTGAGAATCACTGGAATATTCTTACAAGAGCTTAAAGACAAGACTGAAAAGTTTTTCTGGTAATAATATCCAAATTGGAGATTAGGATGTGTCAGCCAAAGGTAATTGAGGTTGATCCAACAAAATAGCCCAAACCTTTATCAGATAACCTGACGAAACCATAGCCTTCTGGAATCAGGAATCAACCCCAACTTATGCGGTCAACTATTTCTCTCCCAGAGCTTCCTAATCTCAGGGTTCAAACCAGATCTATGCGGTGATTAAATCTTGTTTTATTAAGATGAACAGCCTGCCACAGAATCAAATTGGTAACAAGTATAAATCTTAGCTCAGGAAATTTTTATATTTACCAAGTAAAACTCCCTGATTTCCCATATAGCGATGGTTTTAAGCAAATAAAGACTACTTTCTTTCTGCCATTAACAACTTGGCCTACATCTAAATTTATTTAGGGATGATATATATTTAGGATTTACCACTCAAAGCATTTTATCCTGAGTGAAGAATTTTTGGCCAAGAAAAGTAAATTTTATAATCCAACACTTGAGAACTTTAGGTCTCATGGCCTCAAAAAATTAAAGAATACATAGATTAAACCCCCCATGGTCCCAAAAAAAACTGGTGCTCCCTGCCAGGTTTACCCTGAGCTCACAGTGAAAATATAAAGTAAATAAATAATGAACAATAACGATTTGTCTTTGGAAAATTATGTGGATCATGAGCTTCCCATTTCAGTGGCTGGGCTATTAATATGCATGTAGGAGATATATCATTGACCCATGACATTCTGTTTTCCCCGTTGTTGGAGGTAACACTCCACGCTCCTTCTGCAAAGCAATATCACTTGCACTTATCAGACTTCTTTAAAGCCTCCCAGCTCCTCTTATCTGTGGCCTTTGTACCCGGAGGCTGAGCTAATAAAAGATGGGCTCTTACAGTACCAGCCCCTAAGATAAATTTGGCCCAGAGTTCTTTGTTCAATGTAGAACAGGTTGGAGCTAGACGAATGGAACGCTATTTGTGTCAATTTGTAAATCCTACCTTATATCATCACTACAAGTATCCAGGTTCCATCATCAGGAACTACTACGCATTTTGCAGTAATTGGAGAAAAAATATTCGCAGCTCCACAATACTAACAATCTTCCTCCAAGTTTGGCAGTGAAAAACAAAGCGCTATTTTGGAAAATCAGCAGCATATCAACAAGATACTAAAAGTGTTAATCCGTCTGAATCAAAGGATTTATAAGATTCGTTTGAATGAGCTCACTAATAATCTTAGTCAACTAGAAATTGTTGTTCATAATCATCTCAGAGATCATACCCTTGAGTTACAAACTGAAGTTGATAACTATATGAACTCTATGGATCAACGCCTCCAGTTTATGGAAGAAATGATCTATGAAGTACGTGATTCTCAGGATAGCCTCTGCTCTTCAGGGCCACAAGGAGTTCCTGGTGAGCGTGGACCCCCTAGACAAGATGGACATGATGGTGGTGGGGACCCCCTGGGAAACGGGACCTCCTAGACCTAATGCTGACCCAGAAATCCTTGATGAACGCCTCCAGTCGTTAATATAACAAGTTCAAAATCTTAATGCCCAATTATGACGCGTCACCCAAGGAGCCCAAATCACTTGGGAGGGACTCCTTTCTTTCTTGAAATTTCCCTAAATGTTCATCATGATCTCT
This sequence comes from Massospora cicadina, assembly GCA_022478985.1. Lineage (NCBI taxonomy): Eukaryota > Fungi > Entomophthoromycota > Entomophthoromycetes > Entomophthorales > Entomophthoraceae > Massospora > Massospora cicadina. The sequence goes on from JAKSZP010007890.1 coordinate 148,304, forward strand.
TTGGAAGCTTGGAAACCCTATGCTGTTGTATGTGGATTAGAAAAGAGTGCTTACCACCAAGAAACACCAACATGAACTCTGAGATGCCACTATCAATTTTAAAACAAAATTCAGCATTTAAACCAGCTCAACTTTACAAAAAACCCTCTTCATGCCACCCATGATTGAGTAGATCTAGTAATCAAAGATATCAATGACCTACGTGTCAAGTGGATGCACTTCATCCCCTAAGAATATTACCAAGATAATGCTTCTTCATCAGGTAAAGCTTTGCCTCAGTGTCAGTTCATGTTGTCCGGCCTCCAAACCCCCCCTAAGTGGTACATTTAAACCCTCATTTAAAGAAAAGTAAGTCCCCGGAGAGGGGAGCATCTTCTCTTTCTTATATTGCTATGAAAGCACTAATAAAAAGCCACTGAGAGCCAATGGCTCAAACTCCTGACAAGCTGTCTTAGTTGCATGGCTCAAGACATTATAGTCCTTCATCTAATGCATTGCAATATGTGAAATGAAGTCAAGAATGTCTTTCTTTGGGAATTTGGGATCGATCTAACCATCTAAAAAACTCTTTATGGGGATATGCCTTTTTTTGGGGAGAGACCATCAATGAGTTGTGCATTATTTTACCTTGAGGCTCAAACGTTGGAGGCAGGAAATCATCTTATGTTAGATGATGCTTTTACCATCTTTTTTTCAGCAGTTAAAAATATGCCTAATATTCTAAATTATCTTAAGGCGGTGGATTCTAACTTGATGTCCCCCCTCCATATCAAATAAGCCATATTGGAGATCCCTGCTTAATTATACAAACCCATCTAGCCACCTCATTTTAAAAACAATAATCCCTGGCCCCAAGAGTTGGTAGTTATACCCCAATACACCTACACCTGAATCATTATACACTTATTGCAAGAGAAACAATCACTCTGTAAATTTTTTTCACAGTCGCCAAAACAAGATGTTAAAAGACCAGTCATTATAGGGCAAGAGGCTCCCTATGCTGACAACTTTTAAGTGCCTCAAGACCCTTGTTCTAGATCTAGTTCTATTCCCAGCACCTTAAGATTTTTTGTGTTAGCTGCCCCGGCAGAAGTTGATGTACCTCTTTCTATTCAAGGAAAAAAAATCTTCATTTTTTTATTTTATATTAGTCAAATTAACCAAACAAAGTTTGGAGGTCAATTCCTTCATGGAAAGCCAAGCGTTGACAGATAAAATCTTCAAATGTATTGAACAGCCCCAAGCTTAACTACAATAAAAACTTCCATTTGCTTTGCTGCAAATCCCTAATGACAGTCTACTAGCCGTTAATTCCTTGTTTGGGTCTTTGGTGGTTCAGGTAGAGGTAGTTGTTCACAAGATTAATATCAGGTGATAATCAATACCAGCTCACTGGTAAATTATATCCTTCTGACTTATATAGAAAAATAAAAATGGCTCCAGTATTTATTCATGAAGCAGAATATGGGACTTCAGGTAATCAGTTGACTAAGGCAATTGAAGAATATCCTGCCTTACCTCTCCATTTTAAGAAACTTTTATTACCGCCTCCACTACATGTTAGAAAACAACAATTACAAGTTGATTATCAGAGTCTGACTGATGCAGGAGTTTAACTGCATTATCAACCTTAAAGAAAAATACCTTTTGCTATTTGTTATTGGATCCCATTAATATTCAAACTCCCAGTCAAAAGTAAAAAAAACCCCAAAAATTACACGCCTCCTTGAATATCCAACCTGTGTTTTGCACAATCAAATATCAAGACTTAAGAGAAAAATTAAGTTACCCCAGAGCTGTGGACGCCAAAGATGGGAACCCTCTGTATGCCCCCACCCTATCACAATACCCTCTGGCTCACGAGTTATTGTGAAAATGGGGATCAAGATTCTCACCCCTTCTAATCAAGTTTGGAGCTAAGTGGGCACCCAAACCCTTAAAACAAAGAGGCGTTGGCCTATCCGGGGCTTTTAAGCCTGCTTATGGATAATCTATCTCAATATTGTCTGGTATCTAATAAATCAAACACTTTAATTCTCTTCAGTATGGCCCTATAGCTTACATAAAACTATGTCCCATTAAAAATTGCCAAAGTGAGCTTGAATCTTTACAAGATTTAGGATTTGATCCCCTACCCACCATATCTTTAGTCAAAGGTAGAATTTCAGACAATTTCACCCCTAACAAATTCCAGAACGTTGGAGACCTCTCCAAGGAGTATGGTGATAATTTTTTGGGACCTAGTGACTACAGAAAAATGTTTGAGGTAAATCGCCAAATTAAGACTGAGGCTCACCCTCCATTAAAATCTTGGCCATACCAAAAATCTAAAGTTGAGGAAGCTAAAGTGGTCTTAGGGTTACACCAATGTTAGAAGCTGGGTTACTTGTGCATTCTAAAAGCCCGTGGGCTTCCACACTCCTCTTAATTTACAAGTAGGATGGTGGCCACTGTATTGTCATGGATTATTGCTGCCTCAATTCTATCACAAAAAGATAACTATCCACTGCCACGTATATATAATTCCTTATGCTTGATGTCATGTTCCCAATATTTTTCAGCTATGGAAAACACCAGAAAATACGGGCAAATTTATTTGTTTCCAGAGGATTGTGAAAATGCGCTTTAATATCAAGTGAATAACTATTCAAGCCCACTCAAATGCCGCGGGGTTATGTAACTTCCATTTTACCTTCCTGTGCGCAAAAGATGGACTTTTTGGTGATTTCAAATGTCCTTTTGTGCTAGTTTATCTCAGAAATTTTTCCATTTTTAAGGACCTTTACCAAGAAAATATATCATCTCTGGCTACTTTTCCAAAAGTTACAGGCATCATCAGAACTAAAGCTGCCAAAATGCTCTCTCTTTCAGAGCAAAATGATTTTTGGGCCATAAGGTAGTTAAAGCCAGAATATTTCCATGGATGATAAGGTCCTGGCCATTTCTAAGATCTCCTCCTTGAATTCCTACATAATGTACAGGTTTTCTCTAGGGATGGTGGGATATTATCGCCATTTTATTCAATGTTTTTTAACACCTCCCAGCCTTTAATACTTTATTGAAGAAAGGATACCTTTAAAGTGGAAAGAAGAGCAACAGAGACTATCAACCTATTACATGTCACTTTCTCCCACTCTTCAGTACTTATAAATCCTAATTTTGATAAACTATTTCTCAACTTTACCAATGTTAGCTATATAGCCATAGTAGCCATACTATCTCAGCATTACTAAAAACTTGGTGGACCATCCCATTGCATACTATAGCAAATCCTTATCCAGAGATGAATGCAACTATAGCGTTATGGAACACAAATGCTTGGCGGTACTACTGGCTATTAAGCATTTCTCACCCTAATTATAAGGAAACATTTCACCATAATCACCAAACATACTTCCTTGTGATAGCTTAAGCAAATGAAATGCCCCAATGGGAGTTTAGCCCAATGGGCGTCAAAACTTTTTTTCCGTCTTTTCCACCATACATCAACCAGGGCCCATCCATCAAAACGCAGATTGCTTATCCCAAAATCCTATATTAACTTTAACTGACCCTGAAAAGGATTGACTCTAAGCCTCTTAACATAATTGCATTTATAGGAGATGAATCCCTGACCTTATAAAAGGAATAGTAAAAAATCGGCAAATCTTCAAGTCAAAAACGGCCAACTGTGCAAACTTTTGTCCCAAAAATGTTTGACCTAAGTACGACCTTTGGCCCAAACTGATTTCATATTGGAGGGACATCAGCAAGACTTCCATGGGAAATTTGTAAAACTTACAGTGGCTCAAAGCTCAATGTTACTGGGAAGGAATGCTTGTTTCATATAAGATATACTAGACTACATACCAGGTATGTAAAAGTCAAGCTGGACCTAATCCCCAATCTCACCATCCAGGGGTTCCACCCTGTGAACCCTTCCATACTAGTATTGATGTTGTGAGACCCCTCCCTCGAGCTTCTAAAGGCCATTGGCTCCTCCTTCTAGCCGTGGACCATTTAACTAGGTGGACTGAAGCTGTATTGCTACCTTCTGCTTTGCAAAACCTACCGCCACATTCTTATATAATTGGATTATCAACCAGCATGGGTGCCCAAATATAACTCTCTCTGATAACAGTCAGCATCTTAATTGTTGCTGGTGATTAATTTACTAAACTGATGGGATTCACATAGGTATTCTACACTTCATAATATCCTGCACCCAATGGAATAGTAGAGCGTGAAAATGTTACCCTAAAAGCTACTTTCCAGAAAATTGCCATGACGAACCCTGTTCACTGCTCCAATATTTGCCAGTGCGATTCTGGCCTTTAGAATAAGTTACCACTGAATAATTAAGATGTCGCCCTTCCAGGATTTGTATGGAAGAAATCCCCAGCTGGCTTCTAAAGTGCAGGTCATGTTAGATCAAGCATCACTCGGCGCCCCTAAAGTTACTATGCAAATCATTGCCAATGAAATAATCTAACTTCAGACTCTAACTCTTTAAGAACTTATCAGCTACCACTAATTGTAAAACTAATAAGTTTAATGACAAGCATGATCCCTTGCACACCTTCCAACCTAATGACCTAATCTTTTTCTACCATCATCAGCCTGGAGGTCGTGACAACAAATTGGGCACCAACTGGTCAGGGCCCTACAATGCCAATTAAAAAGCGGGGCAACAAACACTCAATTGTAGAGGTCATTCAGGGTACTTTAGTAAACTGTGTGCATAGTTGCTTTCTCTATCCGTTTCCCCCATGCCAAGATAGTTGGAGGCGTTGTCAGAATTCCTACCTAAATTGGATATTTGGATGTGTTGGCCAAAGGATATCAAGCTTGATCTGACAAAATAGCTCAAACCTTTAACAGTGATAATCCCCAACAAAAAAACAAAGCCTTCTAACATTGGGGAACAACCCTAACATATGCGGTCAACTATTGCTCTCCTGAAGTTTCCTAATCTTGGTGTTCAAATCTGATCTATGCGGTGATCAAATCCTGTTTGACTGAGATGATCAGCTTGTCAAAAAATCCTCAATTGGTAACAAGCATAGATCTTATCTGGGTCGCTTGAAGATATTATAAACCACCCTGATTTCCCATATAGTGATGGTTCTAAGCAAATGAAGACTACTTTCTTTTTGCCATTAACAACTTGGCCTACCTTTAAAAGAATTTAGGGATGATATACATAGGATTTACCACTCAAAGCATTGTATCCCAAGTGAAGACTTTTAAGCCAAGAAAAGCAAATCTTATAAATCCAACACCCAGAAAATTTGGGTCTCTTAGCCATAAAAGATTAATAAATCCGTGGTATCAACCACCATGGTCCCAACAAGCTTCCTTAGAGCGCCAAATGCAAAGAGATGAAGGAGGACTTTAATTGGCACATTAAAGTATTTTTTTAGTACTAGATGGTCCCAACCCAAGGGGTGATTCATCGATGTTGCACATTAAAGTATTAAAGGATGAGAATAAGGGTTTTTAAATGTACCTTACATCCACTTTTTTAACAAAAACATTATCTGATATTTGCATCAAGAGCTTGGAGACCGATAAAGTCATTTTTAAAAGAATTAATCTACTAAATGTTACATTAATACTATTCTGGAGGAAATGGAGTAAAATATCAACCATTACAAGATCAATTATGTAAACTCAAGCACAAGTTGAACAGAGCAACGCACAAACTGAAATTACTAAATTTGAAGCTCCTGGAGTACAAATTGTTAAGGATTGGAGGTCACTACCTTTAAGCCTATGCTCAAGGGCAAGTCTACACTTGGAGAGGGAGTATTGCATATTTTCTTTACGTCTATGAAGCCATGATGTAAGTAGAGACTGACCATCAAAAGGTTGAGTATATTTTATTTTGTCTAAAAAATATAGATCAAGAAGTTATGGTGCCTCATACGGATGACCTGCATACCTGAAGAGAAGTTAAGGAAGCGCTAATCATAGAATTCATGTCTAAGCAAAGCCTTAGTATGAAGAAAAAGGCCCTCATGAAAATTGTTTAGGGTGAAAGAAACCCTTTCCAAATTCGCTGATTGTTTCTTATAGAGTCTTAAACTTTGATGACCTTAAAAATGCTTACATTAGATGGTTCTGTAGCAGCTACCGTTGCTAATCTAAATAGTAACCCTGACCTATCTATGAACATCAAGTCTGTTAAATGAAGTTATAATTATGTCTTTTTTTAGTACTAGATGGTTATGACTATGTCTTAGACATCAAAAAGGCCCTTCTTGATGCGGTTAATATACACAGACCTGAGTCCACTGAAAGGCCTCCACAAACCCATGAGTGTATACTATGGAGGATGTAAAACCTAAGAAGGAGGAAAACTCAATATTTAACTACTACAATAAGAACAAACGTACTGAGGATACATGTCTTAAGAAGAACCCTGCCCTTGATGAGCTGGTAAAAGGATGGTCAGCTTAGGGTTGGGTACTCTAAAGACGACCAACCCAAAGTACCTGAAATCAAAACATTGTTAAGTTGATCATATTGTGTGCATCAAGAATTAATATTATGTCAACTATGAAAAGGGTCATAAAAGCACAGGTTATTATACTTTAGGATCACCCTTTGAGCTTGCCATTCTGCACATCTGAAGCTAAAAATATTGCTGATGCCCAGGAATTTAAATAACACTTACCTCAGTAAGTTTATCAAATGTCACAGAATAGTTGATACTTCCAATAATGTTGATTAATACCTTGCCTTGTTGATCTGACCCATCTGGAGTAGTCACAGTCTCCTAGAGATCAAGAAGAAGTATCCTGAGACTGACCAAAAGTTTAATGCAACATTCCGTCTCAAAGAGATATAAGCCCTCCCACCAAAGTTTGGAGGAAACATTTCCAAAGTAGAAGTGGTGCTAAAAAGGTATGAGTTATGGCTAACTTGGATAAAGGATCACCTATCAATGTTGTCTCATCCCAATTATAAAGATGATCAAGCTCTCTCCAGACCTTGGATGAAACAAGAATATAGCACTGCCAGTCTGAACAACGCCAAGGTGATTGGTGCATATTCATCTCTGTCAATATGAGTTGGAAAGTTAGTTTTCTCAGCTCCCACAGTTACTCTGGACAATAGCCAATATGATATACTTATAACGACTCAATTTATGATCTAATACAAAGAAGCTATTTTTCTGTTAGAAAGATACTTATCACTCCTCATTTATGTAGTTCCCCCTTTACTGGATAATAGAGACCCCACCAATAAGGATTACTCTAATATGGTCAAGTACCCTGATTCCTTTTTACCTTTGCAATATTCTACCTCTGGAAGAAACACAAAAAACTACCCAATTCATTAGATGCAGCGGATGGAATACCATTTATCCCACTGAAGAGGTAAAAAATAATTAGGAGAACAAAGAGTGGTTTAAACCAACATAACCATGAGTATAAACCTGAACTGCTACTTTTTATCACTAGTGTTGATGGAATAACTAGCTTTAACCAGGAGTTTTTCTCAGGAGTCCACAGGACATCTTATCAGCTTGTTATTGAGCTTCTACTAAGGATCAACCACCAAAGGTATTCTAGTCAAGGAAGATCAAAAATGGTAAAAGTCAAACTTTTCCCATTGATGAGATTGACAAGGTATTTAATGGTACTCACATCGAATTTGGCCTAACTGCTAATAATTTAATCTGCGCTATCCCTCAAGTCCAGATATCCTATAAGTTAAATCAAGAGGAAAGTAAAAAAAGTGCATCTGTTACTTGTAGATTATCAGTATGTTGTCTCGTCAGATGTTGACTATGGTATGTGAAAGACTAGACAAAAAGTATTGACATGGGAGATTCAATCCCTATTTGATTAAAGCTATATAGGAAGTCAAAGGTAGAGGAGCAATATATAATGACTGAGCTCAAGAAATTATTGGATTCCAGCTTACTTATGCTCTCCCAGATTTCATGATCATCCCCACTGTTGCATATAAATAAGAAGAATGGTGGTCTCTGATTAGTGGTGGATTACTGGAAGCCAAACAGCTTCACAAAAAAGGACAGGTAATCAATTCCTAGGAAAGACGATGCTCTGGTTTATTCTCTGGCTTGAATTTTTCACTGCAATGAACCTTGCTAACGTTATTGACAGATGGCTCTTTCACCTAAAGACCAAGAAAAATGCGCGCTGATTTGCATAGAAGGACTATTCCAGCCTACCTGGCTCTCACTGGGATTATGCAATGCTACCACCTCATTTCAACAGGTGATGGATCACGTCATGCAAGATCTTAAACTCAGCTGTTTGGTCATGTACCTAGTTGACATAATGATATTTTCCAAAAACATTTACTGATCATCTGAGCCACCTCAAGTCAGGTTTACAAAGGCTTATAGTGAACCACATCAAGTAAATTCTACAAAATTTACCTTCTTCCAGCAAGTAATGGAATTTTTAGGACATGTTATTGTGGGACTAAATTTAGCTTTTATATGATATGGTTGAAGGAATCTAAAAGTTGACAGAGCCAAAGAGCCAAGTCATACAGTTATTATTAGGAAATGATGTGATATTATCATTAATTATTTCTAATTTCTCTCAACTCAACAAACCTCTTGTTCTGGATCTTTTTTTCGCTTCAATACCTAAATTGAAGCAAAATTCGGATTTTTTTTAAAAAAACATTACACAACCACTTGATTGAGCCCAAACCTACCAATGTTGATGCAATCGACGCCTGCTGCCCCCGCTTGGGGTGGTGGTGCACTGCCATCTGGCATCTTTTGGATGCTGCCAAAGCGCGTCTGGGTTGGCTCTGTAAGCCCCCCAACCCTACCAGGCGTTATGTCCCCCTTGGGACTTGGCCCACCACCTCACAAGATCCCAGGTGGTGCTCTGGAGCCCTTTGGTGCTCCCATGGAGCAATTTGCATTTCAGCCTCTGGGTCATATATGGGAATCTTATTCCATATGCAAGTGTGGCCATCATTGAGATGGCCACAGCAGCTTTCAAACCCACTAGCTTTATTGACTTCCACCCATTTAAGGGGTACTTCAACCTTGGCTTCCGCTTGGAAGCTGATGCAGTGGCAGCAGCCAAGCTGTAATTGATTTATAAAAAAATTTCTGCTCCCCACCATTTGCACCTGGCTCCCGGATGAGGCCACTTTGGTGGTCCAGTTTGCCAGGTTGCCCTCCTACCTTTCCCCTGAACGCCTCTACCATGAGCTCATGGAGGGTTTGTCTATGGTGTGGACCCCATGTTGCAGTTCATGGTGCCCCATGGGGCAGATCATCTGGCAGGTGTAACAGATCAGGAGGCACCTGATCCGTACATTGACTCAGATCAGGTGGAGTTCAAACCTAATGTGGCCCTGATTCATTGGGCATTGTATTTGGTAAGTTTGGAGCTGGGCAAAATCGCCTTCCCAAATCAGAATCACCTCCATGGAATGATGACAGGCTTACGTGGGGCATGGATGGTGATCCAGTGGGATGGAAAATCTTTGCTAATGATGTGGAGGTCAGGGCTCAAAAAGTATAACTAAAAAGAAAAGCTTATTTGATATTTGCAACAGATTATTTAAGGGAAGACGTTGCAGCCCTGTAGGGCAGTTGTGTCTTCTATGAGGAAATCAAATAAAGGATTTTGGCTAAGCTCAGATTTTATTAAAATTTATTTTAGTAATAGTCAGATCAGATTAAAGTCATGAGCTCTGCCAGTGAGCTTGGAGTGGCGTTGGCGTCGTTCTCAGCCCTTTCCTGGTTCCAGACTCTGCTACTGATGTGCAGCGTCGTGGGAACAGTGGTCCAAGAATACGTGGCAATGATGAGACATGGTGGTCAGGTTTGGGGATGGGCCTCTGCAGGCCTGCACCTAGTATGGTCAAAACCTGGCTCTTACTGCCCAATTCATTTGTGGCATATTGGCGCAAACCCACTCATGACAGAGGACCCTCACACCTTTGCGACAATCCACACATTTAATCATGACACCTATCTTGCAATCCCCCCCACACCGTGATCAGGTCCACCCCTGATCTCTTTTGAGAGCACATCAAAAATGGATGCACCATCTGCCCCTTGTGCTTCGATCTTGACCACTTGAAGTGCAAGTGCCCCATGGTTTCCACCTCTGCCACTTCTGTTGCCCCTCCTTCCAGCGCCACCCCAGTGGCTGCCTTACCCAAATTTTTTGAATGGGCGTGATCCTCACACCCCCACCCTTGGGTAATTCTGGCGCTGCTTCAAAAGCAGAAGGCAATCAAAATTAATTTTTTTCAAAAAATTTGAATAATTCAGTCAGGTTACAAAATCCTGAGTTGATGGCTGAAACAGTTTCAGCAGAGCTGCCATGGTCAACTTTTTGTGGCCAATCAGGTTGCGCCAACATACCAACTCCTGTGGCTGGGCCAGCGCTATCTGAGCTTAATACATTTGAGTGTTTCAATTGGATTGATGATAGTGACCAACCATATAATGTGAAGCCAGATTTTGCATTGGAGGAGTTTTTTATTGATCCTCATAATTTGCGCCTCTGCCAATTTTCACTCTAAAAGTGGCTTTCCAAATTTAAAAATTATCAATCAAATGGCAGTGGAAGTTGCATCTGCCCCTACCAACACCCTCCTCCGCCAGCATCTCCATGGGGTAATGGAACCCCTAGTTGAGGGTATTCCCATCCCAAATTTCCTTTCCAATTTCAATGAGGATGCTAATTATGAAATTGAGGAGCTCACTTTTAGTGTGAGCCGCACTTGCATCAATGCAGCAAAAACATCTCTTTTTGACCCCAACTATCCCCAAACCCAACGGCGCATCAAGTCATTTACTTGTGTTCTGGCTCTCATCACTTTTTCTGGGCATCAACTTGCTCAATATGTTGAGGCGATGGACACCGCCAGCCTCATTAACAAAGAAATCCCACAACTATACCTCCTTATGCCTCTTGTTGCTGATGCCCCTACCCTGATGTTATCCGCCATGGTCTGCTAGCTAAAGTGGGCGCTGAACAAAAGTTTCACCAAAGCTTTCTCGCCATCTGATATGGCTTGCTAGGCTGATAGCCTAGGGGTTATACTAGGATTTTTTTAATTTATGATAATCCCTTTGTTTGTCCCATTTGTAAATAAAGATATGTGGCGTCTATCCCTTGGGTTAGGCACCACTAGTTCTAAAAAACAAACCTCTTGTTCATTTTCTTGCCCAAATCAACCCTTTTGTGTGGGGAGTATAGCAAAGAACAGGATCAAGACCAAAAAGGATTTGTTTAAGAGAAGACCAATTTTATGACTTCTGGATTATGGAAAGCCATTTCTCTTGTTTACTGATGCCTATAACTTAGCCGTAGGCGCTATTATCTCCCAATAAGGCAATGAAGGCATTGACCATCTGATGTCATATTACAGCAAAACGCTTTTACAAATCTGAGAGAATTTCTAACATCATGGAGATAGGTGCTTAGATGTTTTCCTGGAAATGAAACATTTCCAGCCCTTCTTGTACAGTTTAAATTTTACAGTAGTTACAGGCCACCTTTTTTAAAGTGGCTGAAAGGAATGAAAGATCTGAAAAGACTATCACCCTGGGCTCTAAACTTCAACACTGTGGTATGAATAATGTCAATTGAATCATTACAAAGCATATGAATGTGGATGGACTTACCTTATTGGCCCTACTATATCTAGACAATAGCGAAGCTGAACAATTAAAACACCTACTCATGAAGCCTGACTCTTGGGAGGACTAAGATGACCAGTTTAGAAGATGATAAAACGACATGCTCAAAATACAAAAGTTTTCAATGAATTACTTTACAAGTAAGTTGGAATCAACTGTCCACCTTATTTGTGACCTTTGGAGTGGATACAACTATAATAGAAGCCCACAATACCTTAGGGCATGGAAGAGCTAGAAAACTTATGAACGGATCAAAGATTACTACTTTTGGGAAGGAATACTGAACTCTATAGTGTAAATCTTAGATGCTTACATAACTTGTAAAAAGCAGACTCTGCATAAGGCCAAGTATAAGTACAGCCCCTGACCCCTCAGCAGCCATTTCATACCATCAGTTTAGATGTCATGGGTCCCCTACCTGAAAAAAACAGGAGGTATTCAATACATCCTTGTAGGGATTGATCATATTAATAAAGTGGGTCAAAGAAATTGCTATCCTTGATCTGACCATCAAGGCTATTGCTAACTTTTTATACCAATATATTGACTAGGCATGGCTGCCCACATGTTCTGCTGCAGGTTCAGCTATTTAATAATGGGAAGAAACTTTAAGAGTTGTGACAAACTTAGCTACAAGCATGTGAACTAAACAAAAAAAATTTCGCACCCTACATCCCATCAACTAATGGTGATGTAGAGCGAGCAAATGGAACGTTGGTTTTAAAACTATGCAAGATGGCCACTACTTGTCCATTACACTTGTATCAATAACTCACGAGTGCGCTGATGACTTGCAAGATAAATTTTCATTAGATTATCAAAATCTACCTTCAAGGCCTTGTACAGAAGAGAACCTGAAATTCTGGCTCTATTAGCTTATTAAGTTACCAGTAAACATACCAAAGAGACTAAGAAAACACAAAGAAGGTTAGCCCAGAAGATCATACAACTACAAACAGAGGCATGATAAATCTAAACGAGATGGCTATAATGGAAGGCACGCAGCTAATGCCTGACTACCTTTGACCGCCTTTGAAATTTTGGACTTAGTACAGTATTATCACAATTGCATAGCACTATGGAGGAATTATTAGATTCTATCTAGGATGAGTCATATACTACTTCTATAGAAGTTGGTATTAATAATCAATCAGGTATCTTAAAAAACAGTAACTATCAATCACGTTGTTGTTATTTTGGACTGCAACTGGGTAATAAAGAAAAAGGTATGTTCCACTTTGAATAGGTACAACTGTGAAGACAGGTACCCTAAATAAATGTAAAGCTTGACAAAATATAAGCTTTTATTAGATATTAATTATCCAAACCTACTGCAGCCATGGTAGTTACTCAAGCTTGGAGATCCATTGTTAATGATGTTCTTAATTATGTGTGTCACTGCATATATTCTGATTATTGCTGGGCCAACCCTTTTTATACCTTGACCTCTAGTCAGTCAACTTATTCCCCAGTTTCTAAACCTTCTAGAGTTTTTTCTTTATGGCCCGCTGATAAGAGTGGAATAACTAATATAATACTAATGTTTCTTTGTACTTGGTTGGGCATGTTTTGAGGTATTCTGTTCAGTCTCAGTAGCATTTTCATGGGTGTCAATTGACTAGCGTTTTTTAATGATATATTTTTACTGAATAATTTTGATAATCTTTGATTAAAGAAACAAAACTGGGTTGAGGGACTTAACAAATAAATAATGTTCTATCTACTGAAATTCAGGATTTACAAATTATATAGAACAAAAGCTTAATGATGAGTCAAATATCAAGCAACATATCTGAGGGCAGATCAATCAAGATTGATTGTTAAAAGATTTAGTTAGCAGGGCAAGTATAAAGATGAGGTCTATGAGGTATAGGGGTAATAGTGCTGGTGGTGGTATCATATGGTTGGTCAAAACCAAATCTCAACATATTCCCCCACTTGACCAAACATAGGAGATAATAACTTGCTAGTGGCCAGTAGTCATGTTATTGAATATAGGGACCTGGCATCTCCGCGCCTTTCTGGAAACGCTTTGGGAACTTGGCATGTACTTGGTTAAAAATGTGCTCTTTGATGGGGTCTTTGAGCATATACATAATGGTTGCAGACTTCTCTGAAATCTCGCATGGCCCTTCCAGATGTACTAAGCTTACTCATCCTAAAGAACCCATGGTTATCATAGAAAAGCACTCACTCCCATATGCTAAGCCAAAGTAAAGGATGATGGATTTTGATTGTTACGCTCCCTGAATTTTATTTATTGGGCCTACACATCAGAGTAGGCCTCACTTTAAAGCCAGATAAGCGTTTAGGCAAGATTATTTAAGCTTTGATTGGGTGTCATTTTTCTCCATGAATGCAGGAGTACATAATCAGTGGAAGGGTGGGTTGTCACCCATATAGGAGTTAGAATGGTGACCTATCCATAGATGAGTGGAACGAGATGTTATATGTGAAGACAGTGAAAGGAAGGAAAAGGTTTCAATTTTTCACTTTCCCTAATGCTGGTTTTTTGTAGGATGCTAACCAAAGTGCTGTTGACTTGCTTCACCATATCCTTGGCTTTGGGGTGATATGGGGTCAACAGGACCCTGCGTACCACCAGTCAGATTGTTAAATTTAGTGATCACATGTGAAGTGAAGTTAGAATTTTGTTATCGTTATAAGGAATTGGAAGCATCCATGTTTGAGGATAATGCTATCCAAAATAAATTTGTCAGTCATTGCATCCCCCAAGTCTCAGATTAGTTTGTTTCAACCCATTTATTAAGGTTTTCAATGGCCACCACAGTATATTTAAATCCTCAGCTGGTGGTTAGTGGGCCCACGACATCAATTGGCATGGTGTGAAAAGTGAAGTTCAGTTTTACCTGTTGATATGAGGTAATTTACAATATTGTGCTTCTGCTTGGCGCTCACAGCAGCAGCCAATGGCTTCATGGTCATCAAAGTGCATTAATCCCCATTATTATTGTTGTTTCAGGTGTTTGTACGTCTTCTTAAACTACCTTAGTACATGGCTTTGTGGGCTCTAATGATTAGAACCATATGCTCAGTTTATCATGGTATGACATTTTTGTGGCCTTCTATTGGTTTGTGAAGGGATTTCCATCCACGCCAGTTGTGTTCTAAATTAGTCAGTCTAGGGTGCGTCATACTTCTGATTCATTATCATATTCTTGTTTAACATCTTGTCATAAAGTCTGTTTGCCATATTAGTAGTCAATGCAATGGTAGGTAGCCCAAATAGCACATCCACATTTGATGCTTCATGCCAGGCCAGTGGTGTACTTGAATTCATATGCCTACATAATCACCACCAGTTAAGCTAGGCGTCCATCTGGCTCCTGGAGGTCCTTAAGCCACCTGATTGAGGAGTAATCAGTTACTAACTTGAAGTACACTCGATGGAACTAAAACCCAATTTTGCTTTCACAAATAAATTACCAATAAACATTCTTTTTTGGTAACAGTGTACTTCTGCTCAGTTATATCTAGCGTTTAGCTACAGTATTCTTTGCGATGTTCTACCCCTTCATCGTTGAGTTAGGATAATCCTGCTCCTACAGTAGTGAGGGAGTCGTTCATATGAATTATAAATAGTTTATTGAAATTTTGGCGCATGAGTACCAATGCCTTAGTATGACAGCTGTAAAGTCATTCAAAATTTAGCTGACATTTTGGCGTCCATTTGAAAGGGTTCCAATTTTAATAAGTGGAATAACAGCTTCCTGTTTCATCTAATTTTATGAACCACTGTTAGTATCCTATCATTATGAGGAAAACTTGAATGTCTTACCTGTTGGCTAATATTCCTCATCTTCTCAAATGCCTCTATTTAGGCTGATTGGGGCCACAGACCCTCCTTGTCAATAATGAACCAAGATACTCAAGTTGTTCTCAGAAGAAGTTACATCTCTTGGGCTTGCCTTTAAGGTTGGCAGCAGAGAGCAGGTGTAAATCTTCCTTCAGGTGCTGCAAGAGATTGTTGAATGTCCATAAGAAGATGTATACGTCATCCAGTTAAACTAAGATTCATGAAAATTTCAAGTCCCCCAGTATGCTATCCATTACCCTGTGAAACGTGGCAGGAGCATTACATAATCCCTGCGGAATTTCGTTGATTAGAACAGCCCTTGGGTCATTATAATGTCGCATTTTTCTAGTTCCTATGAAGGCATCTCTATTTGCCAGTAACCAGAAGACATATTATGGCCAAGAAGTACTTTTCTCTGCCAATTTAGTAGAGCATGATGTCAATATCCAGAAAGGGGGTAAGAGTACTTATTTGTTACAATGTTATTTGCCTGTAGTCAATTAACAGTCAGTTATATCCATCCTTTTTCTTTACAATTAAAACCGGTGACGCCCACAGACAGTTAGATGGTACCAGCATTGCTTTCTGGATTAGCTTAATTATTACTTCATGGACAACCATAACTGTTGCCTTAAACTGACTGATGGGATGGAGGTGTATCATCAAATGACTCCTGGTGTTGAAATGATGTAATACATCCTCAGTGCATCTCAAATTTAAGTCATCAATCCCAAATTTTGTTTGGATTTTTGAACAGGGACAAAGCCCAATCTTTCTCCTAACCCATCAGACTGACCAGAGATTTTCAAGGGATGGCTGAAAGGATGGCCTCACAATTTTCTTCATCTAACGATATCTCCTCTAGTGTTCCAAACTCATACACGCTTTGCGCTTTCTCCATTGATTTAATGTGGAGGAATGCAATAGGTTGTTGCCATTTTACTTGTATTAGGTATAGATAAAGGTTAGCTAATAAAACGCTAATTTTTCCATGATCTGGCAGAATATGCCCTGGTGCTGCAGTCAGTTCTCTAAGTGAGTGGTTAAATAGCGCAACATCTCACCATATAAACCAATCAGTATCTCTAGGTTAATATCCTTTTTCAATATGACTTGGTGGTCAGGCAGAATGGTCATATGGTGGACAGCTGACAATTGAATGCTATACAATTTGAAATTTGGTGTGATAAATACCCAGTGCAGCCACCCTTTTTAGTAACTGATGGCCATAATCCCATCTTTAAAGGCTTGATTTATAAACAGCAGAACTTGTTTCTCCATATGTCGATCTCCTCTCTAGTGATTAATGGAAGATTCTGTCCTATAGTTGTCATATTAATTTTTTTAAATCAGTTTTGATGCTGTACATCCTCATGAAGGAGGTTCTAATGAGGATATCATAAGGGTAATTTGAAGAATGAATGCAGGAGCTGCCACATAGAACAATATGAACCTTAGCAAAAGCACACTGTAGGCCCCAATGAGGTAGTTGAGTTGGGTCCTGCCATCCCATATTCTTTGCAATGGTCAATATCCGGTAATAATCCCAATTTTTAACAGTTTAGCTGATATGATATTAATAGGGGCTTTACTATCTACTATAGCCTTGACCTGGATCTTGCCACACTAATATTAATGTACATGCACTCAGAATAGTAAGAATCAGTAGTGTATATTAACTGTACGCTGTGCTTATCATCCTGGCCCAGGTATGATTGTAATTTATCACAGAGGAGGGTGCTAGTTTTCTTTAAAACACCAAGGAAAATATCCACGTTAACCCCTTCTAAATTTGGCATATTTCTGGAAGCAACTGGCAAGTCATACTGCTCCAGCTGCAGTGCGTAGGGATCTGATATACTTAGCTGCATAGACTGTCTTCTCAACAGGAGGGGTGGTACTGCTATTATATCATTAAAATGACAGATGGTGAGGATGAGGGCGTCAAGGTGTCAAGATCAGGATTAGAAAATATGTTGAAATCTGGTGAAAGTAAAATATCCAATTTCTACTATGCCCAGTCTATTCCTTTGGTCTTTAGTATCTGCTGCTCTAACAAAATGCACCTTGGGTTTGATGCCCTTATAGTGACATTTGTTGGTTCAGTGTCCTTTTACTTTGCATTGGTTGCACATGATCTGAAAGATGTCAGTTCTTCAATATATGATGGTAGTTGGGCGGCTCTCTTTAGCATCCTTCTATAGGGGCTTGCTCCGGTTTTTTGATTTTTATAATACCCTTTATAAGGTGCATCAAAGGTCACAGTGCAGCATCAAAACTAATTTGCCATCTTTGATATTCTATATTCATTGTTTAACATGGTAAGCTTGACTCAGTACAGCTCTTTATATGGTTTGCAAGCATTCTGCAAAGCAATCTGCATGTTGTAACTGCTCAAGACCTTCAAGCTATATGAAACCTGAGCCTCTAGGTGAAGAAATCAGCGAACTCAAGGATTTGTTCATTCTCTTAAGGGAGATTTTGAGGAAGGAGGCCTTTCCAGTCATTATCATCTCCACACCACTGAAATCCTTTATATTGATGTTTTTTTATTCTAGTAGGACATTCCACTTTCACTGATCTCGGTCATTACAAACTCCTGACTCACCAGATTAATGTGTTATAAACGTCATCAGTTTAGCCTTGTCACTCACACCATCCATGGTAATTTTGAATACAAAAAGAAAATGTGCATGTTCTTTGCTTGTCAAACTTTGGTAATCTGATGGGGGCTGACCCTGAAACCACTATCATTTTTAGATTCTTGTCTGAGGCTTCACGGCGCAGTTGGTTATTCAGCCCTTCTAGATCTTGAGCCATACTTTAAGCAGTTTTAGGAGGATGGGCCAGCAGTGAGCAAAGAGCAAACAGTTGTCTTGTCGCAGCTGTTCAGAACAGTGGGAGCAGCATGAGGGGAAGTTTTTATAAAAGCAGTTTGGGTTGATCTGTCAGGCTTGGTTTTTGGAAATCAGGACCACTGTAATCTTTCACTGCAAAGATGATCCATCACTATTGAATTCTGATTCCGTTGGGCTAGACTCACACGCTGCAGCGAACAGCTCCTTTGATTTTCAGGTGGGAAGGCCCCATTGGCCTTTCCAGAGTTCGCCCCTGATCTCTTCCCAGAAATGATCTAATTTGTTGGAAAGGTATCAATGCTTATCCTGTAAGGATTGTTTGACCTCTGACAAATTTAGTTCTGTCATGGTAAGTCAGGCTTTCAGAGCGGTGTTTTCTTCAGTTGGGCGTGTAATCCCTAGGCCCTGAGCCTTGACCACATCACTAATTGATCTGTTCTCCCCATAAAGTTGATTGGAAAATATATGTCATTGGTCAAGCGCTCGTTGAAGTTGCTTTTCATGTCATGGTGAAGATGAATGCTACTTTTGAAATTTTGAATCTGATTAAATTAGTTGACTACTACTTCATAAAAAGTCAAAGAAACTATTGGTCCAGTTTCTCCACCATTTCTGGATGATTTGACCAGTTTTGGCGTGAGCCTCTCATTTGGAAGCCTCCGCTGCAGCATGCCGTTTTACCTCTAACTTCAGATATTCTTGACTTGGCTGTAATTATTGGGTTAAATCAGCTACCCATTTAGAAGATGCCTCACGCTGGTCTAGCACCTCACCAATGATGTGGGACATATTGGTATTTAGTTGATCCATGAGCTCATCCAATTGGTTATGAGCTTTGCATGTATGACCATAGTATGTAAAAAGACCACGTAAATTCTTAAAAGGTGCCTTCCAATCGATCTGCTAGAAGCTGGTTGTCCTGGTGTGAGATTCAACAGACTTGACCAGTCCAATGGTCTTGATATGTTGCTGGGCGATGATGCACATGGATTGACAAATTGAAGAGTGTATATATTGCACGATTATTTTATGATTTTGAGCCTGGGTAGTGAGCTTATTAAAAATGGAGAACACCAACTTCTCCTGAAATAAATATATTTCATATAGAGTTAGTCTTGGTTTCTGTAATTTTATAACAACCTTAACTGTGCTTTGCTGAAGGATTCAGTGTGGAAATGTTATCCGTGGAGGAGCCATTCCATAACTTCTTTAACGTGTTCAGGGGTACACTGGCCAGTCTATCAACTGACTGAGAGGCCAGCAGTCCTATGGGTATGAGCTCCATGGCGAAATCTTTGGTTTCCTTGTCTAAATTGCTGAGGTAGAAGTGGTTGGGAGGCTCTCCTTTGTCCAAGGGTTGAAAGATACTAAATTAAAGCAGATGGTGAAGTGTATGGGATCCTTACTCATGGTGTTGGATTCCTTATATTCTTCTATGGTGTCATCAAAAGTGCCCTCCGTAGTGAACACCAGATGCTGTAATTTTGGATTACAACTGGGAAATATAGGCTCAGGTATGTTCATACTTCAAATAGGTACTTTTGTGTGAAGAAAGCGTTTCTCCAAATAAATGTAAAGCTTGTCAAAATATAAGCCTTTATTAAATGATAATTCTCAAAATCTGCTTCAGTCTTGGTAGATATTGCCATAATAGAGATCTATTGTCAATGGTGTTCTTCATTATGTGTTACACTATAAATATCCCTATACTTTTTGGGCCAGCCTTTTTTATACCTCAACCTCTAGTCATTCAATTTCCTCCTCAGTCTTAAATTTTATAAAGCTTCCTCCTTATGGTCCACTGATATTAGTGGAACAAGCAGTCTGAAACATAATGTTGCTTTGTCCAAGGTCAAGCACGTCTTGGGGTAGTCTGTTCAGTCTTAATAGCATTTTCATGGGTATTAGTTACTAGAAATGCTTGAGACACGGTCAACTGAATAATTCTGTTACTTTTTGATCAAGAAAAAGAACTGGTTTGAGGTACTGAGTGACCGGATAAGGTTTAATATGCCAACTTTTTTAGGATCATACAATTTATACTAGATAGAAGCTTAATGTCAGGTCAAAATTGCTAGTGACATATCTGATGGCATACTGATTGAGATCGATCTACCAAAGGATGCAGATAATGGGTCAATGGTAAAGATGATATCTATAGGGTATTGTGGGTAATAGGGCTAATGGCGATATCATATTGTTGGTCAACCCCAATCTTAACATGTGTACATGGACAATACTTGCATTGTTAAACCCATGAAAGTATTCTTGAAGGGGTGCTGTTTATATTAGGATATTAGACACGATGGGAACAATGTTGATCATTTGTCTTCTCAAGAAAAAGCTAATGCCTAGACCCATGAAGGGGGTTAAAGAGTTAATTTAATCAGCCACATGGTGAAATCAATAGTCATTTTAGCTAAAATTGGCATTAGGAATTTCTAAAAACCAATTTAAGCCTAAGATATTCTCATATGAAATCCTGCCTAATCAAAATGAAGAATTATCAGAAGGTCAGTTGACTAATACTCAAGTTGGCACACAAGGAAGTAAATTAAGGCGAACAAGAAAAAGGTAAGTATCAAGAATCTGCTTAACTATTAACCTAAGCGTAGCCAAGTCTCATCCAACTTGGTAAATTAACAATTATTTTTATACTAATCAAAAATATGCTATAGAGACATTATACCACCTAGAATGCATCGCCTGAGAAAGAGCCTCCTTTCTGTATTTCCCCCTATATATTTATTAATCCATTTCTTTTTAGGTTTTATATTGTTAAACGTGTCATATAAATACCCCTATTTTAACTATAATATAGTTTTGTCATTAATTCTATATCTTTTTTTTGTAGTTGACTTCAATCAGTCCATTTCATTATACTTACCATAGGATGGATACTCTAGCTGACAGGATATAAGCGGTGATTTGGCACCTTCAAAATAAATCATACTTGTTTGAGTCTTAGAAAGCTTCAAAGATTGACTGTTGGGCTTCTTAGGTAGAACTATTAAGCTCAAAAATGGAAGTCCCACACGCTATACCAACTCTTGTGTGGTAAGGTAGGGAGGAAAGGGGGCAACATTAAAGGAATACGCCGTCACACATTTTTTGTCTACCACATGAGTTAAGTTGCCAGGGACACGAAAAGTGGCCACCTTCTTCACCCTTTTTTGTGTGGAACAAAAATTCCTCACAGTTGAGGTGCAGTGGGTGCGCCACAGGATTTAAAGAAGGTTTACGCAGAAAATTTTATCATTAATCTCCTCAGGATTATGTGGAAAACATGTTTTTAAATATCATCACTACCATTACTATCATTACTCTTTTTACTCATGTTGTAACAAAATCAAATCTAATTTTGGGAGAGATTTGCCCCAGATCATGAGAGTATAGCTTCCTTGCTATATGCCTATAAGAGCTTAAAAAGAAAGCAACGGATTTTCAGTGTGAGAATCATCTTTATTCTGAATGAATAGCATGTTTAATAAATCTGAGACTTAACAAACAAATTGTCTTATCTGGGATTGAAATACAAACAATATAATTTTGAAGTTTGGCATTAGCCAAACTATTGAAAATCAAAAAAAAGCGTTCATGGCATCCTCTTAAACAAAGGAAATATATGGATTTTTCTATTTTGTTTTATGCTCAGGATTAGACTATAATTATCCTAAGTGAATTACATAACATATTGATATAACCACGGAAATCTTCATGCTAGGATCCTATCCCAAAGTTTAACTACATACCAAATGGTGAAAGTATTTACTATGTACATCTAAGAGATTGAAGAATCTCTGAATGACATACCACCCTCATTTCAAGTTTCTATAGATTCTTCTTCAGTTTCTACTGGCCAGCATCATGTTCACTATGTGGAAAACATAACAATCCAAAACCATGAAAATCCAATTGTAACAGACCTTTTCATAATGACACGCAATTATGTAATAGAATTGCCAATGAGGCTGGAAAAGGGAAGTCATCAATAAATATAAGCGTTTTATGCTGAAAATTATATAACGTTCTACTTAAAAGGACTTCACATATCAAATCTGATGCTATTGTGCCTATGGGAGATGATATGGTCCCCCAAAAAGAAAGAACCTAATACTGTCTATTCTTATAATGACTCTTCTATATTACTCACCTTGTTCCCTCAATTTAGAGCTTGTAACAAGGGTTTCTGTTTGGGTCCTCATGGTTCCCTCTTACGCCCTATTTGACATTAGCTTTCCCATGAATAATTTTCATAAAAAATAAAATAAATAAATGTCGCCCCTGGCTTACTACAAAATAAGAGAATCAGATCGTCATCCCTTACTTGCTTACTTTGGGGTGGTTGACTTGCTGTGGAGGGATTTTATTCCATGCATATTAGACACCAGGCTAACTTCTAAAGTTGAAATGATAATCATCACTATGTAAATATTCATATGATAATACCTGATTTAACATTAATTGCTCATTTGAACTTTTTCATAGCCCAGCTGGTAGTAATACTGTTGACACTCTTAAATATATCTTCAATATGTTGGCCTCTGACACATAACTCAATGGAAACCTTGATCAGACTCTTCCTTGGCGTTATCAGAGACCAAGGCATCCTTCTCATGAGGTTCTTTTTTATTAAATCCCACACTGATTATTGGAGATCTCTTTTTTTAACCCAATATAAGTGGAAAACAAAGGTTAAACCTAAGGTCTAGGGTTAAGGCCTTTTATATTATAATAAAAATCGTAGCATTTTTATACTTCAGGCTTAAAATCAAGATTTGAAATAAATATAAATCGATAGTAAACTGAGAATGGGATATGATGATACTGTAGGGGCTTCATGAACCCCTAGTCAGTATCTTCTTGATCTCTACCTTGGTGGTGGCATTCATTTGGTTAATAATTTTATACATAAACTCCATCTTGAAGTGTATATCCCTGAACTAGGCTGTTCAGTGGCCCCTTTCTTAATACCCACTTCTGGGTCTGAGGCTGCAATACACCTTCTGGTTATTGCTTCTTCTCAAAATTTATAGATATGCTAATTGTGTCAAGATTTGTATGATGGCGGTGCTCTGGTGTGCTTCACTTCAAGGTTTTGACCATCTTTTGATATTGGTTAATTAACTTTCAAGGTAAACTTCTGATAAAAGGTTCTAAAGCTTCTTTTAGGGCAACTTGTTTCAGATGGTTATTTAATAATCTCCTCATCATTGGCCATTTCTAAAAGAATGACTCACACATTGGTTTAATCTAAACTATCTTGCACCTCAAAGGTATAAAAAAGGGTCAATTTTTATAGTCCCAGTGATAGCAGCGCCGCTCTCATAATGTAGACCCCTTTGGTTGGCAGATATCATATTTAATGTGACGTCATCCTGAACGGCTGGTAAATCCCTAGGTTATCATTGTCAATAAAAGGAGGTTTATCTACTTATGCGCACTTTGATCTTCTATATGTAATTCTTGAGTTAGTTTTATACTGACGAGGTTTCATCAAAGAGTGAGGAATTATTTCCCAGTATACTTGTGGTATTTTCAACAACATATGTAAGGCACATTTGGGCTGAAATGTACTCAATATATAGGATCCTACTCTTACTAAACTATATGTTCTAATAAAATTAGAACTAACTACTTGAGATATTGCTAACTCCTACCATAGCTGCAATACTTAATTTAAAATCAACTTTTTTGTGACTACTATGTTATAATACATTATGCTAATGAGTTTTATCCTGGTACATAGGGTCTCATTGGTGTTTGAGACTTCTTGTGATTTCAAGATAGAGATAAGATTATGTGCCTGCCTATCAGAAAATGAAGATCGGTTTAATTAAATAAAGTTTTATTTGAGAGGCTTATGTGTGCAGCTACCTCATCTGGTAGTGGATGGGCAATAACGCACGCCTATTTGTTCACCAAAGTCAACTTTAATACCACCCAAGTTGAAAGCCATAGTCAACACCAGAGTCCTTGTTAATACTCCACAAGGGTTTTATTAGAGATAATTAGGATAAATAGTCCATTTAATTTGAAAGTCCTGATCTTTTATGGATTTTAGATCCCACTTACTATGGGCAGATATCATAGTATTAGCAAATCTTTCTGAAAGCCCAAGGACATAGTGTTCTAATATTATAGTCAATTATGCTTGTCTGTTGCATGTAAAAAGACTGATCATGTTTGTAGTTTTAGAATTTTGCATGATTCTGGGCAGAATCACGCCCAAAGGTAGCCCTATGGAAACTTTATTAGTGATGAATTGACCAGTGAATAAGATCTAAGTTTGGGATGTTGCTGGAAGAATACTCCAACCTTTTCTCAACTACCAAGTAAAATTTGGTAAAATTAAGGGCGTCATGCATCAAGTTGTAACTAGGGATTTCTACCCGGTCTTTTCTTGCCAGAAGAGCAAGGTGGAAGAAACTCAGGTGGCTGTCAAACTTATGCAGTTACTATTTGGGATTATTAGTACCTTCTCGTACTCACTTGGATTCACCACTATTACTGGTCTAGAAGAAAAATTGACGGTCATAAGGTGGTGATGGACTAATGATGGCTTAATTATGTCACTAAATATGAAAGCTACCATCTACCATGGAATGATGACTCACTCCGCCTACTTAAAGGATCTCAATACTTCTATGCGATAAATATTGCTAACAGTTACTAGCAGATAGAGTTGGTGCCTGAAGATTGATCAAATCGTGCTCTTATTGCCCACAAATAATTGTTCAAACCAACTAGAATGCCTTAATGATTCTTTGATACTCCCACCACATCCAACAGGCCATGGATGGGATCTTGTGTGATTTATAGTCATAATGTATTTATTTATTTAATAATAGCACTGTATTCTTAAGAACTTTTGTTGGCCATATAGGTTACTCCTAGGAATTATCCAATTACCTTTATAAATCATCTCTTAAACACAAACCTTTTAAAAGTCATTTCCAGTCCAAGATGTAATTTCTTAGACATGAGGTCATGAAGAAAGTTTTAAAGCTATGTTTGATAAAGTTGCCACTATTAAGAATAATTCTAGCTCCTAAAGCCTACAATATACATGTAATCATAGGAGAGGTGGGTTACTATTGCTAGTTTATTCCTTTATTTGATGATCTAGCTAAGCCTCTATGTATTTCTTACAAAAAGAGGTTCCCTTGAATGGCGAACTGAGCAGGAACAGGCCTTTGACCATATTAGAAACCGCTCTCATGTAAAACCCCTACCATTATCCATCCACAGTTTAATAGCCCCTTTCTGTTATTCACTGACGCAAGCAAATGTCTTTGGGAGCCATTTTAGTCCAACATGATAGGAACCAACTTTGAACATCCAATGGCATATTATAATAAAACCTTAAGGCCATGAAAATTTATAGTGTTGCCAAATGAGAGTGCCTAGCTGAGCCGTTAGCAATAAAACACTTTTAGCCATACATATAAGACTCATTAAAAGTCATCACTAGCCATTCTCCGCTCTGATAGTTATAGCAAATGAAGGACTCTAATGGTTGATTGGCATTATGGGCTTTATAATAACAATATACTACCTTCACCGTTGTTTATTGGGCTATAGCAATTCACAAACAATGAGGATGGGCTTTTTAAAATGCCGATACTAGTAGGTTTAACTCCTGAAGAAGGTTTTTGTACAAGCCAATAGGACGGACCAAGAAGTGGGAATTAGAGACTACTGAAATCCATTTTGAATTTAAAAAAATTACTAACAATAAGATGATCAGATAAGGAATACTATATAAGAGAGTAAGTGGACAATGGCTACCCTACATACGCCCTTCTTAATGAAATAAAGGCTTCCTTGATAAACATTCAATTTTGGGACGTGGATCTGTGAAGAAGACCTATGAGTGGTTAAAAAACGGTGCTGCTGGTATTGGATGATTAAGCCATATAAATAGTAATATAAGCCTTCTTGACTTGTAGAAATTGATATAACGACAGTCCTTGGTATCAACAGCAATATGTAGCTTCATCAGGCCCCTTTAACGTTGTTACATTTGATGTTATAGACCGTTGTACTCTTGATTACATATGCATAAATACTTCCTTTTAGTGATATAACACTTAACCAAATGGGTATAGACAATTTCTGTACCAGCTGTCTTTGTTAAGGCCACTGCCTTATTCCTTTCATGTTCTGTTTTCATTCAGCACAGATGTCTCCATATTTACTTGTGGAAAATGGACTAGTATCACTTCCAAGGTAGTCCAAGGACTTATCCTTCTTATTAGGCACTGACAAAACTTCACCCGCTCATTATAAACTATCTACCAACTAGGATGGTGGAACGCGCTTATGAGAAATTAGTGTTTATTTTGCAGAAAATGGCTACCTTTGATCTCATGTGCTGGAGTTATTATCTACCCATCGCTTTAATAGATTATTAGATAAATTAACATTGATTAATTAACATGATCCATTTAAAGGTTATATGGTCATCAACTGCATTTATCATGTAGTTTCCATCCTTTGTTGGATTTCTTGGTACTCAATAACTTTGAACATACTATGAGGGCTAGCAGATGAAAATATTTAACTTTTAAAGCTTTTGCTACCTAAGGAATTATCTTGACTACAAATAAGATACATCCTACACTAATTCTAGCAGGCGCACCTTGACTGCCTAAACTAGGGAGAACTAGTCCTTTTTTATCACTATCAACTAGGAGGGCGACAGAATAAACTTAATGCCACTTAATATATTTCTTGTCACGTCATCAATAAAGTTAATTTTATGCATACATTTCTGATTTCCACCATGTACAGTGGTTGACCAAAAACATGAACATTTATTAGGGCCTAATGCTTTCCTTTGATAAAATCTTAATAGCGTTTTAAATTTTTTAATATGATAAACAGGTAAAATATTCATTTCCATATAATCTAAGCTATTTCAGCTACTGAACGATCAGAATTGCATCCAGAAGCCCCTGGAGATAGTAGCAGAAAGGATTTGATAGAAAGTGTTTTTAGTGTAAATTTACTGAGGTGCTTTGAACTGGCCTCTTAATTCTATTCAACTTAATTGGGATTTTTACAATTAATTTGTTCACAAATTTATTAAAGATAAGAAAAAAACAAAGACCCCAGCTAAACAGATTGATACAAAAAGATTTTGGAAGATCCTAGTTAATGGAATTCTAGGATACCTTCTGGCAATATGTTACTATCCATTTATAAAGATCAGACCCTTTAATTTGCACTTTGTTCTGATCTTTACTCTATTTGTCTTGGGCTGCTTTTATTCAACTTTTTAAATACATCTTTGAGCTACAAATTGAAGTTTTGCTTAAACTTTATTTAACTGTAAAGCAAAAAACCATCAAAAAAATGAAAGTATGGAAAGAGTGAACGGAACCCTTGCATAAAATAATAAATATGATTACAGTCAGCCAAAATTTATAATGGACATTCTTTTGCCTTTTGCTCCGTTACCTTACAAGTTGAGCTGGTATAGGGCTATTGACATGTCATAATAAAGTGCTTTATAGAAGAGAAACCACATCACTAAGCTTTTTAGTCCAAGCAATGAATGTAGATAGGAAGAAATTACCCCTAGAAGATACTGGGAAGAGTATTTAAATGAACCAGTTGGGGACAAATAGATGTCAGAAGCAATATTATAATGTGTCTTAGGAAGAGTACCAAAGTGAATTATCAAATATTCAAGTTTACATATTAGGCGGGACATAGAATGATGCTCTACCATACGCAAATAGGACAATCTGAGGTTGTACAGGTCATCTGGATGAGACCATAATTGTCATCATGAGAGGAGGAACTGCGTATTTTATCAATGATGATACCACTCACATTACTTATATTTAACAACACACGCGTATCATAAGTCTTTCCCTAGGTCTCATCTTGGGGTGAAATGTTGAGAAAAGCTCAACTGAAGAAGTTAATTCCTATCCCAATGGAAAATCCACTTTAGAAACCCCTAATTTTTATATAAATTTTGTTATTAAATTAGTAAAATCTTATAGTTGGTTTGGTAACAATAAAGACACTCTTAACTTGACTAATGATCAAAATATCTTACAAGTTTTGAAAGTCCCTTTATAGGCTTTAAGTTTTCAAATATTTCCGATGGTGAAGGCCTTTATGTACCCTCTGACTACTAATTTAGTTTCATCTGGTAACAATGCCATAAGAGGATGTACCTTTTTAGCTACCAGTTAAATGAGTATGTGCTCAATTTCATAAAAACACCCTGGAGGACCCCCTTTTATACAATTGATTTCTTTTTTGGGATAATGGGAATATGATCCCTCTCTTGCAAAAAATTCTAGCACTAAAAGACCCTGGCATAGAATTTTTTTTATCTAAATAAATTAAATAAAATTAAGGTTATAAACTCTCAATAAAAAATATCCTTACATTTGCTATCTAATAATGGCAACTAAAAATAGAGTAAAATACAATAATCTCTCTATTCCAATGGAGTAATCTTTTTAGGGTTGAAGTACCAATTCTATGGCGAAAATTGCCAAAAACTTCCAAGACAAAATACATCTAATTCATTCTTCTCAAATTTTGTGCATCATCCTAGAATACTTTTTTAAAGTAGAGGTATGTCAAGACTCTGATATGACTGGACAATAAGCCCTGAATAGCTATGGCAAATTGGCTAGAATCTGCCGACCATTTTTACTAGTTTGATTATTTGAGCGCCTTTAAAAAAGCCCATGTTGTGTTTGGGAGGATAGTTATTAGATCACCTCCAAATAAGGTGATGAGGTGATGTTAACATTTGATGGTATCTAGTAGATCGCCTCAAACTAAGGCGATAAGGAATTTTAATTATACCATACTCTGCTAGAGCCAATGAGAATATGGCAAAGCTGAATAGTCTAAGCCATGTGAGCGGTATCAACCAAAGTTGGTGATATATAAGCAAGATGGGACGATTGAAGGAAAAATGGTTGTTAGTAGAGAAGAGAGAGTGTAGCAGAGAGTATCTGCTGTAATTGTTTATTTAAATAAAGAAGTGTCTTTGGGGCAATTGCTCCATATTTTATTAAAATTTATTAAGTTGTCTTAAGGATGACGATCTTCATATCTGTCCATTGCTCAGGGCTTTACCCTGTTCAACCTTCTCAGCATATATTACCTATATTCAAAATTAAAACAGTGGTGCTCAATAAAGGGGGTTCTGCTGGTTGGTGCTGGAGTAACCGTAGGTTGATGAGGAGGTGGTGAGGATATGCCACCAGTTTGGCTGGGGAGGGGAAGAGCAAGTTGTTGTGACCCTGACCTGGAGGGTAGTGTGCTGGTGATTGTTGGTGACAGGAAGGGCGAGCCAAGGATGCCTGCCCCACACGCTGAGGCTGGAAATAGGAGGGATACCATCTGGCTATGTTGGGGAAATGTCAGAATTCTGACCAGATGAATTCCTCCAATGATCAATCATCATTTGGGATGAAATGGCCAATCATGGCATAATGACTCATTGACTGAATTTCGTGGCAATTTGATGATTGCATGCTGAGTTGCTCCCCAAATTGGGTTGAGTTAAAATATGCATTCCGGCAAGTTGGAAGTCATGGTTGGTCAGGGCCAATCAATGGCCCAGATTAATATACAGATCACTAGTGACTAGTAGCTGAGAATGATCTATTTATGTTTATTTAAGTAAGTGTCACCGGAACCCAATGATTCCAAGTTTGAGATGGCTGAGGTTTATCTGGCGCCTCATATATAATAGTTTATTAACTAAGAAAAACGATTCCCCAAATGGATTGACTACAAAGAGCCAAGACATGTTGTCAGTGAGAAGCCAAGATATACTGAGTTACCTGAGCAGCCAAAGATGTTTCTGGCACATAATTACTAAGTTAAACCCAGTTTGATATTAGTTTATATTATAAATAATATGGTTCACCAGTGACAAAATGCTGAGGATGAGCAAAACTAATTTGTATATTGGGAAGGATGTGGTGAGAGGGTTTTTAAAATCTGGAAACTGGTAGATACTCTACTACCCTTATAGTGAGAACCAAATGGTAAAATCCTGGGTTCTTAAGTGATTGTGAAAGGCCAATAGATCCCAGAAGTTAACTGCGCCGGTTTGGTATGTGCATGATTAACGTTGCTTGATAGTAATTGATATGTGATTAATAATAGTATTACAGTTATTATCCATAGTCAAATAGATAAGCCTGATATGGTCCAGTGCTAGACCTGTGAAAATCCATGAAGTACTAATTATTTGGACAATAGGGACTTCTTCCCAGTTTCAGCTGAACTTAATCCAATCTCAGATTTAGAAGTTCCCAGCCTTTCTTCTCATCAAACTTTGTCTGCAGAAAAATACGTCTAAGGTCTGCTTCTCTTCTAAGGAACCTCAATCCTTATTCTTTATACTACAAAAGAGTCCACAATTATTGCATACCATAACAATAATACCTGAAGATGAATAGAGATTATATACAAATGGAAGGATCTTTTTTAATTAACATTCATTGTTAAAAGATAATAGGGGAATTTGGCACCCAACTCCTCAGTTGGTGCCTCAGCCATGAAATGGCAACCATTGCCGTTGAGCTTCCATACTACATCTCTAATGGCGATGGATTTCTTCTATGAGCTAGGATTCCTCCATCAGGCATCCTTGAGATCTAAAATGGAAAGAGTTAGAAAATGTGTCCCTAACATTTCCCACTTGATTACAGTGAACCAACCATATTTGGATAGAAACTGATTAGGTAATGAGACTTTTTACCCATTATGGCAGGGCAGAAACTAATTGTTTGATTCACTAGTTGCTGGTGCCATCACTCGCCTCACAACTGCTAATTAGATTCCCTATCAGTTGGTGATGAAACCCAACCAATCCCAATTGGTACACTATATAGTTAATCAACAATCAACTATCAGATGCCCCAATTCCGTCAGCAACTCTGCCCAACGAAATCTTAGGAATTCACCCAGATTGATCCATGATGAATCTGAACCTGGAGAATTACCCAAAATCCCCAGACATTATTAACCCAAAATCAGGGTCATCAAATATCCAATTCATTTACTATTGGGATTTATCCCCTAGAGATCCAACAGGTAACCTAGGAAGCAGGAAAGGTGGACAAAAGTCCTAACACATCCCCCTCTTACCTAGATTTCCAGCAAGAATAGGATTGGGTTAGAAGATTTCCGCCTCAGACCATGGTAAATATTTTTTAGTTTCTAATGGAGCACAGCCAATAAGCACTCAAAGCTGTTCAGGAAAACCTTTATCATGCGATTCTTTTCTTTTTCTTCCCTGCTACCGCCTCCTCAGATGCAGTCTTCACAACACACTGTCGTGCTGGTTTAATCAATTTACTCATGACTATTCTAGTCCCAGAAATCCAGTTTCCCCCCAATCAGGGCATACAACTCATTGTCATATTCAAGATCTTTGTTTGGCGTCCTTAATTTTCTGATCTCCTTCATCGTCCTTGATAGGAGTTTACTACTGTCAATGTCTGTCTTATGGTAACATTAAGAATGATAGATTGTATATGCTCTTATTATTTTCTCCTTAACTTTTTTGCTCATATCATTCTTACATTTTTTCTGAAGAGCTTATCTCATTGAATTTGAGATTATTTTCTCCAAAATTAGAGCTAAATTAATACCCAAGTAAAAATTTCAACCATTATAAATGTCCTATCCTGCTCTCATCCAGCTATATGTCAAATTTGTATTTTTGGTACCAGCAATATCTTAATATTCTTTCTGATGAAGATTCCCAGCTCTTCCAATTGATGAGTTGCTCTACGCAAAATAATCTCTTCTATGGTCCGCCTAGGGCCCATACTCCAAGTCAAGCATACATAAATAGACCTTTTGATGAACTACTAGAAAAAGTATCTGACCCTGATGAAATCAGAATAGCACCATCTTAAAATGACTCGTGGCCAATTCTCCCTCCTTGTCCTTATGAACTACCTCATTTCTTACGCTTCTCATTGGTACCTCCCCCTTATGGCTCTAATTGAGGGCATGATTTGGCAACCTCCGCCTAGTACCCGTTGCTCTATGCCAGATCAAATGTCCAACGTTCTTGACAGAGTTTATCAGCAAGCACTCAAGATCAATCTTCCATATCCAGTGCCATATTGGGATTACTTGGTGTTATTTGCCAACTGCCGCTTCAAGTTCTGTTGCTTCCCTCCCTGATATGGGGTATTTCAATTGGCAAGTACTGACATCTCAATTTCTCTACCCTCATCACGTTCTCTCCTGGCTCAGCCTCTGCTCAACAAACCTGGCTTTGTGTAGGTCAAGCCTTTGATAGCATTCATTCTCAGATAGATTTCGACGACTTATTTACTCCTACTGTTATACATCCTCCCTCCCCCAGATACAACATAGGCTGGATCATCCCTAAGTTGAGGACAACCAATACTAAAATTTTGCAAAATATGTCTTTTTTATGTGTATTATTATTGTTTACTATATTTTTTTCCTTTTTTGTTTTCTTCTTTTTATATGGGACATAAACTTCACTCAGCTCAGCAGTCCATATTTTTTATTTATAATTCCCCCAAACTGGTTCCAAGGTATACTCTGACCTACTAGTTTTCATGGTTCAGAGGACTTATTTTTTAAGACTTAACCATTTATTTTGGTTCAGCGGTCCTTTTTTAGACAAAACCAAAAAGTGTCAGGATAATCAATCTTAATGGTTCAGCAGTCCTTTTGGGAACACTCTTATTATTTTTTCCTAGATCCAATGCTTTAGATACTTAGCATAGACCCAATTAACAATCCTTCAATTTGTAAGGTTCATGATGGAATATGTGTTCGTTGACATCTTAGCAATAATCCCAGATGGATCTGACCATAGCGCATCTAACTTGTTTCTTCTTCTGAAGCCATGCATGTCACAATAGGCTACTTTATCATCTATGTGATAATTGAATAATGCCAGTTGTCTCTTATCAACCGTCATCTTGGCCTTGATCTTTTCTTCAAGGTCATATTGAATGCTTGAAATTGCATCTTGATCAGGATAGTTGAAAGTCGGAGCAAGTACTGCTCAGCACTCATCTCCAATGTTGGTTTGACCACCAAATATAGAAACGGTGGTAACGCGGCCTTTCTTCCATACAACAACTCAAACGGCGTTTTTCCCATTGCCATATGATGACTGATGTTATATTCAAATGTCACCAAACTGAGGTATATGTCCCAAGCAAAAGTTCTCCCAGTGACAAGTTTCCTCAACGTCTTATCCAGAATTCCATTAACCCCTTTTACATGTCCTTTTGTCTCCAGCCAGTAAGGTACTGTCATGAATCCTCAGATCCCCATTCTCATATTCAACCTCAGGATCACTTGAGAAGTGAAATTCTTTTCATTGTATCTTAACAAAGCTTGCAGGCATCCATGGCGGTATACAACTTTATCTAGGATAAACCGTGCAGTACTTGTAGCGTCCACTTTCACCAGGGCCTTTGTCTCAACCCATCTGATCAGATGGTCAATCACAACTATTATATATCTGACTCCCCCTGTACTCATAGTCAGTTGTCCCATCACATTGATGGAAACTGTATGCCAGACAAATCAGGACGTACCAGTTGATATCCAGTTGTGTTCTTGTGTGGTTTGTGCAACTGGCACTCCATGAAGTAAGCCAGATAATTGACCATGTCATAGTTGATAGACTCTTAGTAATGGTACTAACAAATGTTTTTTGTTGTCTTCCTCAGGCCTCCATTCCTGACAACCTTATGCATGGCTTGAAAGATTGCCACTTGTTCTGATGGTCTTGGAATAATAGTCGATTTCAATCCATCATCTTAAACACTTGTCCATCCTTGGTCTTGGTGTTTTCCATCACCTTCCAAAGCGCACCTTGGATTTCTTGGAGTTCATTCCCAATTTCTCCATTGACCATTCTCTAAACAGCTCATCAGCCTGTTGGTATACTACATGGACCATTGATAACCTCGATAAGCCATCCACATTTTGATGAGAAGTTCCCGCTTAGTGCAATATCTCAAAGTCATAAGCTTGAAGCTTCAATGCCCATAGAGCCAGAAGTCCTTCCAGTTCTCTTAGGCTATGCAGATTCGCAGGGAGGAGTGGTCCATCACCACTTAAAAGTGTATACTGTGAAATACATCCAAAAATTCGAATAGGCGGAGATTGCCACAAGGCATTCATGCTCAGTAATGGTGTAATTCCGTTCTGCGGCTGATTACATCTTGCTCACATAAGCTACCAGATGCTTTTCCCTGAGCTCATCTACTTGGCTTAGTATGGCGGTGATTGCTTTTAATGAAGCATCAGTCTGTATTATAAATTCTCAATCAATGTTTAAATATATCAAAATCTGCAAATTTATCAAATATTGACGTAACTTATCAAAAGAACTCTGGGCCTCTTCATTCCAAACGAATCTTTTTTCAAATCTTTCAATAAATGAAAAAAGGACTCAGTGATTCTCAAAAAATTCCGTATAAATCTTTGGTAATATCTGACCATTCCAAGGAATATTTGGATACCTCAAACACTTCTCAGGATGGCCATGCGCTCTTTGGCCTTAATCTTCTGATTTTGTGGCTGCAGTCCAATCAAGTTGATGATGAACCCCAGATAATTCAACTCTTTCTTGAAGAAGTGGCTTTACCTCAGCTTAATCTTCATGTTAGTCATGGACAAACTCTTAAAACTTCTTCCAAGTGGTGTAAATGGTCAGTAAAGATTCTACCGAACACATATATGTCGTCCAATTATACCAGGGTGCATGACAACATAAAGTCATTTAATATATAGTGTCCATAGCCATCTGAAACGTTGCAGGAACATTGCAAATACCTTGGTGCATCCAAGTTGGTTGGTATACCTCTGCATGGTGATTATCGTGCATTTACCCTGATCTTCACTTGGAAAATTGATTTGCCAATATCCCAATATCAGATCCATTATAGAGAAGTACTTCGCTTCTCCCAATTGAGTAATGCATTATCAATTCATGGATAGTGGATAAGAATACTTCCTCAAGATTTTTTTCAGCTTCCTATAATCAATCACTACCTTATTAGAGCCGTCCTTCTTCTTCACAATCATGATAGGTCTCGCTCAGGGACTTGATGATGGAACTAGGAGCCCGTGCTTCTCTAGTTTGCTGATCTCCTCTTCCACTACCACTTCAGTGGCTTTCAACCATTGGATTGGTCTCATTATTATCAGCAGATTTTTCCTGGTATTGACTTTATGGATGACATTCTTTGCACATCCTAAATCATTGTTTTCCTGGGAGAAGATTTCCCATTACTTTCTAAATAATTTAAGCACCTCTTCCTGCTGTCTTTCCATCAGATCAAAGAGTTGCTCTCAGTCAACAAATAGATTGATACTCTTGGCCACCCCTACTAGCAATACCATCTCATGTAGGTCCCAAATCATTAAATTTCCTCAATTCCAAAATCAGGATCAGATGGACAAATGTGATGATCTGATTCTTCTTGATCATTATCAGTTTTTCCAATCATATTTGCCAGGTGAACTCGGATTTCTCCATGGCCTGGTATAACTATTGCAGGAGCCACCCATGGCTCTACTCTGGACTTCTTCCAGGGGCTACTGAACTCTTATACAACAGCTTATATCTCTGACATCAATACATATTAACTATGATCTGCAATCCTTGCAGTATGGTCCTTGAATTCATGATTTGTAGTGGAATTACCTGATTTTCAGGATTTCCATTGGCATTTTTTCATTTTTGTCCAACCAATTGGTAGTAAATTAAGATAATGCCATCATTATAAATCAGATTGATGTTATTATTTCTCCTGATCATCAAAGTTTTTCCATCTTTCTGATAAACTAGAGGTAGTTTCAGACCAATATGATAAAATATTATCTTTGAAGTTACATTTAACTTGATAATTTCTTAGAAACTTGGTCCCAATTAGAAAGGTGTAGTTTTAGTTGGCCAAAACAATTGCTGGGGTTTATAACACTAAAGATCAAAACCTGAGTGGTAAAGCTATACGCTTCACAGGAAATGGTTATATTTGGCCTGGAGGTTCCATATTCCTCTTATGTTTTAAAACAGGCGAGATTCTCATCTTCTTTACCACTTAATCAAGTCATTTTTGATTAGTGCCCCGCTGTCAATAATTGCCTGCACCTGTACTTAATTGACCAGTATCTATATTAATGAAAGAAAGCTATTATTTGTGTGTGAGCAATACCCAGCCAAAACTTCATCATGTAGAGCTTTGAAATTTTTAAAAAAGATGGACAGGAGGGGGTCTGTTGTACTCCAAAGCCGGATTTTTAATCTTTATAATAAAATAAAAAGTTTTATGTGTAAATTATTGAAATCTATATGTTTTTAATAATAATCAGTATATTGTTACAACTGAACAGTTTAATATTTGGTTGATTTGATAGTTTAAATGGTTTTGTCAAGTGTTGGTGGTTTTGGGTTGGTTAATAGGCTTAATGGTTTTAATTAAGCAGTTAGTGATTGGTTGATTCAATAAGATAATTAG
Organism: Massospora cicadina; assembly: GCA_022478985.1. Lineage (NCBI taxonomy): Eukaryota > Fungi > Entomophthoromycota > Entomophthoromycetes > Entomophthorales > Entomophthoraceae > Massospora > Massospora cicadina. Next base: position 185,156 of record JAKSZP010007890.1, read on the forward strand.
TTTTAGTAAGTGGTTGGTGATTTTGGTTGTTTTGATACATATAGTGTTGTTTTAAAAAGCAGTTGATGATTGCTTAATTAAGCAACTGATGGTTTTAGTATGTGGTTTAGTTGTTTATTTATTCTTAATATATATAAAGAAAATTCGTTGTGTGTGTGTATGTATATGTGGAGAACTTATTATCTTTTAAATACATGAACCAAAAATCACCAAATTAGCACAAATACTCTATATATTTCAGGAATTTTCATAGCTATTTTTAAAAAATATAATAACGTAAAATAAAAGTTATATAAGATTGGGAAAATATTAGTTTCTAATGACAATTGTATTATTTCAACTTAACATTTTGGCATTATTCAGTTTAATTCAATAGGTTCATAAGTTTTAATAAGCAGTTGGTAGTTTTTAATTGATTAAAAAGTTGACAATTGGTTTTGGCTAGGTGGTAGTTAGTGGATTTTGGTTGATTCAATGGACTCAATGGTTTCAGGTAAATGGTTAATGTTTTAGTTAATTTGATAGTTTTAACAGGTTCTGAATGAGTGGATGGTATTTTATATTGATTCAATAGAATTTGATTTCTTAATTTTATTGATAGCCATTTCCCAATGTAAAAAAGGATCAATTAGTATTATCTGGTAAAATTTATACCCACAAACAAATCAGTGTTAAACTGGGAAATCATTAAGAATCAGCCTAAACTTTCCTTTACAAAACCATCTTTCTTTATGTATCTATATTGGATGCATTCTCTCATGAGCAAAATAAAAAATCACCAAACTTGGCACAATCTACTTTATAAAGTTTGGGAATTGTAAGATATACTATTTTTATTAAAACAATAAATTTAAAAAATAGTTCTATATAAAATCTAAATCATATGATTCTCTTAAAATAATTATATAGCTCTTTGGCTAAGAATTTCATATTCATTCTATTCAATAGTTTTATAGATTTTGATAAGTGGTATGTAGTCTTTAGCTGGTTTGTAAGTCCAATCATTGGTTTTTGCTGAGTGGTGGTTCATTTTTGGTTAGTATAATGGGATCAATAATTTAAGTTAAGTGATCAATGGTTTAGTTAATTTGGCAGGCTTGATTAATTTAGGTTAAGTGGTTGGAGGTTGGAATATCTAATAAGTTTAATAATTTATGAACTTATTAGTGGCTATCTACCAGTATAAAAACCAATTTGAAACATCTGGTAAGTTATAAATACTGTAGCGAAGCACAGGTATTCCACTAGTATCAATATATGTACAATCATAGTATTACAAAATGGTATTTACTGAGAGTATAGTGACATTATTCACTAAATTGAGGGTGTGAATTATTTGTGCTGACAGATCAGAAAATGATTTCTTAACTGTGCTTAGGGGGATTGACAGATTCGCCTCATCTAATTTGATCACAGCCACATCATCCAAATTCTCAGCAGATTAGATCTTATCTGCTAGTTGGCATGAATATGGGCGAGTGACCTCCTTGATTATTTTAGTCAATCCCCTTTGCTCCACCTCTGGTTACTGCATTGACATCTAAGTTAACCACTTGTTAAAGCTGGTCCTGTGTGTCAGCATTGATGAACAGATCACTAATGTCAATATACTAATTTGAGATATTGGGAGGAAAGGTTTTAACCACAGCTCAAGGCTGTTCCCCATCTAGACCGTGGGCCCTTTTCCTGAATTCTCTGCAGGTTTGGCCTCCTTTGCCTGGACCACATTGATTTGCTCCTTAGGATTCTTGATAAATCATTAAGCAGCGAATTGGCCTTCCCTCTGCACTGATGACAGCATTTGTTACTCTTGCCTGTCTGTTTGAACTTCAAAGGATGGTTTCCCAGCACAGATTGATTGTTTGCCTCCTTAGCATTTTCAGTCACCTTGGTATGATTCGAATTTCAAACTGTACTTGGCTTGAAGCTTTGATTAGGGGCCTCAAATTTGGTTCCTAGTATTTTAAAGTGATCCAACATTTGTGAGGAGGTGATTTTGGTTGCTAACAAAGAAACCATCATTCAATGTAGATCACAATAAGGCTGAAGGGCCACTTGCAATGTAATCAGTGCATCAAAATTGTCCAATACTTTTGCTCCAACCAAAATCTGTGATTTTTGGTAGAATAGTTTGGCAAAATTCACTAAGGTCTCATTTTTCTAGAATTAAATCCCCTAAATTTTTGCTTGCACTTTGACATATGCACGGGGCTTCCAAATCCCTTCATTATTGCAGCTTTGGCCTCCGAGTAAGGCCATCTGTCTCCCTCTAAATGAGTTAAAAACAAATTCTGGCAGTCTGTATCCAACAGTTCATCACCGTCAAAGCCTTTTGTCTATTGGCATACCCAAACATAGTCATGTCAAACAACTGAAAGAACGCAGGAGCGTTATCCTGATGAAAAGTGGGTAATTTTAGTGTGGCTCTGAATTCCTTCGAGTTTCTCTAGCCACCACTCTCAGCTTGGCTACCTGATTGACTTGAGGAGTGATCTCGCGTTTGATCTCTGAAATGGCGGCAAATGTGGTTGGCATATTTCTAGGAATTATAAACTTCCCAACTGGAGTTCTTGGGGTCCTTTCTTTAGTGTCAGTTGCCACATATAGAGATCATATTCATATTTTTGAGTCTTTTTTTTAGTACTAGATGGTCCCAACCCAAGGGGGGGATTCATCGATGTCATATTTTTGAGTCTTCAGTTCAACAACTTGCTTCACTAGATGCTCCACATCTGAGCTGGGTGAACGAAATTAAATGCAATCTGCTTCACATACAGTTTTAAGAATTTGCTTCTCAAACTAGATCTCCTTCTTTCTTCTTTAATGACGTTACTTTCCCTAGTAACTCATTGCCAAAAATTGGAAACATCTTCTAATCCTTCCTCGATCTTAGTGACTCTAACCTCCAAAGCAGAGAATTATTTATGATCAGCTGAATTCAAGGCGTTCTTGTTGATGGTTGACAATTCCATAAAAATTTTCTTAACTCGTCCTTATATGACATCTTATAATGGTGTATCTTACTCAACTACCCCCTGTAGGGAGCATTAATGTTAAAATCTAGAAATTGGTGGCTACGTCACTACCCCAATAGTGAGCATTAAATGTTCAAATCCTGGGTTCTTCACTGATTGTGAAAAGCCAATAGTTCCCAGAAAGTTAACTGCACTGGTTCATTAAGTGCACAATTTGCGTTTCTTGATAGTAATTGATATGTGAATGATAATAGTATCAATAGTAATTTCAGAAGTTGAATAGATAAGCCATATATGGTCCAACGCTAGACCTGTGATAATACACAAAATACTGATTATTTTGACTATAGGGACTTCTTCATTGTTTCAGTTAAACTTATTCCATTCTCAGATTCTGTAAGGAGAGTGTCTATAGCTCTTCTGTTTCCAGTATGGTAGTGCTCGGTGCACAGAGCCAATGCATGAAAATTAGCCATTAGTACTAAAGCTACTAGCGCCCAGCAGAGAGTTCTGGAGCAATAATAACTAAAGCAAATAAGCGCGATATTCATAATAATTAGCACACCAAAAATGGCACAGTGCACAAAGAGGAAGGGGTTAAGCGTCCCAGGTTGGAGGGAACCTGGGAGAACCAATGGTGCACTAGGGGATAGCTTGATTGTGTCCAAAATGGCAAGGTTAACAGAGCGCAAGACCTCCTCAAAGAGGTTCGCGCACAGGATCATTAGAAAATCATAAATAAAACGGTAAACGGGGAAATTTTTATTGGGAAGTCGACCAACAAGGAGTGTTGGTCATGGGAAGCATAATTAAACTATGGCGGGGGAATATGGTGTATGCTGAAGTGGGAACAAGCACTGACCCACCAATAGGCAAACACTTCCATCCCAATTGGTCAAATATGCTGAAACCAACTTCACTTGAGTAATTGATTGAAGTTGGATCTGACCCAGACGCATTGTTTTATAAATGGAATAGGTTTCAAAACCCCATTCCTCAACTAACTGAATGGAACCATCAGCGTTTATTTGGTAAACCATACATTTTAGTGCCCGGGCTGATGTAAGGGGCTGGGCATTTGGCACCTCACTAGTACCAACCTGGGCATATTTTGCCTGTACCCAGCGTTGGTCTAGTGTATGACTGAGGTCAGGGAGGGCCTGCAGCTTCACCTTCTGGGCCTTCTGGCGCCCAGCCTTATCCTTGGGGTTGGTTCCCACTATAATGTCATTTGAACATGACAGATTCAGAGGTTCCCAGACTTTCATCTCATCACACTGAGTCTGTGGAGATTCACATCTAAGGTCTGCTTCTCTTCTAAGGATCCTTGATCCTTACTCTTTATACTTCAAAAGAGTCCATAATGATTTTATACCACAACAAAAATAACTGAAGATGAATAGAGTTTATATACAAATGGAAGGATCTTTTTTTATTAATATTAATTATTAGGGATTTTATAGAGGGAATTTGGCACCCAACTCATCAGTTGGTGCCTCAGACATGAAATGAGAGCCATTGCCGTGAACTTTTATTTAAAATCTTTAATAGTGATGGTCTTCACTGGGTTAGGATCCCTTCATTGGATATCCTCAAATCCTAAAATGGACAGAGTCAGTAACATGTCCCTAACGTTTTCCACTTGATCCCAGAAAACCAAACATATTTGGCTAGTGACCTGCTTAAAAATGGTGCTCATTACCTATTATGGCATGTTGTGAACCAACTAATTGATTTTCTATATGTGGCGGCTTCAATCGCCTCACAACTGCTAATTAAATTATTAATTGGTTGGTGATAAGATCTGACTGATCCCAATCGGTACACCTGATAGTTAATCAACAATCAACTATCAGATGTCCCAATTTCTTTGTCAACTCTGCCCAACATGATCATAAGCATTCACCAATATTGATCCCTGAAAGATCCAAGCCTGGCGAATTACCCGAAATTCCTGAACATTATCAGCCCAAAATTGTGGTTAATTAATATTTAGTTTATTTGCTATTGGGACTTAACCCTAGTGATTCAACAGGGAAACTAGGAATCTGGAAAGGTGGGCAAAAATTTCACCAAGGGTCAATGTCAGGGAAAAGAGAAGCGCAGCAAGAGAGAGAGTGGTTGACTGGAAGAACCAGCAATGAGCCAAAAGGTTGGTAATGGGCGCAGTGCCCTTTTGTAAATAAAGAAACTTGGCGCTTCCCTCTCAATAAACATCTCCCTTTGCCTATTCTCCCTTTTAATTTAAGTCTATGTATATTTATGGGTTGGGGTTTAAGCTGGTGGATCCCCAAATGGCGCGGGTGACATGCCAAGGGGTCATCTGGCGCTGCTGGCCCCATTGACTAAAGTGAAATGGCAAGGTTTGGCCAGTCTTCATTTTGGTTGGCCTGCTGGACAGCAGAGACCACAGTTGTTGGAAAAGCAATTTTCCAAAAAGGGTATTATTTTAATTAGGGTTTAAATCCCAACAGAGGTGGAGATCAATCGTTTATTTTCAGTTTAAACCCCAACTTCAGGGAATCAAAATTTAAGATCAGGTGAAGTCCTGACAAGATCCACAGCACGATCTTGGCATGGGGAAAAAATTTCGTTGTTATCAACTATGTACTCAATTCATTACTGTATCTTGAGTACATTTGACGAAAAATGTTTATTACCCTTTTATATATGACTTTGTATGGTCCTAACCAATTTGAATCTAGTTTATTGTCTCATCCACCTTTCCAATGGTGTTAAAAGAGTACTAAATCACCTATATGGAAGGTATGTGAGGTATATCTTTTGTATACAAACTGATTTGTCTCTCTAGAGGTATTAACAGACAAATTAATTAATCATAAACTAAAGCCAATTGATCTATTAGCTATATCTTTCATGGTAACTTCATAAACTTTAGTTTAAGCATGGTTTTTAAAAATATTGGGAGTTTCTACTGGTTTACAAGTTCCCTTAACTGGTGATTAATTAAATAATATATAGACTGATGGGTGTATGATAACAACTTGTTTGGTCAAGTTTCTTAATCATGAGTGAATTTGGTCCTACTTTGGCAAATACAGATAAATAAGTGATTTTACCTCATCTGGGGTAAATCCTGACAGATAAGTGATTTAGATTTCACTTGGGGTAAATGACACAGAACATAAACAGAGTCTTGAAAATTCACCCAGAAGCTGACACAATAAAGCAAGTTGCAATTTTAAGGTAAGTTCATTATTAAAAATAGGAAATTATATAGATGAGAGTATAATAAGCCATGTGAACTGTCATTCTTGATGATCTCAATTATTTCAGCAAACCTAGATGACAAAAACATTTATTGGTTCAAAATTAGGAATAGTCCCAGCTGAACCTCATTAAGAATAGCGTCATTAATGCCATTTTTAGTTAGCTATTACATCAGCTGCTATAACCAATCATCTTACCTTGAGTAAGTGCAAATTTCATGAGCCAACTTGCAAAAACAACGTTGTTGGCAACTATCCCCAACTAGATTAAAGTTCATAACTAACATTGATTTGCATCTTTTATAACTTACAATTAATCAAAAATTTGTTATTATTACTAAGTAACTGATTGTAATTGACAATAGTCTCAAAGCTTAAATTATAAGTTATATTTATATAAATAAAAAATTGGTAAATAAATTAAAGCCTTTTAATATCAAGCTGTATAATGTGGTCATACAAAATTTCCACACATACTCGCTTGACCAGATCATACAGATATGTCTCAGTCTTCCATTAACCCTTGATATGAACGTTATATGGCCAGTCTATTTGGAATGGACGCCAGCCTCTTTTGAGCAATGTCACAAACAACCCAAAGAAGAATATATATGGCACAACCAGTTCCCGCACCATGAGACCAAATGATTAAGCTAGCCCTTCCTCAGACTTACCATTAATGGTCCCTGTCCCCAAAGAAGAAACGAGGATGGTTTTTGTTTTAGAAATTTTCATTTAACCTTCCTTCTATCTCCTATTTCTGAATTAGATTTTGATTCTCTGCTGGATTCCACTAAATACATCTTTCCCATTCTGAATCAACTGTTCATTTCTGATTAGGATTTTTTTGCCAAAGTTCCTTTTTTGTGACGGTCAATTCTATAAGCCAGTTATTCTATAAACTGAATTGAGTGTCAGAATTCAAGAAAATTTTGAGCCTACCTATGAAGATCTTCAGAGTAGATTATCCAAGATCCTAGGTATTTCTCTCAACCTCTTTGACCTTGATCATTTCCTTGATCAAGGTACCGTGAAATATGCTCTACACTTTGCTGGTCAATTTGTTCATACTTGGGCCACAAGACTTCTAACTTTGCCCAAATTCCTTCTCATTTTTCCTTTTTGCTTTCAAGAAGCTCATAGTTTTCACCTCCAAGATGCAGTATGTTGTTTAACTGACTATCTCACATCAGGAACTACTTGTCAATACCCCCTTTGATGTCTATAATTGACGTCATGATCCAACAACCTCCTTCACATATCCTTTGCTTGGCGCTGTCTCATATGTCCTTCATACTTGATAAAGCTTGTTGCCAAACACTTGAGACATAGTTTCTTGTGCCTGTGACCTATAAGGATTATAAGGATTTATTCTGTTATTGTTTTTTCTTCACTGCTGCTTCCCCCTTATTCTGGGTAACTTTTAGCATACTCAGAAATTTCAATTTCACTTCCTCTATTTGCACTTTCTCAAAATTCTCCTCATGCCCAGAGAACATGATTTCGTCTTATATTAACTCTTGCAATCTTTTAATCACATATTGACTTTGAAGCTTATACTCTACAATTGCTATACAACCTCCCTCCCCCAAAGACATCAAAGATGTGCTTGAACCTCACAAAATGAGTTTATGGAATTTTATAAAAAATAAGTATATAAAATGATAATAATACTTTTTTTTTTATTTAACTGAGGCAAGCAGACCAGGGGATGGGCATTACCGATATGTGTGTAGAAATGGTGGGGGAGGGAAGAAAAGCAAGGACTAAATATGATTGGGCACCCCAGGGTACACAGGTTACCCTGTTGCCAGCTGGGACCGCCAGGTGTGGAGGGGATTGGTGCTCTATTCCAGGGGTTGCCCCACTATAGAGCAGGTGTGAAGGAAGGGGTCTGTGTGAAGGAACCAGAGTGGGAACCATAAGTTTATGAGTCTCTGTTGTATTAGTCTCATATGCCCATAAAGTCAGGCTTGGAAATGCTCCAGTAAATGGACGAGGAACCTATTGACAACCTCATGGATGGTGGGGACCATGCCCTTGAACGAATACAAGGCAATAGTGTGGATCGTCTACATTGCAATGGGTATCTATAGGGAGTGCAGTGTGGATGGAATTGGGGACAAAAGTTGGATTGTGAGGAGGCTCTTCGAGATAGAGAAATCCTGGCTGTCTTGTATCTTGAGCAGGTGGGCGACTTCTCGCCATATGGCTTTGGATGGGGGGGCAGGTTTCTAAGCGGTGGTGTAGGGAACCCTCTCCTCCACATACTGCGCAGGTTGCATGGAGGGAGTGGGTGCAGTCTGCCATTCTGTAGGTTCTTATTAGGCAGCGCCAGGCGTTGGCCCTTACCCTCAGCTGGAGGAGTGGATGGTGCGTCATCCTCCATATTGCCTTTTGTGTGGATAGGTCATAGGGGATATCCATAGCATCTAGGTAGTCGACTCTGGTGATGGATGGGGTCATTGTGAGTATATCTTTGTGGGGGTGGTCTTCTGGCTTTCATAATGCAAAGTGGGGTCTGGGTCGTCTCCTTCCCTGCACTGTTCTGGTGGTAGCGACAGTCCACCCCATGCAGTGGATGGTTTGGAGGAGGCGCTTAAAGTGGGGGGTTTAGTGCGGGCCCATTGCATTGGGGTGGTTAGTGAGGTATGTTAGTAAACTGAAAGGATGGTGCAGGTTGGGTATTTTGAGTGCCTGCGCAAAGTTGGCCCTCACTGCCCTGTACTAGTGCTGTTGTGGGGGGTCCAGAGTTAGCACTTCCTCTATCCAGGTGCCCAGGATGCGGTTGGTGTGGTGCTCAAAATCTATCAGGCCCATGTGTCAGGTGGACAGCAAGTAAGAATTAGACTGGCCTGCCAGCCCAGATGCCAGAGCATCTGAACAGAAAACCAGAATGCCTGAGGCACTGCTGCTGATACAACAAATATGGAAACAGAAAGGAGTTACACCAATATCTGCCAGTGAGCCAGAATTTCATATAGGCACAATATAAAGTACCAGATGCACATGGCAGTTAACCCCAAGGGGTACGAGAATGTCAGCAGAAAAGGCGGCCTAATTTTTAACATATAAAAAATGAATTTTGGGGAGGGTTGTTTTTTATGGGAATTTAGGAAAGAAGAATCGTTTAACAATTTTCTCAGTTTGATGTGACTGATTAGTAAGTAGTCAAAATGGGGGAAAACAAAGCCAGGATTGAGTCCTTCAAATTCGACCTAACTGACGAATTATTTGGGAATGGGCGGGGTAGTTCCTTGGTATATATCATTGCAAAATTCGGTGGCAGGCTGAGTCACTGTCAGTTTGACCTTGAATGCCTGAACCAAAGATCAACTATGTTTCTGATGGTTGGCACAACGGCGTTTAGCCCAATGAGTGGTGGGAATCCCCCAAGGACACCCCACATAGGGGTGGGCCCATTTGGTTGGGAACAGGTTTGGGATGCCCAACCCGCCCATGCTCAGTTGCTTGGCTGTTCGTTCAGTCAATGGCATCGCATCAGATGCAATGCCTGATTTGTCAGCAGGAAGCTGCCCATCGGGGGTGATGCCTGCCAGATTTGGGAGGGGAGAGATTTTTCCGATTGTCACATTAATTGAATTGCAACTGTCAGGCATTCCGACTGATAGATCAGTCTTCATACCTTTTTAACCATTTAAAATCTGAGCATTTGGTAGATTGCCACTCAAATTAGTTATGATTAATTTTATTTTGGTGATCTCAGAACAGAATTCACTGATTTCTCATAACAGTTCTGCCAAGGTTAGTGTAGGTACTGGAAACAAGATCCAAAGTGGGAGAGCTGTTACTTATCACTCATCTACTACATGAGCGAGATCTCCCTGAGTAACGAGGGGTACAGCCATCCTCTTTGGTGCCTTCTTACTCAGAAAATGGGAAAATGGCCCAGTCAACGCCCAGAGGATGTTCCCCAGGACTTACACCATGCCCCCGCTGGAGCATGGGCCATACAGCATTTCAACATGGACTGGTGGGTGGGATCCAGGCTACAGCCAACCCTGGATGAGTGCAAGGATCAATGTTATAGGGGTGGGGGAGAAGGGGGTCACATGTGTGGGGAACCACAGCATAGGGAGGATGAGCGAGTTGGCAATTGCCACTCGCCATGTTAACCTGGGGGATCTACCCTTGAGGGAGGTGATTCTGTTATATATCCGTTGTAGCAGGTTATTTTCAATCATCCCACTTATAAACCCCCCTGTTTTTAACCATATCCCAAGTTGGCGGACTGGGGTGGTAATGGGGGGTAACGCAAAGGGTAGGGCAAGCGAGTTTATGCATCTTAGGTTGTGTGGTGGGGGATGTGGTCCAGTTGGTGGTTTACTTGCCAAGGAGGATAATTTTAGTTTTCTGTTTATTAAGCAATGCGCTGCTCACTGTGGAGTATTCCTCTATGGTGCGCTCCAGTTGTTGGGCATCAAAGTTATCAGCTATATATGTTACACAGTCGTCCGCAAAAGCTAGTATCTTGACAGGGGGTTGGCCTAGCGCAGTTATGCCCCTGAGGCACAAGTTGGCAATGAGGAGGAGTGGGTCAAAGCTGAAGTTGTATAGTAGCGGGCTGAGGGGGTCCCCTTGCTTGAACCCTCTGCGTGGGGTGATCCTGTTGGTCAGGAAATCAGGGCCACATACCACCATTGATGCAGATTCTGTGAGGAGCATGCCCAGTTGATGAACCTGAGTGGGAGGTTGAAAGCATGTAGGCACTCTTTTAGGTAAATCCAGCTAACACGGTCATACACCTTCTCCTGGTTGAGGAATACCAGGGCACCCATTGTCTTAGATTGGCATACATTGGCAACAGAGTGTACGTTAGACCAGATGGAGCGCCCTGGTGTAAAACCAAATTGGTTGGGTAATAGGGCTTTTGGGGCTAGTGCTCCCAGTCTGGTGGCTAGAAATTTTTGTGAGTAGTTTAGTGTCAGTATTTGAGAGTGCTATTGGGAGTCAGTTGGCCAGGTCCAGTCTGTCGCCCTTTTTTAAATAGGGTAATGAAATAGGAGTCCTGCCTCCTGGGAGGAGACGGGTCTCTAACAAGCACTGGTTAATAGATGCTAGGAGGAGGGGGCAATCTGTTTAAAGTATTTTTTATAAAATTTGTAGGGTATCCCATCAGGGCCTGGGAATTTCCTATGGGGTGCACTGCGGACTATATTCCAGAGCTCCTCCTGCATTATCAGGTTTAGGAGACTATAGTCCGGTGGTGCCCTCTGTATTCCAACAAAGTGTAAATTTTTTTTATTCTTTAGGTGTCAGGTGGGGTGTAGCAAAGTTTAGTGTAATAGCGGAGGATTTCCGCCTTGACCTCCCTTGGGTCAGTCACCTCAGTTCTGTCAGCTTTGCAGACCTGTGAGCACTGAGGTAGGTTGCCTTGGGAGTGGTACTGGAAGAAGAAAAATGCTGAGCAGAGCTCACCTTCTTTTATGTGCTTACCTTTCCATGATACTTTGATTCTGTGTTGGTGTTTGTGGATGAGGGCGTTGAGGCGGGCAGTAATTGCCACACATTTGCACCCCCAGTTCAGGCTGTATCCTGTTTTTGGGATATTTAGTTCAAGGTGGTCGAGTTCCACCAGGGTGCATCTGATTGTGGCGGTATCCACGGTGTATTTTCATGAAGCAAAATGGTGGCTCTTTTTTATTAGTTTAGGTTTGAATTATTCCCAAGATTTGATGGGATCCGATGTGAATGGGGTAGTGAATTTTGGGCTCAAAGCTTTGTGCTTGACCCATTTGGATTTTTTAGGGAGTTTTATATTCTATGGGTGTATCTTCCTCCAGACGTCATCCGCGTTTAAGTCCTGGTTGGCATGAACTGCTATGAAACTAGACGATGGTTGGAGAAATTAATTTCTTTTGTGGCGAAGTTAGTAATGAATGAGCAACAGGATTTTGGCATGAGGATGTGGTCAATGCAGCTCATCAAGAAGAGTTACTCTTGCATATGTTGGGGTGGGTCATGTGGGGAAGGAGTGGGGCCCTGGGGGGAGGGTGTCATACAGGCCAAGGGATGCCTTCATTGTATGGAACTTGGAGTGTCCCGGTGAGTATCCCCTGGGGTTGGGCCATAGGTCTATAGTGGGATTGTCCCAACAGTTGAAGTCGCCCAACATGATGGTGTCCGGTGGGAGGGTGAGCATCAGGACGGATTCAAGGAATTGTTTCTGCTTGGAAGCGGTGCATGGTGCATAGATACAGGCTATTAATAGTGTGGCCTCTTGGTTAGAAACCCTTGAAATTAGGATGCAGCCATCTAAGTGTGATAAGGATTTAAGGATTTTTAATTTTCTTGTTATTATTACAGATGACCATCCCACAGTGGGACGTCCATATCAACTGGGATGGTGAGACCCTGGCCACCCAGGATCCCTCTTCCTCCTGTAGACAGTGGGTCTCTTGGATGGCCAAAATGTCTACTGGGGGTTTGTGCAGGAAGTCCAGTTTTTTGGCTCAGGACGCTTGAGCCCTGGCTCCTGCAATGTTTAGCATCCCTATTGATACTGAGGTGCCCGTGGTGCCTCAGGAGCGGTTGGGCGGGCCTTCCGGCCCTAGTCCCCCGCTCATAGCCTTGAACTTGCTCCATGTGGTTGGGCCAGCCCCTTCTGAGGCTTCCAGATCCTTACCCTGTGATGATTTTGTGCGGATATTGTTAGATTTGGGGATTATATCAGGCTTTTCTGCATGTGATTTTGGTTGATTCAAGTTGGTGCTCTGATTGGCTCCCAATGTTTTTGGGTTTAATTTTGGCGCTTTGGGCCCTGTTGGCTCATTAATAGTGGGTTTGTAATGTCCTGGTAAGTTTATTTGGTTGGGATCATTGGTGATTCTGTCAGCTTGAGAAAATTTTCTGTATGGGTTGTCTGATCTGAATGTTTGGTTTGGATTGCATCCTCCATAGTTGCTCCAGCTTGGGAATTAGTTTCTGATTGGCTGGTTTGGCTGATTTCCTCTCTGTCCATTTGGAATTGGTTTGGGTCAATGGAGGAGGTCATGAGAGAAGCAGCCTTGGCTGCTGCCCACTTGAAGGCTTTCTGTACCTGTTTGCATATTTTGGGTGAGATTGTGTCAATGAGGATGTAGTGTCCATACTATCCCCAGAGGAAAGCATGGTTGGCGTCGACCATTCTTCTGAAGGACTCCTTGTCTTCATCCATGGCGTCATCACAAAAGTCCAGGGCCATGATGCCCTCCTTCATGGGGCACGCATGCTCCTTGTGCCCCAGTGCAGTGCAATGGTTGCAGATGTGGGGTGCACGTTCCAGTGTGATATGGAAAGGTTTTTGACACTCCCCCATCTGGGAGGTGGAATACTGTGGTGTGTGGGATTTTAGTTAAATTCACAGCCACATTGGGAACTGGGTCAATTATAGTGATTGCATTTCCTGTGCACAGGTTCGGCATTAGGTGGAAACGCTGTAGTTTGAGTTGTTTTATTTCTATGTAGCTTTGGAGGCCAAATCTGAGTTCATCTTCAATTAGCTTATGGGGGAGGTTGGTGGGAAGCGAGTCAAAAGAGATGAACAAAGTGTTTGCTTTGTTCCATCTGGTGCGCGCGGTGTGCACAATTCATTTGCCCTCAGGGAGGGCTATTTTGACACAAACTTTCGCTGCGGCGTCTGCATCCTCTTTGGTCTCAAAACCCATATTGATCCAGCCGTGGTGGATGGTGTAGTGGAAACATATACCACGTGGGGAAAGTGGGAGGCCTGTGCCTCACCTACCTTTTCTCACAGAGTTGGGGGATCAACCCCTAAGAAAAGTTGGAGCTCATGTTCCACTTTCAATAGGGCTGTGCATAATGTATCTCCATGTATTGGTTTTGTTTTGTTGTAAAAACTACAAACCTGGGCAGTGTTTGGGTTTGGGGTTTCTTGGCGGCGTTGGCTCCCAGTCCCCCTCCAAGGCGTTTTTTGCCTTTGAGTGCACCGTTTTGGCCATTACCTGATATGACTTTCGCCCAGTTTTGTTGGGTTTTATATAATTCGCTCATCTCACCTGTGTGATTAATAAAATCTATCTGCTCAAATCAACTTTCAGTAACTAATGTTATTGTTATGGGAAAAAAAGCTCTAAAATGATATTAATAATGATATTATTTTTTCCTTTTTTAAAATTATATTATCCTTTTAGGAATTCAATAAGTTATTATTTTTTCTTACTGTTCAATTAATTTTTAACATTTTTTTATTCTTTAATTCCATTCTTTTAAAATTATTATGTGCTCACCAGCACATCAAGTCTTTCACTTGTGTGCCAGCTCTCATCACTTTCACTGAGTATCAACTTGCTCAATATGTTGAGGCAAAGGACACCACTGGACCCATAAAACAAAGAAAACCCACAACTATACCTCATTAGAACCATGTCGCTGATGCTCCCACTTTAATACTGTCCACTATAGTCTGCCAGCTAAAGCGGGCACCAGAAAAAGTTTCCCTAAAGCTTCCTCGCCTTCTGATATGGTTTCCTAGGCTGTTAGCTGAGGTGCCATATTAGGTTTTTTTATTTCTAAAAATCCCTTTGTTTGGCCCATTTACAAATAAAAAATGCATGGCGGCTCCCATTTTAGGTTGGGCACCATTAGTGCTATATAAATTAATATGTTCTCAATTAATCATACAACCAATGATAAAATTCTTAATTGTATAAGCATCAGTTGCAATATTTTGATATTCTCAAAAAATTTCTTAACCATAATGCATCTAACTTGTTTCAATAAATCCTGCATATCACAATAAGTGACACAATCACTAGTAAAATTTTAAGGATAGGAAAAACTTAGTGTTGGTTTTCTTAGCTTAAATGCTCTGACAAATTTGCTGTATCATATTTTAAGACTGAAGGTCAACTATGTTGTTTGCTAGCAAATACAATTATATCTCCATGCTCATCCCTGGTGTTGGCTCAACTGATGAATATAGGATCAGTGGTAACGCTGCTTGTCAACCATATAATATCTCACTCAGTCTTTTTCCTGTTGACAAGTAAAAGCTGATACTTACTAGAAAGTTAATGAGCTCAGATAAGACAATCACAAAGATGCATTACCTAAGACCAATTTCCTCAGTGTAGAAGCTATCATACTATTCACTTGTTCTATGAAACCACTTGTTTCAGACTGATAAGGAAAATATACCACATCTTTAATTCCCACCAGCTCTGTCATGTTTACATGACCTTATTAATGGCACCAACAGCAGGGACAAGGCTGGGCGGCAGGAGGTCCAAAAGGTTAAGCTTCAGGACCATCCTGATTTCAAGCACACCTGGGATCAACGCTGGGTACAAGCCAGGTAGGCCCAGGTTGGTACAAGCGAGGTGCATAACGCCCAGCCCCCTGTTTTGGCTCTTGCATTAAAACGGATGAGTTATTTAATTAATGACAATGGTTTGATTTGGAGCATCAGTGAACATGGGCTAACCTGTTCAATTTATGAAATCGCTAGTTCAGGTTGGGTTCAACTTCAATTGATCACTTTTTAAAGGTCAGTTTTGAGGTATTTGACACTGTCATATGGAAGCATGCACCTAGTGGTGCACTAAGGATTATTACCACTTTCTATAACTCATGATTTCCCCAAGTTAGCTTAGATATGTTTGCTTGACACTGACTTTTCTCGTTGGTCATCTTCCCTTATAAACCCCTTGGTCATTTTACAATTTCTATATGTTGACTTGGGCAAACCTGTGCATGGACCATTTTGAGGAGGTTTCATGACATGGTAGCAAAATTATTTTATTTAAAATTATTACTGCATCAGGTACATTGTTGGTCCTACCAGATTCCCTCTAAACAGGTCACCTGTGCACTCTACCCCTGTACCAAACTTGGCCATGAACTGCTCTTTGGGGCACAGCCAAGTTTTGCTGTATTCTTGATATATTATTGCCTTTACTGTGCTCAACAACCCCACCCTGTGGCTCCTTAGTCCAGCTCACTCTGCTGGGCTATCATTATATTAACTCTGATGACGAGTTCCCTTGCTCTGGCCCAGTGCTTTATGCACCACCAAGCAGGGAACTGGAGAGATATAGACACTCTCTTGACATTAGACAACCAACCTTTTTTCCTTACATGCACAAACTTTTCCGTGTGGGACTTTTGTGAAGTACAGATGGTGTGCGCCAGCTGTTAGCCTTGGCTGCAGTGGGGCTCACCACTATTTTCACAATTTGCTGATGGTTGGAGCATCTTGGCATTATTATTGCTACCTCTGACTGGAAAGTACCCATTATTCTTGCCCATACTTGGTGGATATAAATGCTTCGCGATCTGAGAGTCATGATTCCCCAACTTTCCACTGAATTTAGTAAAATTGACACCAAAAAACTGTTTGTTCCTTAGCACTGTGTTTAGATGGTGCAGGCAGGACCTTCAATGAAGGGCCTGATGGTGATGGCCTTAAATAACTTTGTAGGACCTATCACCAAAATTGGGCTAGGGTCAATCACGGCCCAAAACGCGTTTTATAATGATTTCATATATACAATTTGAGCCATATATCTCTTATTATGGCTTAGATATAAGCCCCATTTCAGTATATCAAGACCCCAGAAAACCAACGCTTGACCACTACAATGATTCGCAGAACCCAGGAGTTAGAGAAGAAGTACTTATTACAATATAAAAATGTTTATTCAGTTGCTGAAGATATGGTGGGATATGTGACCTCAGTAGTAAGAGTGGCCAAATATACCTCTCCATTCTTTGATGCAGAAAAATATCCTGGGGGTATGTATGACCCTGAAGAAGATTTTTGTGGTGAAGTATTGGCGTTGGCTGCTATAAATAAAGATCATCTGGGCTAAATTTTGTTAGCTGCTACCTTTTTATCACCTTCAGGTAAGATTAGCACTACTATCTTGGTGGATACTGGAGCCTCTGAGAATTTTATTGGCCAGGACCTAGCTGACTACCTTGAGATTAGTTACTTGCCAGGTGGTATGGTTAGGAGAGGGCTTTACAAGGTATTCTCACCCTGAAGGTACTATGGTTAGTGGATTATCATGTGGGCAAGTATCTTTTGACAGACCGTTTTCAAGAAAACAAAACCCTTTTATATCCCATTATTCTGGAAGTGGAATGGTGGAGAAAGTTTGACGTCAGGACCAACTTGAGAGAAAATACCCTGTCCTTAACATTAAAGAATGGTTGTTCCTTGATTGAACCCTTGTCTGAGGCTAATTTTCAGGGCTATTTGACCCACTGGCCCAATATTCACACTCTCAGTCTCTCTCCATCGTTGAAGCCCTCACTGGGGGTACCTTTACCTTCCTGTTTGGAGGGTCTGAAATCTTCGTTTGATGCCGCTTCTACCAATGATTTAACTTCTCATTAAGAGTTCAATTTTGAGTTCAAGCTCACTGTTGATCTGGTGCATATATCTTCCCACCATTTACCCTTTGACCATATGGGAGGAAGCAGCATTAGATGTGTGGTTTAGGGAGTAGTATGCCAAAGGCATGATTTTTCAGCGTACCTCCCCAGTATGCTCCCCACATCTTTTTGTAGAGAAAGCCAATGGTAGCTTACATTCATGCGTAGATTATGGGTATCTTATTTTTATTTGTATTTTTATTTTTATTTTTATTTAACTGAGGCAAGCTGACCAGGGGACAGGCATTACCAAAAGAAAGAAATGACATGAAACCTGAATAGGGTCAACTCCGTCAAAGAAAGTTTTTCCACCTCCAGATCGGGACTCAAATTTTTCTGGTTATGTCATGGGTAAGGTTTTCGTGTTATTAGACCTACTAACCGCCAATAGCTTCCTTTGGCTGGCACCCCGATTGATGTGCAAAGGGCAGGAATCAAACCCACAACCTTCAGGTTGGTAGCCATATGCCCTTACTGACTCGCCTTCCACCCCCTAGATTATGGGTATCTTAACAACGTCACAGTACCAGACTTAAATCCCATCCCAATGGACTCACAGATTGCATGCTATGTGGAGAAAGCGAGAGTCTTTTCCAATTTGGATTATTTAAACGTGTTCAATCAGATCCAGATCAAGAAGGGCCAGGAGTGATTGACCGCGTTCCATACCAGAAAAGGGATTTTTTAATTTCGTATTATGCCCTTCAAGCTTTAAAATGCCCCTGCTATCTTTCAACGTCATATTGATGTGTCTTTGGGGGACCTGCTGGGGGTATGCGTGGTAGCTTACATGGATGATATTTTGGTATTTTCCCCTGAAAATGAGTGCCATACAGTACACCTTAAGCAGGTGGTGGAGCGTTTAAGGGCTGTCATCCTTACGCTAAAAATCAATAAGTGTGAGATCTTTAAGTCCCAGTTCACCTTCATGGGCAACGTCATGTTTGACCAAGGGCTCATGATAACTCCAGACAAGGAAAAAGCGATTTGTGAGTGGCCACTTCAACTTCAGTTAAGGAATTGAGGAGTATTTTGGGGATGTGTACATTTGTTAAGAAATTCACACCAAATATTTCTGGAGTTGCCGCGCCTTTATATAAGGCAAGTGGGGAAAATATACTTTAGTGGTCACCAACTTTCAGGATGCCTTTCAAGCAGTAAAGTGTAATTTGCTGTCCACATCCATTTTTCGCCATGTTGACCCCAATAAAGAGCTCATTGTTGCTTCAGATGCCTCCAACTTAGCCATAGTGGTGGCCCTATTACAAGTAGGCAAAGATGGAATAGAGCATCTGGTGAGATATATTTCTAAAAAGATAATTCTACCAGAGCTAAACTATGCCATGTATAATAAAGAGTTATTAGCAGTGGTTGAGGCGCTGAATTATTGGCGTCATCACTTGCATGGCTAATTGTCAGTGTTGCAGATGACCAAATAGTCCAACCATTTGACTGAATATGAGATTTGACAATTAGGTTATAATTGTAGAGGGTCAGCAATAGTAGCCAACTTTGAGAATACCGTCAGGAGGAATCCCCAAAGATATTTAAAGTTGCTGACTATAAATTATTGTTAGCATCATCCCCAATGATAACTGAGGCTGCTGACAGATGATAATCTTGTCAGGCATCATCCCTGATGAAATTAAGCAATAATTCAATATTGGGATAATACCCAATAGTCAAATTATAGGGAATCGTTCAGAGAAAAACAGATTGGAGTCATCAGAAACTACCAAAATGTTTGAACGCCGGAGGAAGATTGAAATCATCATCAGCCAAAACAATTGATTTTGCATACCTAATACCAATTGTTTGGTCCATAGAACGCCTGAGGATTATGCTGCCTAAAAAACCTAAGGCAATGGTACACGACGAGATTCTGTGCCTAACACTAATGGTCAACCAGTATAGGAGCCCAAATATTCTCAGCAGACAGCTAAAAAGTTGTGTGCCAATTCCTACTATAAAAGCCCAAAATTATTCCTAATAAAAGCAGATTAAAAACTGATATTAGCTTAGTTGTTTAAACATTGGTTGTTTTAAACATTACTCTTAAGAGAAGAGTGCAAGGATCAGATATCCTTAGGTTGGCAATATCAAAATCTTCAATTGGCTCTGCGAGAAGGGAATAGGGAAAGTGTTCCCTACCAGCATCAAAATATCTTCAAGAGGAAGAAGCCCCCAGTTTAGCGTTGGATTTTACTCTCAACGTGGCTTTTGGGCAATCAACTATAATAATAGTCTTCATACTATTATTGCCTCAGTCTATCAATCTCATTCAAGTAATCAACGCTAGAATCCACGAATCTGTGCAGTTGAAATCCAGGGCTAAAAGAGTGCCATCAAAGCCCACGATTTTAAAGTTGGTGCTCACTACAGGGGGTAGTTGAGTTGTCAAAAGCCAATTTAAAATAATGATGTCTTTTAAGGAAGAGCTTTAGAAGCTCTGGGCGGAACTACAGGCCATTAATAAAAATGTGCTCAGCTCAGCATCTCAGGCCGATGTTAGTACATTGGAGGAGCATATGATCAAGATGGAGGAAATGCTTGAACAACTAGGAATAGTTAATGACGACCTATGCGGAAAAGTTGCCTCTTTGAAGTGGAAAGAGGGCGAACTTGTCAAATAATTTATTTCAGAAAACTGAATGGGAAGTGGATTGAAACGCATCTGAAGGTTTCATGAGGAGGTGGCGAAGGTGTCCAAGCATATAGAGGAGTTGGAGAAACACCAATGTGATTGTTAACAATTTGAGGTGATTGATGCTGAAGCAAAGGCATGTGAAACGCCAAGCAATAAGACCTCTCTGCCCCAAAACATGCCTAAACCATTCGCTGGTGTATTGGAAATGTCTCCCAAAGTCACTCCTATGGCTTCTCAAGTAGCTGGGTCAGGATCTCCTATTAGCAGAGTAACTGAGGAATTTCAAAATACGCTGAAATTGCCCACTTTTCACCGGGACAATGCCCCAGCGTTCTTCCACTTATTTGAGATGACCATGTTTGGCTATGCGGACTGACAAAAAGCAGTAACCGTAATGAACTGCCTTAGCACAGATTGCCAAAATCTGGTGTCTCCTCATCTCAATGGGGACAATTGGTCATACATGGAAGCCAAAGCTGCAATTATGTTGTAATTCAGAAGTCCTACTTGGATGGTGAATTGTAAAAAAGAGTTCATGGGTATTCAATTCCTTAAAGATGAGACTCTGGCTTGTTTTGCCGATCATTTTTACCAAGAAGCTCAGATCTTGGCAGGTGCGAATGTGTTAAGCAACTTTGACGCCTACATGGCCATGCAGTCAGCCCTTCAGCCCTACTGAGACTTGCATCAGATTATGGAGGTGGCGCTAGTGACTGAAACAACGACCTCTCAGATGGTGGACCATCTGAAGATTCTTGGAGTCACGTTTGATGCTCCCAATCATATATTTAAATTAATTCAAACGAAGGCCCAAAATAAGGTCAAATTTGTCAAGCCATCTAAAGAATCTGAGGGTTGAGTTGTGTCAGGAAGTAAACCTGAAGTTCAAAAATGAGCGGACAAATCAACAAACTGCTGTTTCCCATGCGGGAAGTTGGGCCATGTAATTGTTCAGTTTGGAAAGAAAACCAAAGGATCAGATAAATCTCGTTCAACCTCAAGAGTTTGGTTCAGATTTGGGAAAAGGACCAGCAGTCTAGATCAGGGACAATCTTTTACTGCTGATAAACCTGTCTTGCCTGGCATAATGCAAGAAGAAATCAATATCTCTGATCTATTCATGAATGATGACTCACTGGATCTGCTTCATCAGGGAATTAACTTGGATGTTAACGCTATAACTTGAGCTAAAGCAAAGGGGATTGATCTCAAAATTTTTAGCGAGGTCGCTTGGCCCTATGTACAACAGCAAGCAGAGAAAGTTAGATCTGACAAGAGCCCTGAAGACCTAGTCAAAACAAAGTTGGATGAGGCTAACGTTACTTTACCTATTAGCGCAATCAAATAGTCATTCCCCTGTTTATCTGCTCAGATAATCCACACACTTAAATTTGGCAAGTAAGGCTGCTATTCATTCAGTAAATACTTTATTACAGTACTCATAGTGTACCTATGTCGATATTCTAGTCAATAGGATAAGAGTCTGATCCATAATTGATAATGAAGCGCCAATCAACATCATTTCCACCAAATTAGTAAAATGTATGGAAATCTCACCAGAATTGGAGCACTAAAAGAGTATGGAACGGCTGGACCAGACGTTACCATTTCATGTGGAGCCTACAGTGCACTTAACTTTAGTTTGGATCGCTGATGGTGTCAGCTCCCGCTATAGTGCTAGCCAATCCAAACTATGACATACTTATTGGGACAGAGTTCTTGATAAAGTCTGGGGTGAAATGTGATTTTGAAAAAAACACCCTGACAATATTGGGGCAGACGTTGCTCTTAGTTTACCAGCAGAAAGGAGAAACTCCGCTGACAAAGAAGAATATCTTTGTCAATTTAATTTATAGTGAGGGTATTATACCCATTCCCTTTAAACTAATTGGATGGAAACAGAAACCAATGCCGATGGAAATAATGGAGAATTGGGGAATAATTCTAAGGACAGATGCAGCAAGCACTATTCTGCTGGGGGCTCAAATCATAGTTAACACCAGGTTAATGGTGGAACTTCCTGAACAGATTTATGGAGAAATCATCAATCCCTGGAAAAAATCAAGGATCAAACTGTAGATTGCACCAGGGATCTTAATGCCAGGTTATGAGAAATACAATTATTAGTAGCCAATCTGGGAGAAAAGCTGATGGAAATTGAAAAAATCAGACCATTGCATTTCTGCACTTACTCCTGATGGTGAAACTATATGCTTTTCATTTTTGGATTGTTTTCTGAAATGGGATTGCCAGTGGGAGTTACCAAAAGTGTCAAAGTATAGTGGATCATGAGAAGCTAGCTGATATAACTACAAATCAGAAGGAGAATGTGCTCCAATTATTTAAAAATATCAAACAATATGCACTTAGAACAATTATGACTTAGGATGCACAAAAACATACTTCACAAAGTTGATACTAGGGAATGTTCGCCAATATGAATGAGACCTGTTTGTAGGTCAAGAGCAGCAGAAGTGGAGGTTAGCTATTAGATAAACAATTTAGTGGAACATGGGTTACTCAGTCCATCATTGAGCCTATGGGTGAGTCAATCCTGTTGGTAAAAAAGGATGGATCAAATCAAGTAGTGATTGACTATTGCTGACTAAACAAGATCACTAAAAAGACTCCTATCTGCTGCCCCAAAATTGACAACATGCTTGATCGCCTGGGGGAGTCGAAATACTTTTCAGCTATGGACCTGATTTCAGCTATTAGCAAATTAATTTGCCAAAAGAAGATTCGTAAAAATGTGAGATAATTACCACACAAAAGGACTGTACCAGCTGACCAGAATTCCCAAGGATTATGCAATGCGCCGCCAACTTTTCAGCGAGGTATGGATTCCATACTTAGTGACCTGAAGCTATCCTGCATGCTAGTCTACTTAGACAATATCAACGTCTTCAGTAGGACCTTCTCCAATCATTTGGAGCATCTGGAGGAAGTTTTAAAAGTGGTTGGCAGCGGCAAATCTAAAAATCAAGCTGAGAAGATACCACTTTTTAAAAAATGAACTCGAATACTCAGGGTTTGTTATAAACTCTAACAGGTTACAACTGCAACCCATGAAAATAGAAGCTATCGAGTGGATGTCAATCCTGAAAAGTGTTCAGGATATTCAAGTCTTTTTGGGAATGGTCAGATACTATTACCAATTCATCAAAGACTTTGCTGGAATCACCAAACCTCTATTTCATTTACTCAAGGATCCAAAAAAGGGATTTGTGTGGAATGAAGAGGCCCAGAAGTCATTTAATAAGCTCCAAAAATATCTCATGAGCAGCCCAGTGTTGAAATACCCAAATTTTACTTGGGAATTTATAATCCAAGTGGATGCCTTGTTAACAGCGATTGGAGCCATTCTAAGTCAATTAGATGACAACGGGTATTAACATCCAGTAGCCTATGTGAGTAGAACAGTGTTGCCAGCGGAGAGAAACTATACTGTGATGGAGTGAGAGTGTCTGGAGGTCATCCATGCCTGCAAACAATTCTTAGTCTACATATATGGAATGCACTTTAAAGTCATAACCGACCACTTGTCCCTGCGCTGGCTTTATAACCTGAAGGAACCAGAAGGCCGGTTGGCCAGATGGGCTATAAAGCTTCAGACCTATGATTTTGAAGTTATCCATCAGGCTGGAGTAATACATCAGAATGCCGCAGATTGCCTCAATTTCCAGTTGTTCATGTGATCTATCCTCAGCTGATGCACTATTCCATTAAATGATCAAAGGAGATATTGGTGATGAACCCTAAGAAATTTAGAATGCATTGTGAAAATCCATGGAAAATACTGAATTTAAGGACAATCAATTGTACAAAACGATTGAAGGAAAACAGGTTTTATTTCCTAAACCATCAGAAAGAGCGGAAATCATTTGAGCCACTCACAAGGTCATTAGCCATGGTGGCCTAAGGAAAACAGTAGATCATATTTTCCAGTATTATTACTGGAAATTGATCAGCTATGATGTGGTGGATTACTTATCCTGTTGTGTGAAATGTCAGCTGCATAAGCTGCACAAGAACATCATAGAGTACCAACTAGTACACCCTGGTTTTTCTTGGCATGCGGTGTCCACAGATGTTATGGAAACATTAAGCATCAGCACCGGAGGAGTGAAGTATATAATCATCACAATAGATCACTTAACCCAATGGGTCAAAATGAAAGCCCTCAGCAAAGTAGACGCAATAAGTATGAAGAACTTTATACTTGACCAAATTATCTATTGGCACAGTTTCCCTCAAGTCATTCTCAGTGACAATGGAACCAACTTTACTTCACATGTGATTCCAAGGCTTAACGAATTAATGGGTTTCCGCGGTGTTGTATTCATCCCCTATCATCCAGACATGAATGGAATGGTGGAAAGAGTAAACGCAACTCTAGCCTCAACCTTACAAAAATTGGTCATAGGGAAAACTTCTGAATGGAGAGCATATCTGAGTTTGGTCACTTTTGCTTGTAATATCAGTTACCATTTGGCAACCAAGAGAATGCCATTAAAACTGTTATATGGGCAGAAAGCCGCATTGCCACCAATGTTGTATTCAGCAGTAGAGCCATCTTTAAGGATGATTGCCAAACATTATCTATCCTAACTGGCTGATATCCTGATTTAATTACAATCTTGGGCATTCAATATGACATTGAGGAAAAGAATCAATGAGAAGAAAACAGATGACCAGAATCTGCTTCCATTGAAAGAATACCATGTGGGCAATAGGGTAGCCTATTGTGATACCCATGGGTTTGGAAGAAAAAATAAGTTGGACGCCCTATGGATGGGACCATTCAAAATTATCACCAAGTCAGTGAATGATGCCTATACAATCAAGAATACTGAGGATGGTCACATAGTCAATAGAGACCATGTGAAATACTTAAAGTACTGGACTTAGAAAAGATAAAGAAAGAAAGAAAAAAAAGAAAATTAAAAATAAATAAAATAAAGAGAAAAGAAAAAAAAAAAACTAAAAACTAAAAAGAAAAAAGAAAAAAGAAAAAGATGCATAAAAATAAAAAAAATTAGTAGAAAATATTAAAAAACAATTTAATTAGAACAGTAATGCATCTAAGCGATATTCCCACCTACCAAGTGTGGAGGAAGGAATAGTAGTGGGCACAAGTCCTGAGCTTTGGGTAGGATCAGGAAGGGCTGAAACTAGATCCGTCAGAATAGTCCCTATCAACAAGATGTTGAGACCCATCCTGGGGTTGGTACAGGTGGCAAAAGTGCCAACAACCCATCCTGGGGTTTGTACAGGGAGACCAGTTGATCTCTCACAACCAATGTGAAGATGGGACTGGCGTGGCATGATGTTGTGGGAACTGCGCTTGAGAAGAGGCAGCAACAGATAGCAATCAAGGATACAAAGTCATTGAACTGAGCATAGCTTATGGGCGTTGAGTGCAGACAGAGCTGCACTACGCTGAGGACATAGAAATATGACAAACCGAATATGAGCTCCAGCTGAGGCGGCTTCCATTCCTGAGGGTTCTATTTTATGTTGGATATCTGGTCAAGAAGGGGGATGTGTCATAATTGCAGATGACCACATAGTCCAACCCTTTGACCAAATATGAGATTTGACAATTAGGTTATAATTGTAGAGGGTCGGCAATAGTGGCCAACTGATGAGAATACTGTCAGGTGGAATCTCCAATGATTTTAGAAGACACTGACTATGAATTATTTTCAGGCATCATCCCCGATGATAATTAAGGCCACCAACAGATGCCAATTTTGATGGGCATCATCCCCAATGAAATTTAAGTAATAATTTGATATTGGGATAATACCCAATAGTCAAATTATAGGGAATCGTTCAGAGCAAAATGGATTGGAGTCATCAGAAACTACCAAAACATTTGAACGCTGGAGGAAGAGTGGAATCATCATTGGCTAAAATAATTGGTTTCATGTACCCAATACTTAATTGTTTGGTCCGCCAAACGCCCAAGGATTACGCTTCCTAAAAAACCCAAGGCAATGGTACCCAACGATATTCTGTGCCTAACACTAATGGTCAACCAGTATAGGAGCCCAAATATTCTCAGCAGACAGCTGAAAAGTTGTGTGCCAATTCCTACTATAAAAACCCAAAATTATTCCCTAATAAAAGCAGATTAAAAACTGATATTAGCTTAGTTGTTTAAACATTGGTTGTTTTAAACATTACTCTTAAGAGAAGAGTGCAAGGATCAGATATCCTTAGGTTGGCAATATCAAAATCTCCACTTGGCTCTGCGAGAAGGGAATAGGGAAAGTGTTCCCTACCAGCATCAAAATATCTTCAAGAGGAAGAAGCCCCCAGTCTAGCGTTGGATTTTACTCTCAACGTGGCTTTTGGGCAATCAACTATAATAATAGTCTTTATACTTTTATTGCCTCAGTCTATCAATCTCATCCAAGCAATCATCGCCAGGATCCACGAATCTGTGCAGTTGAAAACCAGGGCTAAAAGCGAGCCATCAAAGCCCACAATTTTAACACACATCTCAACCCTTCCACATATGTACAGATAACCGTGCCTTACTGTACTATCACACACCTCATGTCTTCACCCCATGGCAAACCCTCTGGCATAAGACCCTTGCCCAATTTGCGTTTTCTTATGTATTTACTAAGGACAAGGAGAATAGTTTAGCAGATGCTTTGAGCCACAACCCTGCACTAGCTCCTGATCCTAAGGAGGTTGAGGCGCATAATACCCATTTAATGATTCCACTGGTTAAGATTGTGTCTCAACTCCCCTCTTTCTTGGCCAATGGGCCAGCGCTCACTCCTCTGGAAAATGCGGAGGATTATGATATGTCCTGAGAGGTAATTCTTTCTCATCCTTTGTCAGCCGAATATAAAATGGTCCTTGCCAAGAGCACATTGAATCAGGAGGACATCACCAGAGGTTATCATGTAAAGGATGAAATGGTGTGGTTTCAGGGGCGCCTATGGGTTCCTGCTGGACCACTACGCCTGGAAATCATATGGGACCATCATGACGGAATCACCATTGGTCGTCCTGGGAAGGTAAAGCTTTTGAGCTTATCTGCCGCACTTACAATTAAAAGGATTAGCTGCTTAGGTAGGCGGATATTGTAAAGAGTTCCTAGTCTTCAACCAAAGGAAACCATTTTGCCAGCCTCTAGCGGGGTTGTTGGTACCAGTATAAAAGGCTGATGGTCCTTGGACTTCCCTATCAGTTGATTTTATTGTAGAACTGCCAGTATCTAATGGCTACGATGATATCATGGTGATGTTGGACCATTTTTTTAGAGTTCACTCACTTTATCCCTTGCAGAACCACAGTCGCTTCAGCTAAAATGGCTAGGCTTTTGTTATTAATGTGTTCACTCTTCACGGGGTTCCTCAAGAAATAAATAACAATTGGGGACCCCAGTTTAACTTTGTCTTTTGGAGGAGTTGTGTAAGATCCTGCAAATCCGTCCATGCTGTTCATCTGTCTATCACCCCTATTGGTTGTCCACCAGATGCGCTCGCTGGTGCTAATGCTGGTAAACCCAATATGGTGGCTGGCTGCAGGAGGCTATGGTCAGTTAAGAGGACAGGGGCTACTTTAGTTGCAAGGTTGGACGAGACTTTGTTCATTAGAATAAGATAAAAACTTAAATAAAATAAGATAAATAATAATCTGCTGAAAAAGTACTTTTTTTTTAGTACTAGAGAAAAAGTACTTTATTAAATTAAAAGGTGTTGAAATTTATAGGGTTCATGGGGACACGGTGCCTCAAGGATATTTGTAACCCCATCCATTCAGGATCTTTACTGGCCTTCTTTATTGATTGACTGTTTTGAACCCTTATTGGATTTCGCCGCCTTCATGGCCAGATCAGTGGAAACTCTGCTTCACATGAATCAAGAACTGGGGATGTAAATACTTCCTAAATTCAGAGTAACTCAAGGAAAGCCCAAATTCAGTATACCAGCTTATACCATAGAGTCAAACCTATTTTCAAACTTATTGGGCCATTTGGGAGTTGTGCCCCACATATGAATATATCAACCATCCTCCTGGACAAGGCTTTCACCTAAACTGGGAGAATCCTGACAACCCCAATCAGATGGGCAGGCTGAACAAATGAACTATTTCCTTGAACAGTTCTTGTGTGTTACACCGCAGCAGATCATTCAGATTGGGTTTCCCATCTCCCCATGACCCAATTTAGCTATAGCAACGCCCAAAATGCATCAATCAGTTGTTTCACCTTCTTTGCCAACTATGGCTCCAATCCCGTCTTCAACATGAAGCCCAGTTGTGGATCCAAGGTTGAAGCTGTGGTGGACTTTGCAAAAACGATCAAGAAATTACACCAGAGGTGAGCAAAAATTTAGATGTGGCCATGCAGGCTTACAAGGAGAATGCTGATGGTAAGATATGAGTTGGACCAGCGTACAAAGAAGGACTCTTATGATTCTGGATGCTAAAAACATCATAATCAAGCAATCATGCCAAAAACTAGGACTAAAGAGGATTTGGCCTACTACGTTGTCTAAAAGGTGGGCCACGCCTCTTATCAGTTGGATCTCCCCCTCGTTTCAAATCATTTCAGTATTCCATGTAAGCAAGCTCACATTGTTTGAGGGCCCCCTTCCAGAGACTCCCAAGGCTTATCTTGTGGATGGGGCGTCAGAGTGGGAAGTGGAGTAGATTGTAGCATCTCTTTGGGTAAGAAGAAGTATCGAGTATCTTGTATCCTGGAAGGGAATGATGCAGCAGAGAACAGTTGGGTACCAGCGTATGATTGCACCCATGCCCAAGATCTAATTGTAACATTCCCTGAGCATTTCCCTGAAGCTGTAGGATCGAAGTTCATCAAGCTGTTGCTGCTTGAAGTTGGCCCCTGCCCACAAAAACTTTTCCTAGGCGAATGCCCCTGGAGGGGGTAGAGCCCAAAAAAGAGGAGAGGGTGATATTATTTTACATAACCTTATTGAGGGTATAACAGCAGGGACAAGTCTGGGCGGCAGGAGGTCCAAAAGGTTAAGCTTCAGGACCTTCCTGATCCAAGCACACCTTGGGCCAATGCTGGGTGCTAGACAGGTATGCTCAGGTTGGTACAAGCGAGGTGCATAACGCCCAGCCCCCTGTTTTGGCTCTTGCATTAAAACGGATGAATTTACTTAATTAATGACAATGGTTTAATTTGGTGCATCAGTGAACATGAGCTCAAACCTGTTCAATTTATGAAATCGCTAGTTCAGGTTGGGTTCAACTTCAATTGATCACTTGAAAAAAGTCACTTTTGAGGTATTTGACACTGTCTATATGGAAGCATGCACTTATTGGTGCACTAAGGTTTAGTACCACTTTCTCTAACTCATGATTTCCCTGAGTTAGCTTAAATATGTTTTCTTAATACTGACTTTTCTCGTTGGTCATCTTCCCTTATAAACCCCTTGATCGTTTTACAATTTCTATAAGTTGACTTGGGTAAACCAGTGCATGGACCATTTTGAGGAGGTTTCATGACATGGTAGCAAATTTTTATTTATTTAAAATTATTACTACATCAGGTACATTGTTGGTCCTACCAGATTCCCTCCAAACAGGTCACCTGTGCACTCTACCCCTGTACCAAACTTGGCCATGAACTGCTCTTTAGGCAAAGCCAAATTTTGCTGTATTCTTGATATTACTTTTATTGTGCTCAACACCCTCTCCCTATGTCTCCTTAGTCCAGCTCACTCTGATGGGCTATTTTTAAATAAGCTCTGATGACGATGTTCCCTTGCTCTGGCCCAGTGCTTTGTGCACCATTAATCAGGGAACTGGAGAGATATAGACACTTCCTTGACAAGCTCAAAAAGTCAGGCTATAAAAAAGATGTGAAAATCATCTCATTTTCACTCATTATCTTTGAGGACAACCATGTTAGTAAATCACCTGTTCCAAGATGAACTTCGCTGTACTCATGGCATCTGTAGTATTTTCTTTGATGTTCAATCTTCAACTTTACAGGTCAGTACTTGTAAATAATAATACAAGTAAAAGCGTATGAAGACTATAGCCCTAAACACAGAAGATAAGTAATTTATTGTCAAAGGTTTTTATTATGAAGCTTAAAATAAGGTAAATGAAAGAAAACCCCCTTCATTTTCTATTTCCATCATAATAAACTATATAGTAGAGCACTTAGCAGTGCATAGTTATTTGGAAAATGGAAGAAATCATTGGATTGGAATTTTGGTGACAAAACCCTTAACAATTTTATACACCAGCGGGGCAAGGGAGAAAATAAAGTAGTTAAAGGGATAAGATTTATGACGCTATAAAGCCTCATAGCCTGATAGTAATTAATTTTAAAGATATTTCCGGCAGGGTGGTAAGGATTAGACCCTCAGTATCTATTAAGTTAAATATAAAGATGTAGGCATGTGGCCAAGGTAATCGTCATAACTTAATTTGATGGAATGACAGTAACATTGAGGCTATTCAGTGTAGTTTAATTCCAAAGATCAATCTCAGTGTCAGGGCCCAAAGAACTAAAAACTTAGTCAAAAATAAAATTTATATAGAATATAAGAATCAAATGGTTGGTCAGACTAAATTACAACACTTTTCCCATATTGATCAAATAGTCTAGTACAGAAATGAACGGGATCTAGATAGTAATTAGAATGTTGAGGCCTCTAGCCAAGCAGCACATACATATAAGTAATTATATGATGCTATTGGATGTGCATCTGATAATATTAGGTGTTTTTCAAAGATACCACGATTTCTCCCAGGTGAAGATAAATAGTATCAGAGGCAATGATGGAATCCTTTTTGGATCAGTGTATTGGCAGGATCTTACCATACAACCCTTCAAGAAGTTGTAAAGTTATATCCTCTCTGACAAGAGCTTGATAACCTGGTTTATTAGTATGCTTTTGTCCAGCGCTAAGTGGGACCCAGTGGGCTTCACAATCCGTTGAGATAAATTTAAGGTATTTTGCCCACCTTTACAATATTCAATGGGAATAATATTCTCATCAGACTCAACCTATACAATTAAGGAAGGTTGCAAGGTTGGCTCAAGATGAGCAACAGATTCAGCCTCCGCTGGCACTGGAATCCATGTAGGCACAGTATGCACGTTGATTTCTAATCAAAAATCCAACGCTGACAAAATATCAGCCATACTTCCATTTGGAGATGTTGACACAATCTCAGTGGGATCAGTCAAACACTCAACCATGCCCACCAGGCCAGTTTTTCATTAGAGATTCTCAGGTATAATACAGGGGAATGTGTTGTCCTCCTACTTCCAAATTATTGTCTTGAAGTTGGCTTTCAGCCCATATTTCCTCATAAAATAGCACTGTAAGTAACTTGTAAATCTCATGAGGTTTATGATGGCGTGAGCAGACAACACATTAGTGTCAAACCCCAGCAGCAAGGAACTATACGCTCCCAGTGAGGTAGTGGCATTAGGTCCTGCGGTCCCATATTTTTTGCAGTTCTCATTATAGATTCAGTCTCCAGTTTTTCAGTAGTTTTATTAAACTATGTTGATGGGTTTTCCGATGTCCACGCTTACTTGAACTAGTATATTTACATGATAATTTAATAAGGGGTCTCAGCGTGATTAACTGGGCCAGTAAGCCTGTGATTCAAGAGTATCTGCTTGACTCAAGTAAAAAATAAATCATCGTTTTACTAGGATGCAGAGCCATAGTAAACTTGATTATGATAATTATATAGGATGTTTTCCTGATGAGGGTACATTCCATTATGGTTAGGTCGTTAGTGGGATCTTTGAACTTTCAAGGATGTAGAATATAACTGTTCTACCCTACCTAATCTTTTCCCAAATCCTTGTCAGTGGTTGCATTCTGTAAATGAATTTTTGACTCTTTCTTAAAGAGCTTTGTATTAGGAGAGCTAAAATGAGGGTTCAGCGCCAGAGGTAATTTACCATCTTTGGTAATAGTGTTGGAATTTAAAACAGGTAGCATGACCCAATGCAATTCTATGTGAGGCTTGTAGATTTGGCAGAAAGTAATCCGAGCGTCATAATGATTCTGAACTTGAGCCTCATACAATACTCGAGCCTCTTAGTTAAACTGATCAGTAAAGGCTAACACTTCCTTGCCAACTTTAGAGTTGATTGATAAGAAGGCGGTTTTCCATCCTATCATACGTTCCACTCTGTCAAACTCATCAATAAAAATTTCTTGGTATAAAAGTAAGACATGCTAACTTCAATAATTTTGACAATAGTAACTCTTTACTATAGTGATACATTAACTTCATCATGATGGCCAGCTTAGTATGTTAATTAGTACTTCCAATAGTAATTCTAAATAACTGTTTGAAGGTATGGTTATTTACATGCCTATCAAACTTAGTCAAATTGACTGGGTTTATTAAAGGAGAAGGTGCCAAAGTAACTTGAGGATCAGAGTTAATAGACGTGGCAACCAAGACTGGGCTGGTAGTAGCAGCCAATAAGGGTACAGCATTTAATATGGTGGGCACAGTAGTTACAACATCTTCCATAGAATTTCAGATTTAGAATCTGACAAATCAGCTTTTCAATGTGCTTGTCTACGCTTATGCATAGTATGCTTCAAATTTGCAGAGCTGTTTTACTATGCCAGTAAAGTGTAACCATTCTGCCTAAAATTTCTGTTCAACCTTTTCCTGCTTCTGGATAGGCTTAAAAACTGGTAATTCAAATCAGCTATTTCCTGTCCCTGAGATTACACCAGGCGGCGTAAAGTTTCTTGCTCTTGATATATTTTAGTAATAGTGTAAACTTTTATTATACTGGTTCAATTTAAAATAAAGCATCAGCAAATTGGGACATGATGCTAGAACCTGGCTGAGCCTCCTCATAGTCTGGTTCGTCATAAGGAATGTTTGACAAGTCACGCAACAACTGTCCTTAGAGTATAAAATTTTAAATTTTTGTAAAAAAAACAAGGTACCCAAAGTGGCCCTGGAGAGAGAACCAAATCTTGTAATTAGTGCTGAAACTCAATCTACTTCACAGGTCAATACTTTTTATAATAAAATAAGGGAAACTTTATAGAAACAGCATCCCTAAGCATAGAGAGTAAATAATTTATCATCAAAGGTTTAAATTTTGCAGATTAAACAAGCTAGATGATAGAAAGGTCTCCTTCATTTTCCATCCCATCATAAAAACTAAAAAAGTAGAGTACCAAGAAGTGCATAATTATTCTAAAAAATGGTAGATTTCATTGGCTTAGTCTTTTTTGGGGACAAAACCCTTAACAATTTTTTTTACGCCAGTGGCGTAAGAGAGAAAAAGTATAGTTAAAATGAATTTGATTTATGACATTGTAAAGCCTCATAAAGTGATAGTAAGGGATTCAGGGGATATTACCGGAAATTTGTAAGAATTTGACCCTTGGTAGCTAATAAGCTAAATAAAAAACGTGGGCGCGTGGGCAAGGTAACCTGCCATAACTTAATTTGATGGATTGACAGCGGCATCAAGGCTATCTGCCTTGACTTAATTCAACAGATTGATTTTGTCATTAACGACCAAGGAGTCAAAACCTTATTCTAAATTACAAATTGAAATAGAATAAAAGAATAAAATGGTTTTAGATCAAATCCAACAGCGTCTACTTGGCTCATTACTCTTGTTTTGACCCACCTCATAAAGGTGATTGATTGCAACAATAATGTAGCATACTCCTCCAATAATCTTGATCAGAGGTCTCATTACATCCATGGAAACCATGTTCTACGCAAAACCCAGTTGCGCTAATCAGTATCCTGTCACATATCTGTGTGGTTTATGGAGTTGACACTCCATGCAACTGGATTTGAAATCAGCACGTTATACTTCGATAAGTCTCTCTAAAATTATTAGTGAATATGCTCTAATGTTTTCTTTAGCCCACCATGGCCCACAACCTTGTGCGTGGCCCAGATAATTTCTATTCACTCAGATGGCTTCAGAAACAAAAACCTGTTGTCATCCATTATTTTAAAAAGCTGGTCATTCTAGTTCTATTTTCTCCATGGCCTACAACAATATGATATGTACTTTTGCTAGATCATCCTTAAACTCTCATTAAATCAATTGGTCAAACAGGTTATTGGCCCAATCGTTCACAGCAAGAGCTTTTGGTAACTTGGACAAATCTATTGGCATTTTTTCTTAAGCACAATGTTAAATCGCAAAATCATAGGCCTGAAATTTTAAGGTCCACCAATCCAATCTCCCCTCAGATTCCTTCAAATCATGTAACCATTGTTAAAAGTCGTGGTCAGTAATGACCTTAAATGCATCTCATGATTATAGACTTGAAACTGCATACAGACATAAATGACTGCAAGACACATATGCTTGATGACCATATAATTTCTCTTAGCCCTCAATATAATTTGGCTAACATAAGCCACAGAATGTTCTTCTCCATGTTCATCCACTTGGCTGAGTACAAACCCTATTGTCATAAGCAATGCATCTGACTGAATTATAAATGGTCTCTCAAAATTTGTATATTTGAGAGATTAGACTTGGCATCAAATAATTCCGTAATTCATCAAAGGCATCCTGGTCCTCTTCATTCCAAATAAATCTTTTCTTGGATCCTTCAGGAGGTGAAATATCAGATTAGCTCTCTTTGCAAAATCCTTAATGAACTGGTGATAATAGCCAACCAAACCTAAAACCCTGAAACTTGTAAAAGCTTTTGGTAATTGACATCTGTTCTATGGCATCTACCTTTTGTGCCTGAGGTTTTATTCCATCCTCATTAACAAACCCAGGTATATAGTTTCTCTTTTAAAAACATTTTTGCGGCTTTATCTTCAGATTTTCTATATCCAGACTCATGAATACCTTTCTAAATGGTGTAAATGGTCCTTAAATGTCTGACTGAACACGTTGATATTGTCCAAAGAAACCAAGCACCAGGATAACTTGAGATCTGACAAAATTGTATTGATTGCCCACTAAGAAAGTTTAATATTCATTGCATTTGCCTTAAGGCATCCTCACAGGCTGATACAGCCCTGTGTCATTATTATGACACACTTTTCTTGGTCTTCTGGCGGCATACCAATTTGCCAGTTACCAGAACTTAAGTCCATAACTAAAATGATTACAGCCCCTATTCAATCCAACGTGTCATTAATTATTGGTAAGGGAATAAACCCTTCTTCAGAATCTTATTCAATAGATGGTAAGCAATTACTACTCTATTTGACCCTTATGTCTTATTGACTATTAGAATTGGGCTTGCCCATGGACTGAATGAAAATATGAGTATTCCATGATCTAGCAATTTCTCAAATTTCCTCAGCAACCACTTCCTCAGCTGCTCAAGACCTCCAATTGGGTCTATAATAGTTTCAGATTCTCCAGTGTCATCTGATGTAACACATTTTTGCACATCCCAAATTGTGGTCATCCTGTGCAAAGAAATTTGATACTTCTTGATTAGGGAAAAACTTCATTTTTTGGTCTTCCATCTAACCTGCTAGTCTGCCTTTTTTGACAAACCTATGAATATTACCAGAAGATTCCCTGGGTAACCCTAATTCGTCTTTCCCCAAAATTGTGGAAAGACAGATCTCTGAAACTGGGTTCAGTTGGGAAAATGTAACTACTTGATGATACTTGACTTCTATTGAAGTAATCTTAAGATTAGCTGATTGAATATGATTCCTGTGTCTGGGGCTAAACCCCTAGAGCTACCCAAGGTCAATCCTCAAACTTTGTCAAAGAGCTTCAATCTCCATATATAGCTGTTATGAGATTTCCAAAATAAGACTAATTTCCACTACTTTCTTCATCACAGGAAGAGTAGCTGCATCATTCTTTTCTCAGATTGGAATTTCACAATCTTCCTTTACATGCCTCAGTAGTTTTGGACCTTTTTGCAAACTAATTTATAACTAATAGAAATGATTCTATCTTTATATACAAGTTTATAAAGTTGTTTCTCTTACTGAGGAGCGCTTTTCCACCCTTTTGGTACAGTAATGGCAACATCTTGCCCAGAATCAACAAACTAAACTACTCAAAATCGTTTTTCCGCATACTTACACATGAATTCAGTGCCTTTAAAATGTCATAATTTTGGTCAGCAAGTACAAGTTTCAGCGCTGACACAACTAAGGATCCAAACCAAAGAGACAAAGCACTATAGTTTTACTTTCTACTAAGCATCACTTTTCAAAAATCAATTCAGCCTGAAATTTAGCTCCACTAAAGAGATTTAAGAAAACTATTAGCAAATATGGCGTGAAACCCCGCAAAAGAACCCGCAGGCTCTGCCAAACGAGCCAGCACCACCCTCAAACGAAGCAACCCTGGTTACCCA
Organism: Massospora cicadina; assembly: GCA_022478985.1. NCBI lineage: Eukaryota > Fungi > Entomophthoromycota > Entomophthoromycetes > Entomophthorales > Entomophthoraceae > Massospora > Massospora cicadina. The sequence continues at coordinate 221,736 of JAKSZP010007890.1, forward strand.
CCTCAGGGTCAACCAGAATCACCCGCTCTCAAGCAGCGGCCATGAAAGCAGGCACCACCCCCCAACCTGGAGCTACTTCAACTAGCGCCAGTTCACCTGATCGCACTTCTGCAACCTGCACGCCTAACAGCTCTGTGTGCGCTTCCTCCCACCAACCCGCTGGGCCCCCTCCAACCAAGGAGGTCATCACCCACGCTGTTTTAATAGCGTCTGCTCAGTTGAATGCAATTCAGCCCATCCAGGCATTCACCTCCCCATTGTTAAGCTAATTCAGCCCCATCTATTATTGCTGACGCCGTGTTTCTGGCTCCCTCCATGAGGGGCGATACCCAGCTACCTGGCCCCCAAACCCTCATATGTAAGGTTGGATTAGCCGCACATACTGGTTCACTAAGCACCAAATTGGGACAATCTACTCTTCCCAATGAGGATTTAGATGGTTCGGATTTTGGAACTTCACACCAGTTCCAATCTCACCCGTCCCATTTAAACCCCATAATTGGCACTTCTCAAGTCGGCACTTTATCTCCATATGCTGAAAACGACCAATTCACCAATCAGCCAGTGAGTTTTGCCCATGATTCACAGCAAATACTTGGGCTGAATTTACCTAAATAAATTTGGGATAATGATGAAACATCGCCCTCCTCCCAATTGGCTGGGGTTAATTCCAATCTGGATGGGCCTCCCAAATTTAGTGAAGCCCAACAATCACCTGGCCCCCAAACCCTCAGATGTAAGGTTGGATTAGCTGCACATTCTGGTTCACTAAGCACCAAATTGGGACAATCTACTCTTCCCAATGGGGATTTAAATGGTTCAGATTTTGGAACTTCACACCAGTTCCAATCTCACTCGTCCCATTTGTACCCCATAATTGGAACTTCTCAAGTCGGCACTTTATCTCCATATGCTGAAAACGACCAGTTCACCAATCAGCCAGTGAGTTTTGCCCACGAAATCACAGCAAATACTCGGTCTGAATTTACCCAAATAGATTGGGATGGTGATGAAACATCGCCCTCCCAATTGGCTGGAGTTAATTCCAATATGGATGGGCCTCCCCAATTTAGCGAGGCCCAACAATCCGCCCCTCAATTCAATATGACTCCAGCAACTGCTGTAACATTCCAGCAACAAGGGAACTCCACAAACTTGTCCAAACCACCAGCTCACACTCAACCCGCGATTGCAGCCCAAAGCAAACACAAACGTACCAAAGGAGCCACTGGGGCTTGGCAAAAACCTCTGGCACCAACGCTACTCAAAGCTGATCCCCGTGAAGTGGCGTTTATTACTGATGTTAAGAAGAAATGGGCCGAAACTAGAGCGCAAAAAGCTCTACCTCGCTCAACCCTCTCCCACGCAATTCGCCTTTATTATGGGCATAACCCTGTTGAATTCTATATGGAGGATTACTTCTCATACTTTGCAGCGATTGCGGAGACATTCCCAATTAACACCACCATCCATGAATCAGTGGAGGGCCACTACATTGATGTGGGCTTCACTGAAGCTGCCCTTGCTGACCATGCTGCCACCCTCCAGGTCAATATTCCGCGTGGATCTCTTCACATCTCCCACACACGCTCTCACCTGGAGAAAATTTCATGGGTTACTTTTTCCAACCTACCAACGACTGTTGATCCTGAGTCTCTTAAACTGGCGCTCCATCGTGGTTTAATGGAGTTTGGGTCTGTTCTTTCAGTGGACTTTAGCGTCCCCTCTTACTATGCTCCCACTCAAAGAGCTCGCACTGCTAGGGCGTCGTTCATCCCCTCCCCCACTGTATCCCGCAACATTGAGGTTATTCCTCATGTGGCGGTAGTTGGGGCATGCCCTGAGATCTTTTTTGTCGACCCTGATCAGGCGCGCCCCCGGTGTTCATGGTGTAACGCCCTTGGACACCTGTATAGTGGCTGCACAGCTCAAAAACAAGCCCTTTTAGCCACCACCCAGAGGCCTAAACCAGGCCAAAAATGATCCCGCGTGGCCGCAGCAGCAATTCCACAACCCACACAATGGGTTCCCGTTCAAGACTTGTCCCCTGAGGCCTTACGCCTAGCAGTTGAAACAGCTAACCCCACTATTGGTATGGGATACCTTCGCGCTCATGCCCCCCTTCCAATGGGCACCCCCTCCAATCTCCCAGAGTCAACTCCCTCTCTCACCAAGCGCAAGGCATCTCCCACAGGGTGCCCCTCGTCAGCCACCCCCACTCAGGGCTCCGCGGCACCCCCACCAACCTCCACCAGCGATTTATCGCATCAACCCTCAGCTCCCAATGGAGCTATGCCCACCAGCATGGACTGGCAACCCGCGGCCTGCGATAGAAGTGTCACCTCAAAGAGTCCTACCCCAACCCCACAGTTCATTTCGCGCGGATCCTTTGCAGTGTTGGAGGAAGTGAATATGGACTCAGACTCATCAAATGGAGACACCGCGGAGGTCACCATTGAGCATCCTCAGGTCCTTCCCCTGCAACGGAGTGGGGGCAGCATCCTAGGCTGGCTTACTGGGTCCTCCGCCCCCACCCTCTCCTTCCCCTCAGAACCCTCGACGCTCCTCACGGATTGCAGCTAATAGTCAAGCTAAAGGACTCAAAACTAGCCGCCTCACAGCAGCAGGCTTAAGCGCTGGCAACCCCCCAGGACTTGGAGGGGAACAGCTATGAGTCCCCATGGCAGCACCCTGGCCCTGCAATCCATCAACGCGAATGGGTTGCGGGACTTTAAGTGGAGAGCCCGCCTCCTCCAAAACTTCATGTCAGCACAAATTGACATCGCTGCTGTCCAGGAGCCCCATATCCTCCCCCACAAACAATCTGCATGGAATGAACAGTTTGGAGGCAACTCCTTCTGGACAAACCATGCCGCCCTCATTGTTTTGAATCCCCGGTTAAAACCCATTCTTTTTCACAATATCTAGGTGGCCGCCTCATACTGGCCAAACTCACCACTCCTGACTTCTCCTTCTTCGCTGCAAGCATCTACCTGCCTAATGCAGGTCAGGAGCAAAATCGGCTCTTGGAAGAGCTCGTCCAACTCAATCTCCCACGGAATACAGTCCTCTTAGGAGATTTCAAAACAACCATAAGTCGCGTCCGTGACTTTTACCCCACTGCAGCAAAGAAACGCCCTAGATCAAGTCGCCTCCAGGATTTCCTTCGCCTGAGTGGCTTTATAGATGCGCTTCCACCCTCCGCGTCTGGCCTAGGTTGCATGACTAGGATCCAGTATGATGGAGGAGCTTTCCAGTCAGCGTCACGCATAGATATGGCACTGATTGGCCCCCTGCTAATTGGCCGCGTCTCCTCTCCCATCTCTCGTGACAATCATCTGAGTGATCACAGGTCACTCACCGTTGTCCTCACCACCACACTTAGCCCGTCGCGTAGGTTCTGGCCTAGGGTTGCCCCAGCTCTTCTCAACAACCCCTTCACTAAGGAGAAGCTGTCTATGACCATCTGGGAGACTCTCACCTCCCCCCCACCCCACCTTCTTGACCACAAGGCTAGATGGGCGGTGACCAAGGAGGGCATCACCCGCGTTGCTTACAACTGTACCAAAGCCCAGATGACTGCAGCTCGCGCCAGAGTCAAAAGGGCGGAATCCAGAATCAGACATCTGGAGCGAAACTGCCAGCCTTCGCCCTCTCCCAGATGGTTGGAAGACTGGGAAGCGGCGCAGGAAGCACTCCGCTTGCAGCTCACACTGCAGGAAGAACGGGCAGCAAACTTTACAACATCTCGTTACTATGCTCAATGGGAACGCCCCACCTACTTCTTCTTTCAGAAACAGAAAGCCCGGTCAACAGCGCAGGATATTACTGCACTGAAGATTGGCACTACAACCACTTCAGATAAGGAGGAAATCAATCAGGAACTACACCTATTCTACTCCAGCCTCTTCCATGCCACCCAGGTGGACCCATCGGACATCCAAGACTTCCTGTGGCGGGCTCCAGAGCCGCCCATTGACCCACGGGCTGATGAGGCTCTACTGGCGCCTATTTCCATCCAGGAGGTGATGGAAACCCTTCTGAAATCCCCACGGCTTAAAGCCCCAGGCCCAGATGGAATACCCTTCGAGGTGTACCTTCTGAAACCTGCAGTGATAGCCAGAACCCTCCGTGACCTCTTCGCTGCACTCTTGGTGAATGGCGAGGTCCTCCCTGACTCCAGAGGCTCAATTACGACCCTCATTCACAAGAAGTCAGACCGTGAGAACCTGGTAAACTGGCGCCCCATAGCGTTGATCAACACAGACTACAAGCTCTTCACGAAGCTTCTGGCCAACCGCATCACCAAATGGGTGTCACCTCGCCTCTCCCCATCCTAGCACAGTTTTATTCCGGGGAGGTCGTTATGGGACAACTATAATGACCTTCACGTGACTTTGACTTCTAACTCTCGTAAGGTGAATGGCTTTGTGGCTCTCCTGGGTATGGAGAAAGCATATGTTCGGGTAGCCTGGAAGTATATTGATGCTTCCCTGGCCCGCTTCCATCTCCCCCCGCAGCTAGGCGCTGGATATCAGCGCTCTATGACCAGCTCCACACCAGAGTCCTGGCGCCAATGGGTTTTACAGTGGCAGTACCAGTTGGACAAGGTCTCCGGCAAGGGGGCCCCCTGAGCCCTATCCTTTTTAACATCACCCTTGACCCCCTCTTGGCCTCCTTACAGGACAAGCTAACAGTGATTCTGGTCCTAGGTAAAGCCCCCACACGCACCATGGCATTTGCAGATGACACTGCCATTGCATTTGGCTTCCCTGGGGATGTTGCCCTCGCTGCTGTGACCATTGAGAGGTACACCAAGGCATCCAACGCCGTGGTCAACACCTCCAAGACAACAGTTGTACAGGTCAGATCCCCCACCTTCTCCCCACCATTTGGTATTGAATCTGTGCGCAGTACCTTCCGTCATCTGGGCGTTCTCACCAACCAACAAGGAGTTGCGCTAAAAGACAATGAGGACTTGCTCCTCGCAGCAGATAAATCCAGGATTGCCAGCTGGAACCGGTGGCACATCACCCCCAGGGTCGAGCTCTGATGGCCAATGTGTTCCTCCTCTCCAAAGTCTGGTTCCTAGCGCACGTCTGCCCATTCACAGATGCCTTTTATACGCGGTTCAATGTACTCCTCCGCTGTTGTAATGGGGCTCAAACCATCCACCAATGGCCCTCTCAACCATTGCCTGACCCCGCAATGAAGGGGGCCTAGGGCTTCTGGACATGCGATCTCACGCCACCACAATCTTCCTAAAGTTCCTATGGCCGATTGTTTGCTGGGACGCGACCCCCATGCCCCAATGGGCGCCCGCCCTCCGCCAATCAGTGTCAGCAGCTCTGGGTCTTCCTAGAGCATCTCTGACCTCATTAGGGGAGTGGCTCACAAACCACCCAGGCCATCGCCTGAAACCATCCTCATCCCCCTACTGGAACTAGGCTCTCCTTGCCCTGAAACGAGTAGACGCGCGGATCCACCATGCCTTCCCATACATAAGGGAAGGCCCTGGCCTCAGCCCCCATCGCCATGCAATTGTGCACAATGGACAAGTTGTCACAACTCGCCTCAACCCCCAAGATCGTCCTCCCATCCTCCCAAGACTCCTTGAGCTCCTCCCTCCCTCCGTGATATTTGACCCAAAGGAATTGTGGAAGGACGTCTATCACCCCATCCTGTCAGCAAAGGTGTCCAACACCTTATGGAGGGTGCTCCACTGTTCATACAGGACAGGGGACCGGACTGGCCCTACCTTCCAGCACTGAAGCTGCCCCCACTGTGCGGAGCCTATTGACTCCCACCTCCATCATTTTTTCACCTGTCCAGGTGTCGCCGCATTTTGCCCAAAGGCCCGCGCGCTCCTCCATGCTCAGCCCTGGTCTGGACACCCTGTGCAAGACCTCATGTTTGAGCAGACATTGCCTGGTTGCTACTGACCCCTCCGTGTCCTCGCCTATGCCACAGCCATCTGTACCATCCATAACTTCTTCCTTTGTGCTGCCTTTGACCAGCAGGTGTGGACCCTTCCACACATGATCACCCACTTTCAGGTACACTTTGAGATGGCCCTGAAGGTCTTCACTATGTCACCAACCCTCCCCTGCTCAGTTGTCACTGCAGCACGGCTCTGGCGCGCAAACCCCCTCCATTTCTCAATGCCTCCTCCCTCCTCTTCCCTCGCCTCAGGCTCTTAGGAGCCCAGGCGTAATTCAATAAACATCGATGAATCCCCCTCAGGTTGGGACCATCTAGTACTAAAAAAAGAGACAAAGCACTATATTCCCAGCAAGAAGTAGTTTGGCCAGGACCAGCTTGTCCTATACTGCTGCTGATGTTCTAAATACAACTTGTCATTCAGTCACTTGACTAATTTTAATAAACTTTATATTTGTTGACGTTACTTCTATATTGCTTTGGTTGTACTTGGTTTACTAATATATATATGTACACTCAGAAAAGTAAGAAAAACTATAATTTAATGCATTTATAATGGATTAAGTAGACAAATTTAGAGTGTGGATTAATTGCGTGGATATATCAGGAAAAATTCTCTAATAGTTTAATTGGAGTTTGATGCATTAACCTCTGTTTAACTTAGCATTCAATAATTTAGCTTAAATTCAGCTGTTTGGACCTTAAAATGATTTGTCAGTCATATGGGCGAGCTACTTCTTTCACAATTTTGGGAGTATCCCCTTAAATTCTAATCTGGTGGCCACATTCACATCTCAGCATACCGCTTAGTGTAAAGGATCTATCATAGGTTCCCCCTCAGGTAACTCCAATTTTTCAAAATTAAAAAGTTCTTCAAGAGAAACTTAGTTGCATGCAGTTCTAGACTGTTTCGCATCTAGAATGCCTGGTCTTTTCTCATGCACCTCAGGATTCTCCTTCTTCTCCTTTGGTTGACCAAGTTTACTTGATCTTTGGGTCATCTTTTCATAGTTATTTGCAAAGAGTCCAATCTGTCCACGGACATTACAGGTTGACAGTGGCTTGTTCACTGATCATAACCCCTCAAATGGTCTATCCTGATTTCCTCAATTGTCATATTCTCTGGGTTTATCCAAAAATCAGTACAAACTCTTATGTTATTTGCTTGATTATTTGGCTTACAATTCTGATATAACACTTTAAGAAACTTGCAAAATCACCTTCAAGTATTCTATCATTTAAGATGGTATTATTGCTGGTAAAGCTGAAGCCACCGCCGAGTAAATTTCTATAAAGGTGACACACATTATGCATGGCAATTCTAAAAATCAAAAAGTGTTCATTGTATTAGCACTGGTAAGAATCTAAGTTTCTTAGTTAAATGAGTGTCAAATTTGTTCACCATTTATCCTTCTTTAATTAAATGCCCATAAATTCTTTTTTTGAACAGCATATGTTCTAGACTAATGAACTTTTTCATAATGGCCTCTTTCACTTCCTTGTAAATCCAGTTTTGCCACAAAGAGATGGTAAAAATAGATTATGACATTCAGCATTGAGACAATTAATGATGGTAATAGCTTTCTGATCATTGTTATAACCATACATAGTCATCTCAAATAACTGAGAGAAGGCAGGCATGTCATCTTGATAGAAAATGGGTAGTTTGGGCATGCTCTTGTAATCCTCAAGAATAAATGGGGCTGTATTCTAAAATTGGTTGGCAATTTGCCCACCTTTCCAACCTCCTAGATTACCTGTGGATCGCTAGGGGATGATTCTTGATGGCAAGTTAATTGGATATGGGTTGACCCTAATTCAGGTTACTAATATTTGGGGGAGTCAGGTAATTCACCAGGTTCAGATCCATCAGGAATCGATCTGGGTAAATACTTAAGATCTTGTTGGGCAGAGTTTCTGATGAAATGAGAGCATCTGATAGCTTATTAATGATTAACTATCAGATGTACGAATTGGGTTTGGTCAGGTTTTATCACTGACTGATTGGGAATCTATTGATCAGATGCAAGGTGAGTGATGCCGCCTGCAACCATAAATTAATCAGTTGGTTTGTGACCTGCTGTCTGACTTGCAGATGACCACATAATCTAACCTTTTGACCAATTATAAGATTTAACGATTAAGCTACAATTGTATAGGATTGACAATAGTGGCCAGTTGATGAGAATATCGTTGGTCATCATCCCCAAAAATATTAGAGGTCGCTGACTAATGAAGTTTTGTTGAGCATCATCCCCAATGATATTAGAGGCTGCTGACAATGATAATTTCGTTGTGCGTCAAGCCCAACAAAATTAAGCAAGTAATTCAATATTGGAATAAAACCCAATAGTCAAATTAGAGGGAATCATTTAGAGCAGAATGGATTAAAGCCATCAGAAACTACCAAAATGTTTGAACGCCAGAGGAAGTGTGGAATCGTCATTGGCTAAAACAATTGGTTTCATGTACCTAATACTAATTGTTTAGACCATCTAGTACTAAAAAAATATCAATTTTTTGGTCCACCAAACACATGAGGATTACGCTGCCTAAAAAACCATAGGCAACAGTACCCAACGAGATTTGGTGCCTAACACTGAGGGTCAAACCATTATAGGAGAACGAATTATTCTCAGTGGATAGCTGAAAAGTTGTGTGCCAATTCTAACTATAAATCCCCAAATTATTCCCTTATAAAAGAGACTAAAAATTGATATTAACTTAGTTAAAAACATTGGTTATTTTAAACATTACTCTTAAGAGAAGAGTGCAAGGATCATATATCCTTAGATTGTTACTATCAAGTCTCCGCTTGGCTCTGCGTGAAGAGAATAGGGAAAGTGTTCCCTGCCAGTACCAGAACATCTTCAAGATGAAGAAGCACCTGTTTAGCATTGGACAATACTCTAAACGTGGCTTTTGGGAAATCAACAATAATAACAGTCGTCATACTATTATTGCCCTAGTGTATAAATATCTTTCAAATGATCAACGCCAGGATCCACGAATCTGTGAAGTTGAAATCTAGGGCCAGAAGCGAGCCATCCTAACCCAAGATTTCAACACCTGCCATAATGGGTAAAGTGTCTCATTACCTAAGCAGTGCTCGCTAAATATGGTTAGTTTGCTGAAATCAAGTAGGAAATGTTATAGACATGTTTTCTGATTATGTCCATTTTAGTCTTGAGGATGTCTGACAAAAAATCCTAACCAGATGGAGAAGACCATCTCTGGTGAGACGTCAAAGGGAAATTTAATAGCAAAAGCTGCCATTTTATGGCTGAGGCTCCAACTGAGGTTTGGCACCAAATCTCCTCTATAAATTCCTTGATAATTCAAATTAATAAACAAATTAAAAACCCAGAGTTCGTTTTAGTAGAATACATTATTGTTTTAAGTTCTATTCATCTTCAGGAAATTACTGCTATGTGCAATAATTTGTAAACTCTTTTTTCATATAAAGAGTAAGGATCAAGAATCCTTAGAAGAGTAGCTGAAGTTAGGAGGTAATTGTTGCAAACTCCATATCACAATAGGAAATGCCATAAACTTCTGTATCTGAGCGTGGATCAAGTTAGGCGGATAAAGGAAGAATTCCTTACAGTCGCTATTAAGAGTATTTCGTGGAGAAGTACAGGTCTAGCATTGGACCATAATGGGTTATCTATTCAACTATGGATAATAATCTTAATACTATTATCAATCAACTATCAACTACTATCAGACAATGCAAATCGTGCACATAATGAACCTGTGAATTTAAAAGTTGGGAGCTTTCAATCATTGAATAACCTAGTATTATAACATTTGTTACTCACGATAAGAGTAACCAACTCCCAATCTTTAACAATTGGTGCTCACTACAGGGGGTAGTGAGTAGGATACATCAGTATAAGATGTCATAAAAGGACAAATTAAGAAAACTCTGGACAGAGTTGTCAACTGTCAACAAGAACGCCTTGAATTTTGCCGCTTATTAATAATTTGCTGTCTTGGGGGAGAACTTATTAAGATCAAGGAAGGAGTCAAAAATGTCTCGAATTTTGGCATAGATTTGCTAGGGAAAGTAACTTCATTTAAGAAGAAAGAAGGAGATCTAGTTTGAGAAGTTTTAGTCTTGAAAACTAATTGTGAAGCAGATTGCGTTCAATTGCATTCATTCAGCGCAGACATAGAGCGTCTAATGAAGCAAGTTAAAGAGTTGAAGACTAATAGCTGAAAATGTGAGCCCTATGTGGTGACTGACATTTAAAGGACCCAAGAACTCCAGTTGGGAAGACAATTGTTTTCAGAAATATGCTAACTGCATTTGCAGCCATTTTTGGAGATGACTTCCGAGATCACTCCTCAAGACAGTTGAGTAGCTGAACCAAGAGTGGTGGCTAGAGAAACTTCAGAGGAATTTAGAGCTATGCCAAAAATACCCACACTCAATTGCGATAATGCGCTACATTCTTCCAATTGTTTGACATGACAATGTTTGGGACAAGGATTGCAAAAAGCTTTGATGGTGATGAACTGTTTGGACACCAACTGTCAGAATTTGGTTTTACCCCATCTAGAGGGGGACAACGATTCTACTTGGAGGCCAAGGCTGCCATATTAAAAGAATTTGGAAGTCCCATGTGTATGTTAAAGTGCAAACATGAATTTATGGGAATCCAATTCCAGAAGGACGAGTCCTTGGCAAGTTTTTCCAATAGATTATACCAAGAATCACAGATTCTGATTGGAGCAAAAGGACTGAATGATTTTGACACACAGATCACATTGCATGCGGCCCTTTGACTTAATTGCAATTTACATTAGATGTCTTTCATATTCACAACCAAAATTACCCCGCAAATGGTGGATCATTTGAAGATATTAGGACCCACATTTGAGGCCTCTAATCAAAGCCTTAAGCCAATTCCAATGTGAAATTTGAATCGTACAAAAGGGATTGAGAGCGCCAAGGAGTCCAACAATTGAACCGTGCAGGAAAATAAGCCTGAGGAGTCCAAATGGACAGACAAGAAAGACAAACTCTGTTGTCAGTGTGGAGAAAAGGGACACTTCGCTGTTCAATGCAAGAAGCCGAAAGAGCAGATCAATATGGTCTAGGCGAAAGAGGCCAAACATGCACAGGAGTCAGAAAAAGGGCCTGCGGCCTAGATGGGGAATAGTAGAGAGCCGCCATATAAACCGTTCCCCCAACATCTTGCATGAAAAATTGATATTTGTGATCTTTTTATTAATGATGACGCACAGGACCACCTTTATCAAGTGGTCAATCTAGATGTTAATGCAAGAAAACAAATCTGGAGCAAAGGGGATAGACCCTGAAATAATTAAGGAGGTCGCTCAGCCATATGTGCAACAACTAGTGGACAAGATTCAATCCGTGGAGAATCTGTAAGAAGTGACTGGGAACATTAATTTATTGGTCAATCAAGAGCAAATTGGTGATCTGATGGAAAGACAGCAGGAGGCGGTGCTTGAACTATATGAAAAGTATCTAGAAATATTCGCCCAGGATGACCATGATTTGTGATGTGCAAGGAATGTCATCCACAAAGTCCACACTGGGGAAATTTTCCGATAGGGATGAGAATGATTTAGCAGTCAAAGGCTGCTGAGACGGTAGTGGAAGAAGAGATCAGCAAACTAGTGAAGAATGGGCTTCTAGTTCCGTCATCAAGCCACTAGACAAGCTATATCCTGCTCATGAAGAAGAAGGATGGCTTAGTTGAGTGGTGATCAATTATCAGAAGCTGAATAAAATAATGAAGAAGGATTCATATCCACTACCATGCATTGACAATATATTAAATCAATTGGGAAAAGCAAAGTATTTCTCCGTGATGGATCTGATATCAGGATATTGGAAATTAATTTTCCAATGGAAGACCAGGAGAAATGCGTGATTTTCACCACGCAGGGACTATATCAACAGACTAGGATGCCTCAAGGTCTTTGTAATGCGCCTGCAACGTTCCAGAGGGCCATGGACGCCATATTAAATGACTTGAAGTTGTCATGCGTCCTTGTGTACATGGACGATATAAATGTGTTCATTAGGGCCTTTACTGACCAAAAACACCACTTGGAAGAAGTCTTCAAGAGACTGTCCATGGCTAACCTGAAGACCAAGCTGAGAAAGTGCCACTTCTTCAAGAAAGAGTTGGAATATCTGATATTCATTATTAACTCTAGTGGACTGCAGTTGCAAGCCCACAAGAATGAGGCTGTAGAGAAGATGGCCATCCTGAGAAGTGTCTGAGATATCCAAGTGTTCCTTGGAATGGTCAAATACTACCAAAAATTTAACATGATTTTGCAAGAATCGCTGAGGCCCTCTTTCAATTGCTGAAGGATCCAAAGAAAGAATCATATGGAATGAAGAGGCGCAGAGTTCTTTTGATGAGCTACGCCGGTATCTGATAGATTTTACAATATTGAAATATCTAAATTTTGATCAATAATTTATAATACAGACTGATGCTTTGTTAACAGCAATTGGCGCTATACTGAGCCAAGTAGATGAGCTCAGGGGTGAGCATCCAGTAGCTTATGTGAGCCGGATTCTATCAGGAGCAGAACATAATTAAATCTTTACTGAGCGTGAATGCCTTGTGGTAATTTATGCCTGTAAATAGTTTTGGGTGTAATTTCACAGAATGCACTTTAAAGTGGTTATGAAGCACTCCTCGCTGCATTGGCCACATAATTTAAGAGAACCAGAAGGATGACTGGCTCAGTGGGCTTTGAAAATACAGAAATTATGACAATTAGATAGTTCACCAAATGGGATCTTCTCACTAGAATGTGGATGGCTTATCAAGGTTACCAATGGTCCAAGTGGTATACCCGCAAGTGGATGAGCTGTTTCAGAAGATGGTTTATGGAAAAATCAGGAACGAGCCCTGAGAAATCCAAGGTGTGCTTCAGAAAGTGATGGAAAACATCGATACCAAGGATGGACAAGTTTTCAAGATGATTGACAGAAAATAATTATTATTCCCAAGACCATCGGAACAAGCAGCAAACATTCAAGCCATGCATAATGTTGTCAGGCATGTAGGCCTAAGGAAGAAGGCTGACCACATTTTCCAGTACTATTACTGGGAGTCTATCAACTTCAATGTAGCAGATTATCTGGCTTGCTGTGTGGAGTGCAAGCTGCACAAGACTCACAAGAACATGACCATATATCAACTAATATGCCTTGGATTTTACTGGAATATGGTGTCCATTGATGTAATGGGACCATTAACCATGAGTACAGGGGGAGCCAAATTTATCTAGCTGAAATATACGAACTAGATGAATCAAGATAAAGGCCCCGGTGAAAGTGGACGCTACAAGCACTGCAAGGTATACCCTGGATAAATTTGTATACCACCTTGGATGCCCGCAAGTTTTGCTAAGCGAAAATGAAACAAATTTCACATACCACCTGATTCCAAGGTTAAACGAGATAATGGGGATTCAAGAAGTCATGACAGTACCTTACCAGCCAGAGACAAACGGACTGATAGAATGGGACAATGGAAGGCTGGCCATGACGCTGAGAAAGCTGGTCTCAAGGTAAACTTCTGCATGGGGAACATACCTCAGTTTGGTGACATTTAGGTATAACCTAAGTCAACATATGACATTGGGAAAAAGCCATTCAAATTATTATATGGAAGAAAGGCCGCGTTACCACTAATTCTATATTTAGTGGTTGAACCAACATTGGGGATGAATGCTGAGCAGTACCTGTTTCAACTTTTAAACATCCTGACAGAGATGCAATTACAAGCATTTAATATGACCTTGAATAAGATGATCAAGGCTAAACAACGGTCAATAATAACTGATGACACTATTAGAATACCACATAGGCGATAAAGTTGCTACTGTGAAATGAATAGTTTTGGAAGAAGAAACAAGCTAGATGCATTATGGTAAGGTCTGTTTGAGATTATTTGCCAAGATGGTGACAGATGCCTATTCCATCAAGAGCCTCTTGGATGGAAGGATTTTAAATCAAGTCCATGCTAAATATTTAAAGTAGTGTATTGAAGAAAAAGATGTAGGTTGGGACCACCTAGTGCTTAAAAAAGAAAAAGATGTACTGCTGAACCAAATGAAGGTCATTTCCCATAAAAGATAAAAAAATAAAAGATTGATAAAATGTACCGGAAAAAACATTATATGTACAAAAAAGACATACTCTTTATAATTTTTATTGGTTTTCCTCAACCTTAGGATGATTTCACCTATGTCATCTCTTAGGGGAGGGAGGATATATAACAGTAGGGTTGAAAAAGCTGTCAAAATCTATGTGAGATCAGATGCTAGTAAGAGCTAGACTTACTCAAAGCCAAGTTTGTTGAGCGGAGGTTGATCCCTTCAAAGACGCAATGAGAGGAAAAGAGACGGAGATGTCATTACTTGCCAAGTGCAATACCCTGGATTGGGGAGGGAGGCAACAGAACAAGAAGAGGAAGTCAGTGAATAGCCCTGAGTAATCCCAATATAGCACTGGAGCTGAAAGATTGGTCTTGAACACTTGCCAAAGGCTTTGTCAAGAACATTGGACATACGAGTCAGTGTTGTGCAAGGGATAGTAGGTGGGGATTACCAAATCATGCCCTCAATTAAAGCTATAAGGGAAGGTACTGATGAGATGTGCCAGAAATGAGATAATCATACAAGGAGCATTTGGCATCCTGAAGACACTGACTATAAGCTTCTTAAATCTGAAAGCAGAATGAGTGATGGAATCTGGGAGAAGCTGGAAGCTTTTTATAGCCCAACTTCAAAGAACTTGGCTGGCGAAATGAAGGGCATAGGCTGCAATGTCTCAATCTAGGACGTTTGTGAGATCAGAGGGGTTAAGAACTATGGAAAGAGCCTTGATCACTTGGATTCTTAATTCTGCGTTGGGGAGCTCAAAATGTTCACATTTTCTGATGGCCAGTTTGGTTGACAGAACATCTGGTTTAAGAAACTGGCTGAGTCAGAAAAGGAGCTTTGGAAGCAAAACAGATCCAATGAGGAACAATTAATCAACTTCAGAGGGCATTTCTTCTTGAGGTTTAATGATGATAGTAGGAGAATCTGCAAAAGGAGCCAAATCCAGGAAAGTAAAGAACTCTAGTTTGAGAATTGATGACAGAGGGAGGATTAGCCACAAGTTGTTTGAGATGATCACTACTCTTGTTTTGTTTGGGTTGGAGACCATTTCCAGTAGTTCCACAAAAGGACTAGCTACGGGTGCTTGACTGGGAGTATGAGTCCTAGGGGGATCATAGAAGAGATTTCTACGCACAGAACAAACCATCTGTTGAAAGAGCCGAGAATATTTATCAGACAAACTGTCAAGGAGTTGCTGGTAATAAGATTGTGAATTTAATATATGATCTGGACAAGAGGTGGGATGTCAGATTTTTATAATCTTTAACATTATTTAGTTTGGTATCAATCAAGTTTTAATTTTGGAGAAAATAATCTGAAAATTGATGAGATAAGCTCTTTAGAAGAGAATTAAGAATGATATGAGCAAAAAAATATCATGAGAAATACAAAAGCAAATATAATTGAGCATTCTTAATTGAGCCACAAGACAAACATCGATGGAAGAGACCTCCTGTTAAAGGCGAGGAAGAAGATCAGGAATTAATAACGCTGGACCAAGATCCTGAATATAGCAATGGGTCTTATGCCTTGATTGTGGTTAACTGGCTTTCTAGGACTAGTATCGTCACGAGTAAATCAATCAGCCCTGCATGACAGTGGGTCATGGGACCACACTCTGAGGAGGCAGTAGTGAGGAGGAAAAGGAAGAGTTCTGCACGCCAAAGGTTGTCCTGAGCAGCGTTGAGTGCAGATTAACTGTGCTCCACTAGAAAACAATAAATAACTAACCTGGTGTCCAAGACGGTATTCTCTTGTCCTGATCCTATTCTCGCTGGAAATCTAAGCAAGAGAGGGATGTGGGATTAAGCTCACCTTTCCAACCTCATAGATTACCTGTGGATTGGTAGGGGATTATTCCCCAATGACGAGTGAATTAGATATCAGTTGACCCCAATTCAGGCTAGTAATGTTTGGAGGATTTCAGGAAATTTTCCAGGTTTGGATCCATTGGAGATCAATCTAGATAAATACTTAATATCTTGTTGGGCAGAGTTTCTGACAAAATGGGGGCATCTGATAGTTGATCAATGATTAACTATCAGGTGTACTGGTTGGGATCAGTCAGGTTTCATCACTGACTGATTGGGAATTTATTAAACAGTTATGAGGTGAGTGATGCCGCCTGCAACTAGAAAATCGATCAGTTGGTTTGTGACCTGCCATAATGGATAAAGAGTCTCATTACCTAAGCAGTGCTCGCTAAATATGGTTAGTTTGCTGATATCAAGTGGGAAACGTTAGGTACACGTTTTTTGACTCTGTCCATTTTAGGTCTCAAGGGTGTCTGATAAAGGAATACTAAACAGATGTAGAGGACCATCACTGGTGAGACGTCAAAGGGAAGTTTAATGACAACAGATGCCATTTCATAGCTGAGGCACCAAACAAGGGTTGGGCGCCAAATTCCCTCTATAAATTCCCTGATAATTCACATTAAGAAACAAGTTAAAAGTACCAGAGTTAGTTTTAGTAGAATTCATTATTGCCTTAAGTTATATTCATCTTCAGGCAAAATTACTGCTGTGTGAAATAATTGGGGACCCTTTTATCATATAAAAAGTAAGGATCAAGGATCCTTAGAAGAGAAGCTGAACTTAGATGGGAATTGCTGCAGACTCCATATCACAAGAGGAAAGAATGTAAACTTCTGGATCTGAGAGTGGATCAAGTTAAGCGGATAAGGGAAGAAGTCCCTACAGTCAACATCAAGAGTAATTTGTCAAAAAGTACAGGTCTATCATTGGACCATAACAGGTTATCTATTCAACTACAGATACTATTTTAAAAGTATTATCAACCATAAGCTACTATCAGGAAACGCAAATAGTGAACATATCAACAACTGCAGTTAACAGTTGGGAGCTTTCAATTGATGAATAACCCAGGAATGTAACATTTTGTACTCATGAGAATATTAGCCAACTCTCAATTTTTACCAATTGGTAAACAGATTGACAATGTAGTAGCCTCAGGAGTCATTTCTGTAGGGGCTGCAATAGTTTGTGGTATCGTCCCTTTAGGTGATTTGTACTCTCAGCGTTACTTTCAGCTTTAGTAGCTTCTGATTCTTCTTCAAATAATTTTGCCTTATGGTATTCATCTCAAATACTGTTACACTTATAATCCTCCAGATCATCTAATTATTTAGGGACTTTCTCCTTTCCAGCTCTTGCAATCCAGTTTTTTTCTTAGAGTTTACAGGTCTTTTCTATCTCACTTTCCAAAGTCATTTCGATGTCTTGAGCTACTTCTATAGTGAGGCTTCTTTGTTCTTTACAACACATAATGGTCATATTATTTGCAGTTTTCTTTTTTTACTTAAGCATCTCATCATCCAACTTGATTACTTTAAATTCTATTAAATCCAACTCAGATTACATTTCTGATTCTAAAGCATTCTCGTCATTTTTTCCATTTCAATGTAGATTCATAGTTTCTTCTATCATACCTTTGGTTTAATTTTTAATATTTTAAACAGTATCTTAATCTATCATCTTTCTTTAAAAAATTAAAGATAAAAATGTGAGACAAGAATTTGTGGCTACAATTGGTTTGGTGGCAGCTCAAGCTCAGATCAATTCCATGACGTTAGCTTCTGCCACTTGACAGGGTTTGTCCACATCATGCTTTCACTAATAATTAAATCCAAGCTGGTTGATGATGTCCTCAACAATATTTCAAAGTTTAGTATTTAACTCCATCACTAAATTCTTGATTTGGGTGTTCAAATATTCAACACATTGAGACATGGAGCCCAAACCTACGCAAATCTGCTGAAAGCTATCGTCCAATAGATGTATCAATATGTGCTGCTGAGCGCTACTATCCATCATATATGCAACAAATCAGTGGTTACTGATGTCTGGTTTGAATCATTCACATATTCCTAGTAATAGATTTACATACTTAAAACATAGTCTATGACATTGTCAATGGTTATAAATAGCCTGTGAGAATATAACCATATATAGAAAATTCTCAAAGTATTATCTATGATCCTCCTATTTATTAGTATGTGAAAAAGCTCACAGCTGCAATCCAAACTGTTAATGGGGAAAACTTGTAATCCTATCATCAAGGATTCACTTACTTTGTTTAACTGTTCTTATTTGCTCTAAAGGTGGCTCATAAATAGTAACTGCCATCTCATTTACTCTAATATTCAATAGTGATAATATTTACATCCACCAAAATACAAGCTTCTAAATAGATATCGTTACTGTAGGACCACGTCATCCTCTATGAAGGTCAGGGCCTTTTAAGGCTGTTTGATTTTTAGTCAAACGCGGTTCCAGCAGAATCTCTTAGGGACAGGGTTCCCTAAGGCAACCTTTCAAAGGGAATTCTTTGTTGAGGATACTCTGCTCAATTCAAAAGGGCAAGATCTTCATATAAATTTTAGGCAGGAAAACTTTTAGTTAACTAACTAGGAAAGTTTGAAGGTAATTTTATTAATCAAAATTTCTAGATATTTATAGGCCAATGAGGTAATCAGGATTGCCTAGGGGAAGCTTGGAGTGATAGTCTTAATTTAGTTGGGTGAGGAGACCCTAAGACAATGTGACAGGATGCATAGGCTTTCTTTGAAATTGGCTCTCTTTTGCCAGGGAAGCTGATTCTGTGGACCTCTGAGTAACAAGATCTTCACCAGCTGACTCAGTGCCTTTACTAGTTGAATTGGTGGATCCTTCTAAAGCTTAAGTTTACTTTCACCTTTTTGGGAGTTCATTATTTGAGTCAGTCTTAATACTCATTGAATCAGTGGAGTCTCTCTGAAGAAGTTGCAATTTAGGCCATGTTAAAAACTGACTCTTGTTCGTACAACTCTTACAATTCCTGACAATACCCCCTCAAGATCTTGTCATGGAAGGGCATAATTTTGGAGAGATATGGCATGCATCCAATTTATAATGGCACCTGACTTCCCAGAGGCAATAGAATATTCAGGACTTTGACGGTAGATCACCTGATATGGACCTGACCACAAAGTGCCAAGTTTATGAAATTGGCCTCCGTGCTGGTGGTGATAGAATAGGAAGAGATCCCCTAATTTTAATTCAGGCTGGACCAGCCGTTGGGCATTCCGCTGATCAGCTTCCCATTAATGAATAAAACCAATGGATCTAGTGGCTAATACTTGCAACTTAAATATTTTGTCAGGCAATATTTACATGGCTAATTCAGTGGTTTCTGGCATGACTATTTAAGAATATAGTCTGGACACTATTGAACAAAATTGGTTCATGACATAAAGGGACCGGAAAGGTGACAAATGAAGTAATTGATGATAGCTAACGTAATATGCTAACAAGGCTGCTGCTAAGTATTAATTTCATCTTAAAAGATCAGAGGAAGCCATCTTGCAAAGGATGGCAACTAAGGACCCATTCTCTCAATTCACAGCTCCGTTGGTAGCTGGATGATAAGGTGTCATAAAAGAATGATAAGTACCCAATAGAGATTTAAGATTTGCAACCACACTGGAAATAAAATTGGTACCATCGTCAGATAGTAGCAACTTGGGACTGCCGTGGAAATAAAAACCTGCTTCAACAAGGTAGATGCAGTCACTTTAGAAGTTGGGGAGACAACTTAGATAGTCTTACCCATTTTATAAAGTGATCAATTGTGAGGATGATAAAAAGGTGTTTGTATATCGCTGTAGGCAGGGTACAATAACATAGATGCTAATCATGGCAAATGAGGCTGTTGGACCCATGACGTAATTCTGGCATAGAGGATTGGGCGGCTTCTGATTTAAACAAGTGAAGCATGAGTCAACAATATCCTGGACTGTCTCAATTATTACTTCTTAGTAGCAGCAGTCTCTCATCCATCAATGTTTCTTCTTTACTTCATTGTGCTCCATGGTAACATGAGCCTCCAGAGCTGATTGTGTTTAAGCAGAGTGTCAAACATACAGTGGATAGAGGGCCCAAACTGCTCTTATAATAATCCTTTTTGAATTTTGTCTGAGCAGCCATCTGCTTTACCGCTGTTGCGTTGTCAATGGCTCATGGCTCCAATCTTCTGGTTTTTCAATGAGCTCATTGATCTGGTCCTCTTAGGAATCATAAAGGGCCAGGATAGGCAATCAGGATAACCTGTCAGTATTTTGGTGTATCATCCCCATGTGGTGGACTATCAAGAATTCATAATTCTAGAGCTTAAAGGCCCATTAAGAAAATCTTCCATCCAGATCTTTCATCTGTTATAACCACCATATTGAAACATGGCCTTCACTATCTTGAAATAATTTCATACAGAAAAGAAAGGAAATTTTTGATGGCCAATAACATGGTTAAACACTCAGATTTGGTATGCTGTAATTTAATTCTGCTTGGGTTAATGTCTTACTGAAAGTAGGCTATGGGGTGATCAACATGGCTTGCGTCCAGTTGAGCCAAGATAGCCCCCACAGCCACAGTGCTAGCGTCAGTAAATAGAATAAAGGGTTTATTAAACTCAGGATGTACCATAATAAGGGACACAGTTAGGGTTTTTATAAAGACATCAAATAACTGTTTTTGGAACCCCTTCATCGAAAAGGAACCTCATTATGGAAGAGGTAGGTTAGTGGCTCGATGAGCTCATCAAAGTGTGGTATAAATTGTCAGTAGTACCCAACTATGCTGATAAAAACCTGGAATTTCAGAAAGCTGCTAAATTAAGTCATCTTCTCAATAGTGGTCACCTTATTAGGCAAGGGAAAAATCCCTTAGTGGGTGACCTTATGATCAAGGAATTTCATCTCGGTCTGAAAGAAACTACATTTTGTAGGCTTTGATTTCAACGCACCAGAGCTTAGCCATCCAAATACTTCCTTCAAGTGGTCCAAATGCTGTTCAAATGTGCGCAAAAATACAGTTTCATTGTCCAGATAGACCAGCACACATTACATCTTCAGGTTCCTCAACAGGCAGTCCATGGCCCGCTGGAAAGTGGCCAAGGCGTTGCACAGCCCTTGAGGCATGCGAGTGGGTTTGAATAAACCTTCACTCACAAAAACACACATTTCTCTCATTCATCTGCACAAGCTTAATATTCCAGTACCCACTGGCAAGATCCATTGCAGAAAAAAATTGGGACCTGGCTAAGAGGCGTAAGGATTCATCATTCCTAGGTAGTAGGTAGCTATCTTCCTTCTAATGGCATTCAGATGGCGGTAATCCATTTCCACATGATGTCATTCATCATTCTTCCACACAAGCAACATGGCGAGGCCCAGGGGCTCTGGTATGGTTTTAGCAACCCAGCATCCAACAGTTTTAACTCTTTATACAACCTGGGCTTCCTCAACTTTAGACTTCTGATAGGTCAGGCGCAAATTGGAAGGGCATCACCAGTAAGCACTTGATGTTGCAACCCCTTCATCATCCCAAAAACTTTGGCAAAGGGAGAAAATATTGCATATTATTCAATTAGGGCGTCATCCTGTTTTTGTTTACAAGTAAGCATGTTACCACTTTTTACTTCAACTTGGGCTATCTCAACAAAATCATCTATTCCTAATTCTTGCAGGTCTCCACATCCTTGGACGGGCTCAATCTAGTCAATGGGCAATATCTATACATATGCGATGGGTCTGTCCTGAGTTATCTGCATTGGCTAATCTGTAAAGGTGGCCATTAAGATAATCAATGGGCCTCAGTAAGCGGGATCCAGCACTCCAGGATAGGTAAGTGGTTCTTGGATGGCCAGATACTTTCTTCTTGAATTTCCCATAATTTGTCTGGTGGTATGGTAACTTGAAGACCAGTCTCCACTAGGATCTGCAACTTAGGTGGTATGATTATGCAGCCAGTGTCATTAAAATGGAAGAAGAAGTTTAGACCGTCCTGCCAGCCAGGATGCATGAGTACCCAAAAAGCAAGCATAATGCCAGAGGCATTGCCGCACTTATGACGTTGTATGGAGCCACAAAATTGGGAAATGATAAATCATTGGTGTAGGGCAATTGTGTGTAACAACCTAAAAACGAACGAAATAGAGACAAACCCAGACACTGGGGGTCTCGCTGCAGGGGATTGTACCACTGGAATAATTTCTACCAAATTGCTGGTAGATGGGTTTATTACAACTGAGGAGACAAGGGGGCGGATCCTTGCTTGGGTCTTTTGGATGCTTGGCCACAAGATCCCAGTATATTGATGGCGGATAGTCAAAATAAGAGGTTGAATTTCCAGAAGTGTCTGTCTCGCTGAATCCAGTTGATGATGGCAGGGGCCATAGTTATCACTAAAATTGGTAAAGCCCATCTGGTATAGAGACTGACAGGCCACCAGGGAAATTCCATCAAGACTATGGCCAGAATGATATCAACGAAGTAAAAATTGATAGTTTTTGTGGCAGAAATTTATTGAAAGGATAATGAAGAAAATCGACCAACAATTTTCTCAGTACAATGCAACTGATTAAAATAGTGGTCAATTGATGCGGGAACAGGCAGGGATTGGATCCCTTAAGTTTGACCTGACTGGCGAATTTTTTGGGGAAGGGGGCCAATAAGCTCAATTTGAACTGACATCAAAGGATTCAGTGGCAGGCTGAGTTGCTTTCAGTTTGACCTTGAACGCCTGAACTGAGGCTCAACTGCATTTCTAGTGGTTGATGTGATGGCATCTGGTCTGATGAGCAATGGGAATTCCCAAGGGCCACCCCACGTAGGGGTGGTCCCAATTGGTTGAAAATCGATTTGGTATTCTCAAACCACCCATGCCCGGTTGCTGGGTCATTTGTTTGGTCAAAAGAGTTGCATCATCCACAACTCCTGATTTGTCATATGGGGGCTTTAAACTTTTGTCGATGTTTTCTGATGATACTACTGGCGCGTTTGGGATCATCCCCAACAGTTTTGAGAAGGGGTTAGCATCAATGATCGTACTGCTAGGCAAATCAAAATCATTGGTGATTCTGGCCAATAATTCAATCTTTACCCCTTTATGACTATGTAATTTCCAATCTTCAGGCTTTATTTCCATTGGTTTCATACCAATTGACTTTGATTTGGTGAACTCAGCACAGATTTCCCTGATCTGGCAGACAAGTTCAGCTGAGGAGAGTGTCAGCATTGGGTGGGGATCCAAAGAGGGAGAGCTGTTACCCAGCACTTGTCTACCAGGTGGGCGAGGTCATCCTGGGTAACTAGGGTTACAGCCGCCATCTTCAGACCCTTTTTTACAAGGAAACGGTAAGATTGCCCAATCCATGCACGGGGGACGTTCCCTGGGACTTACAGCCAGGCATGTAAACAAGCATTCCTTCTATAGCCTCTGAATGGGAAGGCGGCAGCTTGGTTTTTGTTCCAATTACTTGATACTCTAGCCATTTAATGTGGCCAGGGTGTTCCAGTTGGCAATACTGTGGTTTCATCATCCCCTTCTCCTTAAGAACTTCTTTCATAACCAGATTTCAGTATCTTAAAATAGAAAAGTATGGATCCTTGTGGCTTATTAGTGTATTGAATTCAACTAGGAACTGGGTGCCAATAAGCAAGTCTAGCCATCACTTTCTAACACAATGGCGAGAGCCATAACAACCAGAGAGCCAAATTGAATGGGCAAGAGGAGTAGGCTCCCAGGGAGGGGTTACAATGAGGCCCTTTCATTCCGTATTCTATGGAGTGGCTCTGGTCCAGTGCAACCTTGATCCGCTTGACCAGCTGCTAAGAAATAATGTTGACAGGAAAGCCAGTGTAAATGATGGCAATATCATCACCTTGTGAACAATGACCTCTACATGAGTAGCTTTGGTGCTACAGTGGGAAATCAAGTAAATGAAGCTTCCTGGAGGGAGAGGTCTGAAAATGAAGTGTAAGAAAAAGTTAAGTCTTTTATTAAACTCATAGAATCTGGGATGTTGAATTTGTCAGGTCTCTCCAGGACATTACATTCGGCACGTGGAGTGGTAGAAGGTTAATTTTGAGGCGTTGCGTCGTCAGCTGAGGGTTTCTTAAATCCTAAGCTGACTGCACTTTTCCCAACTCATTGGCTTGCTTTTTCCAACAGAAATTTCTTGGTGGCCAAGGATTCAACAATATGAGCATTGTTAACGACGTGGTTTTAGTCTATGAAAGCGCCCAAAGGCATGAATATTGGGTCAATTTTCTTTATTTGATCTTGGCATGCTTCTGGCTTGCAAAAATCAATCTTTTTACTCCTTAATATTAAGGATATACTCAAAGAACTTTTTGGCGTTCGGGAAGTAGAGTACTAAGTTGTTAATTTGTTAGAAAGTGTAGAGAACAACCGAGATAGAATCATCCAAGGTAACCCAGTCACAGGAAGCTAACGCCGCTGCTACATGATAGAAGCGTTCCGCAAACTTAATATTGGTTTCCCTGATCTCAGGCAGATATGCATGAAAGCCTGCTTACAGTTAAAGAGGGTTAAGTTACTTCTGAATTCTTTTATAAGGGCCTCCTTATTGGCTGTCCACGTGGTGTATGTCTTGAAATAAGGCATCATAATTTCTCATGCCTTGCATTTAAACAGGCTTGTGTATGCCAACATTTTTGTCAGTTGGTAGCTGTCTCCATCGCACCCTTGTATATAAAGAGGTATGATTGAATTGTTCAGCTCTAGAGATGTACTTTTCCTTAAAGGTAGGTTTGTCGTCTGATGGGTTTGGAGAGGAAATGAAAGTCAGGAGATAGCAGCCGGTCTGAGCAACAGCGCTCCATGGTGACTATATCAGCATGTGGGATATCCTTTCTAACTTATGGCGGATCTCGTCCATGTCATCCTGAGTAGTGGCGTAGCATTCATTGACATGCTTAAGAGAGGCCCTAGAATCTAAAAGTTGGCATAGATTCTTATTCTCTTTAGACTGTTGGGCCAATTTCTTGAAGAGCATCCTGTTTAGATTCAATTGTTTGGTTTCATGTAATCATCCGCTTGGTGTGGCGATTTTCTTGGTTTTGGGAGGCGACCAGATTTAGGCAGGTGCCAGTAATCCTTTTATATTGGCTGTACAAGGAGGGGAAGGTTAAATAAGCTTTTAGTTGAGACCCTCAATAGTCATCACAGAACCTTGAGCCACCAGTAGTATTTTTCACTTGAGAGCTTTAAGTCAGGCTTCATGGTCTTCATTGAAAAGAGATCCAACAGGTGAGTAGTCACCTAGAGGACCTTGTGGACCTTCAGGCCACAGGGCCCTTGCTCTCCTTCTCTCCCACTGGTCCTGTTTCACTGAGAGCCTCATGTTGCACCATAACTTCTGGAGTCAACATCATTTTGAGTTGTTCACTCAGCTTCTGAATACAGCCAAACAAATTAATAAGTGAAGAATCAGTCACTTGGCGATCTTTGGTAATTCAGTTGATGAGGGTGGATAAAGCACGTTTCACTCTCTGGTCCATACCAGTGGTTAATTGGACCGTCTGCTGGACGAATTCATTATGCAAGTATCAAACAACTCTGGTGTAAAGTTGAGCCAGGTGGCATTGGATGTCATTGATCTTCCAACGGTTGTCTAAAATAACTTCCTAATTTTTTAGCAGAAGTAGTGGCGGCATATAACAAAGGAGTTGGGAGTGAATCTGGTGGGTCAATCCTAGCTGTTGCTGCATCTACATATGGTGGAGCACAAGCAACTGCATGTGATGGTGTAAGGTAGGATTTACAAATATCTGGAGGAGGGGCTCCATATGGGCTACTCCTATAATGCTGCTAGGGAGCTCAGGTGAGTTGCAAAGTTGTGTCATGTTGATGGGAATCCATGCGGAATCGCTGCAATTAGGTCTGACATTAGGGGTCATAGCTCCTCCCTGAAGAGCTTTGATGGTCTGAGTGACATCAAAAGCCTAAATTAAATAGGTTGATATATTGGGAATCAAGATAATTGAAGTATGGTTGCATGAAACTCAAGCTCTCATGGTTTAGGTAGCGTCACATCTTGATTATTGATAGCGACTCATTGGGTCAAACTCATATTCTCCTCCATATTAGGAGGTCTGTCTTTGCTGGAGTTATTCATATGAAAGTTATGTCTTCACCAGAAGCCTTGGAAGGATTCTGCAGAAAGCAATAGTTTATGTAACTTTGTCATCTTCTCTGAAGGACAGGGCCTTTGTAGGCTGTTTGATTTTTAGTCAACCGCGGTTCCAGCAGAATCTCTTAGGGACAGAGTTCCCTGAGGCAATCTCTCAAAGAAAATTCTTTGTTGAGGATACTCTGCTCAATTTAAACGGGCAAGGTCTTCTGTATAAATTTAGGCAGGAAAACTTCTAGTAAACTAACTAGGCAAATCTGAAGGTAATTCTATTAATCAAAATTTCTAGATATTTATAGGCCACTGAGGTACTCAGGATCGCCTAGGGGGAGCTTGGAGTGATAGTAAGGATTGAGCTGGGTAAGGAGACCTCTTTGAAAATTTGGCGGGATTCATAGTCTTTCTTTGAATTTGACTCTCTTTTGCCATGGCATCAAATTCCATGGACCTCCGAGTGGCAAGATATTCACCAGCTGACACAGTTTCTTTGCTAGTTAAAATCAGTAGATCTTTCTGGATTTTGAGTTTCCTTTCGCCCTTTTAAGATTTCATTATTTGAGTCAGTCTCAATACTCATTGAATCAGTGGAGTCTCTGAGGAAGTTGCAATTTAGGCCATGTTAAGAACTGACTCTCATTCATCCAAATCTCACAATTCCATACAATTACCCTGTCTGGTTTCCTGAGATCCCACCTTCTTATTTATCATATGCTATATATTATTTGTAGTAATTTGGTTTCTGGTTTTTGGCAAATCTTAACTACCCAGTACTGAAAATCAAATGTAAAAATCTTAGGGTTTCTACTGGTGCACAAGTTCCTTAACTGGTTTTTATTAAATATATAGACTCCTAAGTGTATGATGACAACTAGCTTAGTTGAGTTTATTGACCTTTAGTAATTTGGATCCCTTATGGAAAATACTGATGAATAAGTGATTTAAACCTCATTTGTGGTAATTCCTGACAGATAAGTGATTTTGACCTCGCTTGGGGTATAGACACTTAGATAAATAAATAGATTCTTGATAACTTCAACCAGAAGCTGACAAAATAAAGCAAGTTGCAATTCTAAGGCAAAGTTAACTATTAAAATTAGGGATATTATATAGGTGAGAGTATCAGAAGACATGTGAATTGTTAATCAGTGTGATCACAAATATCTCAGAACACATAGCTGACAAAAACATTTATTGAGGAAAAAATCAGGAATAATTCTAGCTGATTCTCATTTAGAAATCATGATTAAACGCTATTCTAATCAGCTATCACATCAGCTGCTATAAGTGATAGATTTACCATAATTAATTGCTCATATCATGAGCTGACTTACTAATTACCACGTTATTAGCATCAATCCCCAACAAAAAATTAAAACCATAACAACATTGGATTTGCATCCTTAATATATTTCAATCAATCATGAATGGATTATTATCACCAAACAACAGATTGTAATTGACAATCGTCTCAAAGCTTGATTTATAAGCTAAATTATATAAATAATCTATTGTTAAAAAAGTTTAATTAATAATAAGCTGGATAGCTTTTCAAGATAAAATTTCCGTGATAGTCTATCAGATATTACACTTTGGAAGATAATTAGGATTCCTTCCATACAAAGCTTATAAGATGGCTTTAAATAATTTGATGGTGGACAATTATATGACCTAGCGCTTCACTGAGTAAGTATTGTGGCCAATGTAGCAAACCAATCAAATTATCTTCAAAAAAGGGTTGATATTAGAGTAATGTTAACTTACTTTACCATCGCATTGGTTGGTAGATGATAATGGTGGTAAACACTTGAGTGGATCCCAAAAAATTTGGAAATTCATGCTGTCAGACATTCTCCTTTTTGATTTAAGAAAAAGAATTTTGGAGGTATTAGTGCTCCTATATCTGCTACCATGATTGGCCCATCTCCTGTCCAATCATCAAATAATATAGTGGATATCAATGATATGAATACCCACAGCAAAAAGACCTTGGCGGAATCTCGATGGAATCCTAGCTATAGGAAAAGTATGGCTTATAACAAAAAATGGCTTAAAAAGGTAAATACTAATAATAAGATTACTCTGAATTCTCAGCCAAATTTGGGGTGTTTGTCACCATATGGGTTTGATCACCTCCGAGGTGAGAATATATTACTCAATGATGATAGGTGAAAATTAATCAATTATTACCACACAAGTCTGACCACCGCTGAGGTGAGAAGATTTTACTTGACAATGATAAGATAAAAATTAACCAATCATTACCACACAAGTCTGACCACCGCCAAGGTGAAAAGATTTTACTCGATGATGATAGGGTGCAAACCAACCAATGATTACCACACAAGTCTGACCACCGCCAAGGTGAGAAGATATTACTCAATGATGATAGGGTGAAAATTAATCAATTATTACCACACAAGTCTGACCACCGCTGAGGTGAGAAGATTTTACTTGACAATGATAAGATAAAAATTAACCAATCATTACCACACAAGTCTGACCACCGCCAAGGTGAAAAGATTTTACTCGATGATGATAGGGTGCAAATCAACCAATGATTACCACACAAGTCTGACCACCGCCAAGGTGAGAAGATATTACTCAATGATGATAAGGTGCAGATTAACCAATCATTACCACATGAATCTGACCACCGCTGAGGTGAGAAGCTTTTACTCACTGGTGAATGGATACAATACATAAAATCATTACCACATGGGTCAGTTTTGCCTCAAAATATTCATCTTTGATCTGATATGCTGAAAGCCTATATTTCCTAATTTAAATGACTCAGCTTTATATACTTTTGCCTCGAATACCCATGGTCTCAAAATCTGAACTAGTTTAAATAGGAAAAACTAGTATTAAGAAAAGGACCTTTTCTTGGTTTTGCCCTGCCTAAACAATAGAAACATAAAAAACTTTAACAAAGCATTATTTATTACTTTTATTAAAAAGTATAATTCTCACTTTAAACAAATTATTTGTAGCATCCGTTGGCAGATCCCACAAACTGGTGCTCACTACAGGGGTTGAACCCCCTGAATACTTTGATAATTATTAACAAAAAAATGGAGAGTGTCACCCGTTGGGTGAGAAATGGGTAAGGGACTGAAGATGATGATTGAATGGACAGCCCTACTGCTTTGATATTTAGAAGAAGAATAATTTGAGCATATATTAATACCTGAGTCTCATCGCATCACTTGGCCAGCCACTGAAGCTGTGAAAAACCTTACTCATGGCATCCTTAACCCTGGTGACATTGCATCTTGCAAAAGAGCATCGTTGGTAGAGGAACGCCACTTGTTTCTCTATGAGACTAGTGTCCTCCCAGAGACCTATGGTCAGCTTACAATTTGACCACCTATGTACGCAAGTTTGCTCACCCTGCCTTGGTCCATATGATGCATCTCTTAGCCGGCCATCATGAAGAGCTTCATTGACACCTAGATACCCATGCAGCTCTGAATTTAGCCTATGATAAGCTGTATCAACTGACCTCCAAACATTTTGGAGCAGTTAGATCTGGTGTGGAAGCTAATCGCAACTTCATCATACAGCTGCATGACCAACTTACTACTATGTACACTGGTATTGTAAAGTATGGTGAGGAGGCCATGAAGATATTCTGGGATGAACTGAACGCATCCTCCGCTAGTCTCCACTCGTTGTTGGAGGAGCTTGATAAAGAATTTGAAAAGCAAAATGAGCAAACATATCGTGACCTTTCAACCCCCAACTCCGTCCTTCAAAAGAAATATGAACAGCGTGTAGCTGTGGTGGAGCGGCAGTTAATTCAGGCCTTTTTGCGTGTTGATGAGCTTGAACTTCATCTGTTTCTTGAACCATCTAGAGCCACCACCACCCTCATGGTCAAGGTTGTTCAGCTAGAAAAGGAGCTAGCTCTCAAAGCTTCATTTGAAAATACCAAATATTTGGCACATTGCCTGACTGAATGTGAAATCAAAGCAAAAGCGATAAAAGCTTCGCTGGAAAGCCCTGTGCTGTTGAAGGAGGTATTTAGTCAACTAACACAGATCAAGTGGAAGTATGAACAGATTAAAGAGGGGGTACAAGGCCACAGCTCCCACTCTCATGACAATGAAGGGTGTAAATAAATGAAAGAAGAGCTGAAGAACCGCGTGAAAGCCGTGGAAACTGCTCAATTAAACCTAAGCTCAATGGTGTCACAACTCCATTTTCAAGTCAATGCAATGGAGAGCTGAGTGGAAGATCTTGAAACTCATAAATCAGGGATCGAAGCTCGACTGAGACTATGTGGATCTGGGCCCCTAGAAGCCCTCTCTAAAATGGAAACCCATCTTGAAGCCATGCATGACCAGTTTGATTGCCTTTTGTGGACCCTTGATCAGTTAAGCTACCGCTCTGAAACATCAGAAGCAGAAGCTCCCACTATTCATACCCTTAACGGGAATGACTATAATTCATTCAAACCAACGTTTAAAGACAAGTTTATCTTAAGCGAGGGTAGCATTGCTTCGTTTTTATACGTTTGTTAAGCAGCTATGGAAGGGGCGACTGATCGTCAGAAGGCCAAACATATCCTCTCCTGTTTGGGCCACATGGCACAGGAGGTGATGGTCCCACATATGGATGCTCTTAGCACCTGGTCCGAAGTTAAAGAGGCCCTCATAAACACGTTCAGTTCAAAACAGGCTTTAAGTATGAAAAAGCAAGCTTTTATGTGTATTAGTATCCAAAAAGGAGAGTCAGTGGTCGCCTTTGTGGAACCATTTTATATGGAAGCACAGACGTTGTTAACTTCAAAGATGTTGACTTTATTTGATGCTGTAGCCGCCATTTTGACTGAAGTGACTACTTACCCATCACTAGCGATGCACATCACCTCAGTTAAACGCTATTTCCATACCGTTCAAGACATCAAGGAGGCGTTAATAGATGTCGCTGATTTCCATAAGCCCAAAGTTCCACGTGGAGCAGTATATCATCTTCACATTTTAATCATTGAGGATTCAAAGCCCAAGCCTCGAGCCCTAGCTATTGAAGACAAGAATGAGCCCCTTCAGATAATGGGCCCTGAAGAGCAAAACCCAAAGCCAAACGTCCTGAACGCCCTTGGTGTGAATACTGCAACAAGTTTGGACACAATGAGGCTGTGTGCTGGAAAAAGAAAGCTGACTCCGAGGAACAGGAGCAGGGAAAAGAAATATTAGCATAGGGAAAGGCACACCTATTGCTGACAAATCTCATGTGCCTGACTCATTTAACCAACTTATGCCATTACTTCGCGTTACTAATACCCCTGGGGATGATTCTGAGGGGGGTACAGATGAGGTTGGCTATTACGTTGTAAGAGTACCTGCTGAAGTGGAAGTCCCCAATCGCTTGAATGCTGGAGGAGTGGATGAAGCCACCATACCTGAAGAGACATATCTCAGCCAAGTTCTAGGGGAGCCAATCATTATCAATACTGCCAGTGATGCAGATGAGGTTTTGTCTCACCTTATTCGCCCTATCCACCATGGCCATACCATGCAGTCCATCCAGGAAAATTACCCTGAGACCGCGTGCAAATTATCCTCCAATTTCCATCTTAAGGAGGTCTTAGCACTATCGCCCACTTTTGGGGGAGTACTTATGAAGGTAGAAGTAGTTATCCAAAAAGTTTGGGTGATGGCTATTTTAGATACAGGCTCCCCAGTGAACGTAATCTCCTCTAAGTTGATGAAAAAGATCAAACTTGCACCTGATTTGGAGTACAACCAAGACTTTGGAACTGCTGGTCCTAACAACACCCACGCACTGGGTGCTTACTCATCCCTTCCCATTCATATTGGGAAGCTTATTCTATCAGCCCCCGCAGTGGCTTTGGATAATAACGCTTATGATATGCTTATAGGTACTCAGTTTATGATTGAATATGACGGCATTATCAATATGAAGCAGGGGTTCTTGTCATTGCTCAATTATGAAGTCCCCTTAGTTCTAGCCAATACAGAACCCAGCAAGAAGTAATACTCTTGCATGTATACCAACCTCACAAAAACAGTGACTAAAGAAGGGCAGGCTGTCAATGAGCTCCGCACCCCCCTTCCTACATCTCAAGTGGCTGATAAGGTATTATACTACCATAACCGCAACACCCTCCCAACATTCTTGAGGGGGGCAATGTCAGACATTCTCCTTTTTGATTTAAAAAGAATGTTGGAGGTATTAGTGCTCCCATATCTGCTACCATGATTAGCCCATCTCCTGTCTGATCATCAAATAATATAGTGGATATCAATGATATGATTACCCACGGCGAAAAGACCTTGGCGGATCCTCAGTGGAATCCTAGTTATTGGAAAAATATGGCTTATAACAAAAAATGGCTTAAAAAGGTAAATACTAATAATAGGATTACTTTGACTTCTCAGCCAAATTCAGGGTGTTCGTCACCACACAGGTTTGATCACCTCTGAGGTGAGAAGATATTACTTGATGATAGGGTGAAAATTAACCAATCATTACCACACAAGTCTGACCACCACCGAGGTGAAAAGATTTTACTCAATGATGATAGGGTGCGATTAATCAATCATTACCACATGAGTCTGACCACCACCGAGGTGAGAAGATATTACTTGGTGATGATAGTGTGCAGATAACCAATCATTACCACATGAGTCTGACCACCGCCAAGGCGAGAAGATTTTATTCGCTGGTGATTGGATACAATACATCAAATCATTACCACACAGGTCGGTTTTGCCTCAAAATATTTATCTTTGATCTGATATGCTGAAAGCCTATATTTCCTAATTTAGATGACTCAGCATTATATACTTTTGCCTCAAATACCCATACTCTCAAAATCTGAACTAGTTTAAATAGGAAAAACTAGTATCAAGAAAAGGACCTTTTCTTGGTTTTGCCCTGCCTAAACAATAAAAAAATAAAAAACTTTAACAAAGCATTATTTATTACTTTTATTAAAAAAGTATAATTCTCACTTTAAACAAATTATTTGTGGCATCCGTTGGTGGATCCCACACATGCATCAGTAATGACCAAAAGTTCTTTCCATTGTCCAAGAGGATTATTATAGGATACCCATGTTGGGTGATGTTAAAATTATATAAAAATGAGGCGGTATCTTTGTCCAAATTTATAGAAAAGAATCTGATATCAATCCTTTTTAGTATGTTTATGAAAGTTAGTATGAGGAATTAATGGTCATTAGATGCTTGAGGTAGATGGCTCACTAAATTGATGCTAACAATATAACAAGGGTTTAAAGCGAACCACATAATGTTGGGAGCAAGGAATAGGGTTAATTTGGCTTTTAATACAAAGCAAGTCTACAATAGATTATGGGATGAGAGGAGCATTTATTCCCAGTAGCAATGTGACTTGAGACACACATATCTTAATGAATTTCTGTGTCCAACTTGCAGGTTTCCTTTTACTATAAAATGTTTTGTTCAAAGGGCTAATATATGGTAGCTCTTGGGTTGATACTATCTTATAGTGGTGATCATTCCAGTTTTAGATGTTTGTTGGCTTTTTTCTAATTCTCTTTGGATCATTATGGGCTTGTATTTTTACATTTGAGGTTGGCTTATTAGCCTTAAAGACAATATTCCTCAGGTTTAGTTATAGTAGAATAGGTAATCTGAAAAGACAATCTGCGGCTTGATGTATTTGGCATGGGTGATGGATTATGAAGAAATTTTATTTTCAGAGCTCTAAAGCCTAATGTGCTAGACGCCCATCTGGATCTTTCATTTGTTGAAGCTATACAAAGATGCATGATCAGAAGTTATAGTGAAATTGCCTCATATAGAGTTAATATGTCTGATGGACATTAATAAAAATAGGAACTCACGTTCTGACACACCATAATTGCTTTTAGCTTTAGATAATTACTTTCTTTAATAGTTAATATTTAATAGGATGGCCCAGTAAATTTTCATCATGTTGGGATAGTATGCTCCTATATCAACATCACTAACATAAGTAAAAAGTAAAAAGGGTTTGCTAAAGTTGGGGTGCATAAGGACAGGAGAATGATTAAGAGCTAAACATAATATGTTGAAGGTTTGTTGCTGCTCTTCTTACACTAGAAAAATATATTCCTTTTTGTCAAATATACTTAGGGCTTAGATGAATCTGCAAAATGAGAATAAAGTTTTTGGCTATATTAGACAGTTCCTAGAAACCTGTACATCCTGAAGAAACTTAGGTGGAGGCATTTGAGATAAGGCAGTGACTTTGTCACTCATTAGGGAAATTCTCTTTTGACTTAAAGTATGACCTGAATATCCATTTTGCTTTTAAAGAAAGCACATCTTGATGATTTAGCTTCAGTGAAGTTTGTTGTAGTTTCTAAAATAAATCCCCTAAGATGGACTAGCGTGCAGTGAAAGTTAACAAAAAGATGTTACAACATCAAGATATACTATCACAGGATCGTTTTAAATCCCCCAATAAGTCATCCATTGCTTTTTTAAAGTATCAGGGGAGTTAAATAGCCCCTGCGCCATCAGCATAGATTTTCATAACCCTTTGATAGAAATAAGAGCACACCTTTGTTGTTCCTCAGGGGATAGGTTAGTCTGCAAGTAGCTACTGGTGAAATCCATTGTTAAAAGATATTTTTATCCAGAAATTAGATGTAATAAGTGATCTACAAAAGAAAGAAATAATTATTCTTTGATTGTGAGATTTAGATGAAAATAATCCCATTATGACCTTATGACATCCATACTTTTTGCAGATTATTGGCAGATAGGAAGCCCAATGGTTTTATATGATACAAGTATTGTGGCTTCTAATGGTTGTTTTATTCTAAGAGACACTTGGAATTCTCTACTTTAGACTTCTAATAAGATTGAGCTTTGAAAAAGGGATAATATTTGGTTTTCATATAATGAATTACCCCAGACAATTTCTATAATCTCCAGTTCCTTTAGAAAAGTTATCCTAATTTTTTTGTATTAGGGTCCTACATCTTGACGTTGTTTGTGAGTAAGGGTGTCCTCAATATTACTATCAAATAGGGAAACTGTGTAATCTGGGTCAATCCCTAATTCTTGTAGAGTGCCAAAACTATTATATACATATATGTTAAATAGAACATGGTTTGAGTTAGGCGATGACAGAATAGCTGTGGTATTTTAAGAGTCTGATCAGTTGATTATCTTAGTATAACAGAGATAGTTTTTCTAGGCAGGGTCTAGTATCCTAAAACTGGTCAAAGCTTTCTATAATAGGAAAGATTGGTTTGTTCATATGTTTTTAGAACTTGAGGATGAGAAATTTTAATTTTAACTTTGCAGTCTACCACAAATTAAGAATGTCGAGGTTAAAAAATAAATGGTGGCTTAAAGTGGTTGACATCCATGACATTCACAGTGTGTAAGTCAGTTTAGTTTTATCCTTAGAATTTTAAATATATCTGAAAGATAGAAAAAGGGTACCCAACGAGGCAGGAACACTTCTTAGGGGTCTTCTTGTTTCTATATGGGAGATTGTATAGAAGTGGTATGCAATATCACAGTATAGAAATATTTTTTTTGTTTGATTGATTATTTAATTAAAATCATACACTAGTTGGACTCTGATGAGTAATACAAAATTACTGTTTTCTAAGGCTATAGCTGGAGAGTTGATTAGGCTTCTTAAAACTAAGAAGGAAATCTTAGTATGCTCCAATTGCTTAGGTGGGCTTAGCTCCATATGTTCTGCATACCTCCTTGTGGATCAAATTAGGAGCCATGTCTGATATTGAACGAATTGGAGGATGTAAGATCAGCAGGGTCAGTTTTTACTATGTCTAGAACTTTGACTTTATAGACTACCACTTCTACTTGTACACCAGAAGATCAATATTGGTAATTAACTATTAGAAGGCAATCAGAAGTTATCTTCAGAGAGGCTATCTGAGGCTTATATCTGAACCAAACTTGGGCTTTTAATTTGATTAAATGTTTGGTAGTTAAGGCCTGGCTTTTGCTAGTGGAACTGACTTTACTAAATTGTTTTGATAATTGTCCAATATATAAATCAGAAAGATTTATGTTTCTATTGCCTTAAATAGGCTTTGGCATTTTGACTTTAACAGGGTAGGCTACTACAAACTAGCTGTTTTACTAAGCATGGAGCCAATATTTTATTTACTTGGTATTTTTGAGCAGAAATAGCATCTTGTGCACAACTGACCAATATTTTCTGTCATTATTCCAAAGGTGATAGAAGCAGCTATTTACAGTGTGATTGGTAAGCTTGCAGTAGACGCAGAAATTTCTATGAGTAGGATATTTGGAAGAAGTCACAGACAGAACTGGGCATTAATCTTTAGGTGCATATTAAGAAGGTCTAGAAGTCTTTAATAGGTCATGTGGAACCTCCATAATGGCTTCCTTAAGGTGAAGTAATGAGGTAATATTGTTATTAAGCGCCTTAAGGTACAATGGAATAAGAGGCATGATTTGTAAGGCAGATAAAGCAGCTATGATGAAATCTTCCAAGAGTAGTAAATTTCCTGCAACTAAAGTTTTACCATTGAAATAGAACTTTTATGCAAACTATTTGATAGATTCTCATCAATTGAGGCCAATCCCTAGTAATGCCTTTTTTGTTTTCCAAGGTTAGGTCATTCTTGAACTCCCTGAATAGAGCGTTCTTACCATCAACTCAATTGTGCTAATTCATTAAGTTTGTGAACATCATATTTTAGCAACTTGTCTGAGGCAGTTGGATAAAAGCTTAAGTTTTTGATAATTAATGTTCATTTCCAGAGCACTCTTATAACAATGCAGGAAGAAAAATAAACTTCCTTCTCCTGGAACATATTTATCTTTAATAGAGGGCATAAAGGAGTTGCATGTAGGGGTTAGTGGTTAACTACATGTATGGACGTTGGGTTTACACATTCATCTTGGGAAGGATTTTAATTTAATGGGATATTTATTTATTTGAATGGAATCTACTTGATGAAGCATTCATTCACATCACAAAACAAGGTTGATTCACTTGTGGGAAGAATGTAGGGATGTTTTAAAAGCATATATATGTGTCAACTGCCTAACTTCATTTTTATCCTAGTAGTTGTATTCTTAAGCTCAAGTTTACACTGTTTGATAAGGAGGAATTCCTTTTTAAACCCTTGTGAAGAGACAGGTAAGGTTGCTAAGGCTCTAATTTGCCTATGATGTGCGGATAAAGAGACTTCTGCATTTAAAGGCACCTTACTTTGTGAATTCACTCCCCTTATCAATGTGTCATATCTAATTGTTTAAACGTTGCACTAACTGCCACAAAAATTAGTTATAACGTCTGAAATCTCCAAACTATTGCTGGACCTATTTCCTGGAAGTCCAGGGGGGGCAGATTACCCAGCATCCATCAGAACACCATAGATTATTTATTATACATGTTTCCTAGTTTTGATAAGTTAACATCAAGATATATCTGATTCAATACTCCAAAAAGTTCTCTTAGGTTGTCAATCTTATATTGGATATCCATTATGCCTTTCTTTGATATGCTTTTTTATACTGACTATCAGATATAAGTAGAATGGTCAGATCCGCCTCCATAGATTCTGAAAAACTGCTGATTATGGTATGTAATAGTCTCTCCTACACACGGTTTAACTGCCCACTCACTAAGGTGGAGGATCTCAAGTAGAAAGCAGTATCTGATTACAAATTACTAATGTTCACTGTGGTTGTTGAGGTTTATCAGAGACTCAGGGAGACCTGGTAGGGGGCACCAGAAATTTATTGTGATTAGGATGATAAATCCAAGAATCTAAAAAAATTTACAGGGCACCCAAAGACCCTATTCTAAGGTTTTTATCTAAATTAAATAAGTATATGATTAAGAGATAACCCTCCTCAATTGACAGATATCCTTAAATTATGCTATCTAATAGTGGTAAGGGAGGATACCCCAGTGGTAGATTATAGACCCTCTACCACTGCCTCCTGAGTTCAATCCCAGTAATGGACTTTGGGTAGGGGACGATTTTGACTTTGTTGGTTTTGTGCACCAATGCCCCAAACCAAGATAGCAAATAGCAAAGGCGGTCCATAGAGTTCTTGGCCTATCATACGCCGTGCATGGAGGTTTTCCAGGTTTTATCCTTCTTTCCCATTTTCTTCACTTCCCTAATTGGTGCGGTAACGTCCTCAAGTTGGCCCACCTTGAATAAAACGCTATCTAATAGTAGCACCTAACTTTATTATGAAAATATAATAATTAATTTACTACAAGGGAGCAACATTTTGTGGGGGATGAAGTACCAATTCTTTGGGGGAATTGCCAGGAGCTTTTAAAACAAGATCTTATCAAATTTGTTCTCTTTAATGTTGTCAGTATCCTATAATTTTTTTAAAGTAGAGGTAACTAATCTTTTATATTGATCTTGGACCCTGACAGTGGTGGTGGTCAATCTTTTATATCATGTTTGAACCCCAACACCAGGATTGATAAAATTTTTAAATGGCTTAATCCTGACAGTTCTTGCCAATGATAGTCAAAATACCATTACTCCATCCAAAGAGAATTTCACTGTTTAAACAACTCCAACTAAAAAGTAAACTACCAATTTTGGTAATTAAACTAATTTTATAACAACAAACTTTTGAGAAAAAAGTACAAAAGAGCTGCAATAGCCTCAGGAGCCACAGGATTCAATTATAAGTCCAAACAGTCAATTAAAAAGTTAGATAAAAAGATATCAAAAAATAGTTTT
This sequence comes from Massospora cicadina, assembly GCA_022478985.1. Taxonomy (NCBI): domain Eukaryota; kingdom Fungi; phylum Entomophthoromycota; class Entomophthoromycetes; order Entomophthorales; family Entomophthoraceae; genus Massospora; species Massospora cicadina. Next base: position 260,569 of record JAKSZP010007890.1, read on the forward strand.
TGTGGAGACAATCCTAATGTAATTGACGCTGAAGCTCAACTTACCCTGCACAGGTCAAATACTCTTAATAATAAAGTAAAGGAGACTGTGTTGATACATTAACACTAAAATAAGAGGATAAATAGTTGTTAAAGGTTTTTATTATACATATTAAACAAGCTAAATGAATAAAAAGATACCCTCCATTTACTGCCATCAAAATAAACTACAATATGGAGTATTAAACAGTGCATAATTATTCTTTAAAATTGTGTAAACCATTGGCTTGACATTTTAGGGGACAAAACCCCTTAACTATTTGTTTTTACGCCAGCAGGGCAAGGAAAAGAATATAATAATGATAAGAGATTCAATCTACATACCAGGAAGCCTCATAAATCAATATTAAGTGATTTGGGGGGATATTGCCAGTGAGGTGGGAAGAAATTGACTCTCTGGAGATATCCTTAGTGTGGGCCATAGTGAAGGGATAGTAATCTATTTCTATTGATTGCAAACTACCTATAATGATATGGGTGCAGAGGCAAGGGAATTATCTGTAACTTAATTTGATGGATAGACATTGGCATTGAGTCAATATTTCATAAATTATTTGACAGATTGATATTGGTATAAAGGCCTAATGAGTTTAAAATTCATTTAAAAAACGGATTTGGGTTAAAAATAAATAATGAAATGGTTGGTCAGACCAAATTGCAACATATTCCCCACTTGATCAAACATTCATAGCACATAAATGAGCTGGGGCTAGATGATAACTAGAATGAATAGGCCATTAAGCCAGAGAGCACAAAAACATAAGCAATAGTTTGATGCTTCTGGATGTGCACTGGGTAAGAATAGGTGTTTTCCAAAGCGACTTGATTTCCCCTGGTGAGGATAAATAGAACCAGAGGCAACAACGGGATCTTTTTTGGATTGGCGGATTGTTGTGAGTATCTTACCATACAAGCCTTCAGTAATTTTTAAAGTGATATTCATTCCAATGAGGGCCTGATGCCCTGGTTTAATAATACACTTTTGTCAAGCAAGGAGTGGAATCCTGTTGGACTTCAAAATATGCTGAGGTAAATTTAAAATGCTTTTGACACTTTTATGATACTTAATGAGAAAATTTTACTAGTTTCTACATTTACAATCAAGTAAGGTTGAGAATTAAGCGCAAGCTGGGCTGTAGATGCAACTTCCATCAGTACTGACGAAAATCCATAGAATCTACCAAAGTGGTATGATTGTAAGGGCTACTTGTCAGGGCCTCATATGGCATTGCAAATTAACCTTGGTAGTGTCAGTAGAGTGCTTAATAACTGCGCCTATCAGGTCACATTCCTCGGCTTTGAGATACCTTATTATAGTACAATGAAACCTTTTGTCCCCCTACATCTAAAGTATCATTATCAAAGTTGGCTTTAAGCCCATATTTTCTTTTAATATAGATACAAATAAGTAACTTAAAAATGTCATGAGATAAATGATTTGTGGGTGACAACACTCTAGTAGTAAACCTCAATGGCAAGGATCTATACAGTCCTATTGAAGTAGAGGCGTTAAGCCCCATGGTGTCATATGTTTTGTAATGGTCAATATTGGGTATGGTCTCAAATATTTTCATCAGTGCTTAAGAAATTAGTTAATGGGCGCTCCGCTGTCCATTATTGCCTGAACTTATACATTGTACATGCTAATATCCACATAAGTATACTTAGCGTGATTATCTGGGCCAGTGAGCGTTTTGATGTCAAGAGTATCTGCTTGACTCAAATAACTAATTAAATCAGTGTTTACCTGGAGCCACGTAGAGTAGCAAACTCTTTTGTTATATTCATAGGTGACGTTTTCCCAGTGAAGCAGCATTCTGTTATATTTAAGTCAATAACTGGGATATTTGGACTTTTAGCGGACATAAAATATTTCTGTTTTACTCTGCTAGAGCTTTTCCTAGATCTTTGTACGTATTCATGGTCAGTAAATAATACTTGTTTTTTCTTCAAAGGCTTAGTATTAGGAGTATGGAAAGTAAAAGTGCAGCGCTTAAGATATTTAACATTTGGTGACTGTGATATTGGGATTTATTTTATTTAACCGAGGCAAGCTGACCAGGGGACAGGAATTACTGAAAGAAAGAAAGAAATGACATGAAACCTAGACAGGGTCAACTCCATCAAAGAAAGTTTTTCCACCTCTAGATCGGGACTCAAATATTTCTGGTTATGTCATGGGTAAGGTTTTCGTGTTATTAGACCTACTAACCGCCAATAGCTTCCTTTGGCTGGCACCCCAATTGATGTGCAAATGGTGGGAATCAAACCCGCAACCTTCAGGTTGTTAGCTGTATGCCCTTACTGACTCGCCTTCCACCCCCTGTGATATTGGGATTTAAAATTGGTAGTTTGGCCTGATACAATTCTATGTGAGGCTTGCAGGCGTGGCGTAAAGCAATCTGAGTGTCATAATGATTCATAACTTGGGCCTTATACAAAACTTGAGCCTCATAATAAACCAATCAGTTAAGGTTAACACTTCCTCACCAGCTTTAAAGTTATTTGATAGTAAGGCGGTTTTATCCTATCATCCATTCATCTCTGCCAAACTCATCAATGATAATGTTTTTGGCATTAATGTATGTCATACTGAATTCAAAGATTTTGGGAATATATACTCCTTGCTATAAGGGTCCAGCAAATTCATCAGCACGTCCAGTTTATTATGTTCATTGCTATTTCCAATTGTAATTTCAATTAACTACATAAAGGTATGTATATTTCCATACCTATCAACTTTGGGAGTTTTCTGTGTTAATTAAAGAAGAAGGCGCCTAAGTAACTTGAGGGTCAAAGTTAATGAAAGTGGTGGCTGCCACATCAGGGCTATCAGTAGCAGCCAATAGAGGTACAGCAGTCATTATGTTGGGCAAATTGGCCTCAAATTCCACCATAATATCTTCATAATTAAAATCTTATAAATTGGCTTGGCAATGCTCTTGTCTGCACTTATGCATAGTATGCTTAAGAGCTTAACAAAGTTGCTTTATGACGCTAGTAAAGTGTTGCCATTCCACCACAAAATTTTTTGTCAGCCGTTTCTTGTTTTTGGATAGACTCAACCAACTAAAAATTTAAATCCCTTAAATCCTGCCCTGAGATTGTACCAGGAGTGTGAAGTTTTCAACTTTCTGATATTTTGATGTTAGCATGAACTGTTTCTTCTGCTGTTGCATCTTGAAAGCTTCAGCAAACAGGGCCATGAAACTAAAGCTTGTCAGAGAATCTTCATAATCCAGTTCATCATAAGAATTATATGGCGGGTCACCCCAACAAGCATCATCAGAGTATGAAATTGTAGTGCTTTTTATAGTGGAAAACAGGGTACTGAAAGAGACCCCTGTAGTGAGCACCAAGATGCTGTAGTTGGTGATGAGGCTTGATTTACAACTGCACAGGTAAGATACTTTTATAATAATGTAAGGGGATTGTGTGGAAACAGTAACCCTAACACAAGAGGATGAATAGTTTATTGTCAAAAATTTATTTAGCTTAAACAATCCAAGTGAAAGATAAGATACCCTCCAATATTTCACTCCATCATAATAAACTAAATTATAGAGTACCAAGCAGTGCATGATTATTCCAGAAAATGGTAGAAACCATTGGCTTGGAATTTTAGGAGGTAAAATCCCCTTAGTTTTTTTATGCCGGTGGGGCAAGAGCGAAAATATAATATTATCAAAAGTGATTTAATTTGCAATGCCATAAGCCTAATAAACCAGTAGTTAGTGATTCAGGGGATATAACTAGTGTGGTAGGAAGGATCAACTCTCTAAAGATATCCTCAGCGTGGGCTAGAGTGAAAGGATAGTAATCTAATCCTATTTTTTGTTAGCTACTTATAAAAACTTGGGTGTGGAGACTAAGAAATTTTTTGCAACTAAATTTTACAGATTGACATTAGCATCAAGGCAATCCACTGTAAAAGTTTAAATGATGGTTATTGGTGTCAAGGCTTGTTGAATTAGAACCTTTGTCTAAATATAGATTTAAATAAAAATAAAATAATGGAATTGTTGCTCATACCAGATTGCAACACCTAAAGATCAGCAATATCAGGGATTCGGACTCTGGCTAACCCTGAAACTGAGACTTTGATGCGAATTGTTTTGTGCAAAGAAGCTGCCTTAATATACAAAAGTTCTACTTTACTACACCGCCAATACCCACTAATACTATATAAACTTTCAAGAAACTTTTCAATAAATATCTTCTTTCATATAAGCTGCTTTTTTGCTGTTTAGTTTGATTTTAATAACGCTAAATTAATATAAGAATTACTGTTGAAGATTTTTACTTAGCCTTTTCTGTTACTGGAAGAGGCTGAGAGGATCTCCAGTGTGATTAGGAACAGTCATTGTCAAGATAAGTCCAAGGGTCAACTGGTTGGTACGCTTTGAAACGTGAGTAAAAGTTTTATATATTAGAGATCAAGGCTCTTCAAACCTCCCAATTACGAATCCTGTGAGAGATAAATATTTATTTCAACTGGCTCAACTGATTTAGTCAACACCCCCTGAGCGAGCAGACCATTTTTTTGTATCTTAAACTTTCCTTGATCCTTCATAATAGGCCAGTTAGATTTTACTTTCGCGCCACAATGCAGTGTGGATTTTCCCTTTTTTAAATTCCTGTCTGCCAAAACCCTTCTCCACGTGTGTGGTCTGTCTGTTAATTTGCATGTCTTCTCATGTGGTTCATGCCACCTTTTGTAAGATGCAGCTTAACATGCTTTGTTTTCATTATTAAGGCTGCAAATTCCTTTTTTAAGGTCATGACTCCAGTTGCTTCCCATCTGTTTCTCTGGTATAAAATGTCAGGGTGCATGCATATCCTGCGGTTATTTTTATTCTTGTCACTTAAGCTCCTATTAATTTCCCTGAGAGCTTTACAGTTGCTTTTGTCATTGCCCATGATGGGACTCCAAACTTGCATCACATTTTAGTTTTCTTTTGGGTGCCATTCCAGCCTTGGTCGCCTCCTTCCCCATGTCAACCTAACTCTTACCATCCCATGGAGTCCATACCATGTGCAGACCCCCAGTTTTCCATCTTCTTTCCAGGAAATGGTAACTTAATCTTCTGTCCTCTTCACATTTGTTGAGCCATTGTGACACTGCTATTCTCCATTTAGGATGAATTTAGCCTGTATTAGTGAAGGTTTTGCAGTCCAGCCTTTTCAGAAAGTTGGAAAAACTGTAAAGGTAATGTAAGACTTTTATAAGGTCTTAACCATCTTTCTTATAACGCTGCTCACATCCCCCAAACTGCCTAGCAGTTTATATGTTAAGAGGATTAGGCTCTTGTGCACAGGAGGTCCCAACTACACTGCTAAAATGACGCAGTCTACTAAAACTAAGTTCCCTACACTGCTACCTTTTTCCTAAAATTTTCTCCCAAAATCTCCCTTTTATTATTTCATGGCATAATACTCAGATTTTGCCATGTTTTTTAATTTTCTGTTTGCTTATTTTAGCTACCCTTTTGTATTTTTCTAATAACCCTTTTTTGATTTTCCAGTGCCATTCTAACGCTGTGGGCCACATGGGTGGAGCGCGTCTTGATTTAAAAAACTTAAGAAACCAGTTGCCACTTAATTAGGGGGCAGCTAATTGTGGCTTGATCCATCACCTCTTCCAACCTAGTCATCAAGTAATTTTCACTTTGACCTTTCCTGTGCATGAACTATAGAATTTAGTACAACTTAAGGAGAGGCCAATCAGGTATAGCATGCTAAGAACATCATAGCCACCGCCAAAGCCATTCCCCTATATATATATGCCAGTGATCTCACTTGTGAGAGTTCTGGTCTATTTTGTTTTATTCCACTTCCCCTAGTTACTTATAAAAAACTTTGCCTTTCAACTTGTAAGTTCTCCATTTTTTGAAAAGTATTTTGGGCATCATCACATGCATTGTAGCCAACATGTTATGCTGAAACTGATGTCCCTTCATTGTATTGGGGCTTGAGAACCGTTTTAATCATAGTTGCTTGGTGCCTCAAGTAATTTCATATTGACTGTGCTTTGCTCACCAATGTTTACTTGAATCCACTGGTCCTTACACTATCTCTAAGTGTTTGAATACCCTTGTTTAAGTTTTCCACCAAGTATTTCTTAAAGTGCATCATTTTTGAATGGATTTGTATTCTATCTAGTAAGGAGAAAGTAAAAATAAGATTATTTATAATTTGGTGAAATCTTACCTGTCACAGACCTCAAACTATATTGTAAACTCTGATAGCTTTTTGAAATTTAAATCAATAAAAGCACTTGTAACTAATAACCATCATAGTCAATTGATTTCAGCCTACATCTATCATATTTTAACTAATAGCTTTAAAACAATATTAATAAAAAATTTTTACTGTAGAGAGTATGCATTAAAACGCTTTATAGATAGGGCAGTAACCTGATTTTATCTATTGCCTACGTTTGATACTCATTATCAAATGGATGTTTATTGATATATTGTGTGATGGACAGGGGAAGCCAAGTCTTTCCAGCTACACTAACAATTAAACCGTCCTAATAGGAGAGTTTCTTTAATCACATCAGGCTGATAGGTAAATGCCATTTCTGAGAATGTAATTTTTATGAGCGGGTAAGAGTAGTCCTGACAGAATAAGGTGCGGAGGGTTTCCATTAATCATTCTGGACATTTGTTGCTTGGAGGAACTTAAGTAGAGCGCCATTGTAGGCACCTCAGTTGTAACCTAACCTAGTTGAGGTTTGGGATGTTTCAAACTGATATCTTGAAACTGGTTGGTTTACAACTAAGGTATTTCTTATGAGCATATCTTTTTAGGTTTAGATCCTTGTAATTTGAGGATTCTTGGGATTATCGTCACAAACTAACTATTAATGATCATAACAACTACATTTTAAATGCAATTTAAACTCAAGAACTTGTCTTTTAAATCTTGTCGTAACTTTCTTTGATATGTAATGTTAGACCTTTTTGTTACTTATGATAGTTCTTCAGATTGGAAGTTTTTGGTTAAATGATGCAGTCAGAAATTTCACCAATCTTTAGGAGAGTTCACCCCATTGTGCATCAGATTTCACCAAAGCACAGTATAAAAGTTTCTCAATAATTAAGAAAACCCCTCAGCTTAGTTATTTATAGTTTTCTTGCTCACCTTTAGATATGGTTTTTTATTAAAATAGTTATTGTTGTAATAACTCACAATTTTTTGTAAGATTTCCCAAGCCCATCACATATTAGGCAATGTACCAGGTTTTAGCCTTTTACAGTCTGTTATATTTATATCACTCTATAATTCATATATAGTCACAAACACTAAAATTGAGCCATAATGGTGCCACAAAGGAATTTGGAACAGCACTTTATTTTTAGAGGATGTTTATTTAAGTAAAAAAATCTTAAAATAGGAACTAGGGGGACATAACCCTACCATAAAAACTCTCTTTAACCGCTCAAAGTCACTTTTGAGCAATTTTAAATTTATGTTTATTTATCCACAGCCATCTGCCCAAACCTATTCTTTGATGTCCTTGGCTCTGCCGCCTGCCACCCCAGTGTGGGGCAGCAGTGCACCCCCACCTAGCGTTTTCCGCCCTGCAGGCAAGCATGATCAGATGGGTTCAAACAGCCCGCCCACTGCTTCCAACAATTTTGTCCCCCCACGGGACTTAGCGCTCCACCTGGCGCGCGTCCACCCTTCTCACCCCCATCCTCTCGCCCTCCCTCGCTCTGCTATTCGCTATTGCCTCAGAGTGGACTATGGGCATTTGTTCCCATATGCCAATAAGGCAATTATTGAGCTAGCCACTACAGCCTTTGCGCCAGCTGGCTTTATAGACTTCCGCCCTTTTAAGGGCTACTTTGACGTTGGGTTCCAATCTGAGGAGGATGCTGAAGCGGCAGCACAAACTCCTCTAATTTATAAAAAAACCCCATTCCCACAACCTGTACTCGCCTCCCTTCAGACACCACGCTAGTGGTATCCTTTGCAAATCTCCCATCCCACCTTCCACCCCAGGTTTTGTATGACCATTTGGGTGCGGGGCTCATGGATTATGGCACTAAGCCCAACCTCATCTTTGCCATTCCATCTGGTGCAGAACGCCTTGCTGCTCCTCGTGCAACAGCCAAATCATACCACACCACCCTACCATAGCCCAACAAATCCCACCCCGCGCTAGTGTGGCTGCAGCGCCTGATCATTTCTTTTGGGCTTGGGTCAATAATGGTAGGCAGATTTGTTCCCTCTACTTTGGCCTTGACCATGCAAAAAAAGTGTGCCCTAAGGCCAAATCCGCTGATGCAGCTTCTGAGCCCCCTCTGGAGGTTCAGTATGGGGCGCTTTGCTGCCCCCTCCCACCCTCCAATCTCGTTCAGTGGGCCCACATGGAAAATAAGCCCCGCCCAAAACCTCCATCCTCACTCTCCCACCTAAATCTATGCCAGCCAATCAGAGCAATGCTTGGACCAACATTCGCACCCAATTAGCTGCCCATTCGCTCAATCCTACCCACTCAAATTTAAACGCCACTATTCCAGTGAACCAAAATCCATGGGATCTATAGGCTGAAACTGAAGAATCAGGTAATATCCTCATTAGAAAGCATACAGGTCAACCTCTCTGCCATGGCAATTATGGTCAGGCATAATTTTCCCTTCCCAACTTCAATGAAACCCCTACCCCTCGCCATTTTGCTCCTCTACCCAATACAGCCCCCTTCCAAAGTGACCACCAGCTCGCCTTTGCTGCGGTGGCCTCTCCTCATTGCCCAAAACTATGCACCGCGGTGGCCCAGTCAGTGGCTCAGCTCCAGCATGGCCTGCCCACCATCTTCTTCCCCCCTGACTTCCCTGAATCTCCCTGCAGTGACATCTCAAAACTATTTGATGATGCTGAAATCGCTGTTATGAATGTCGCAACGCTTGCTTCATTCATACCCTCAGCCAAAATCACCCGCCACAGTATCTCCCTTTTCACCCAACTTCCTGAAGCCCGCAAAGAAGCTGAAGTTCTCCTTGAAGCTTTTGTTGAAACACTTTCCCATCATTATCTTGATGCAGAAGTGGAAAACTCCTACTACGCTGACCTCAGCCCCCACTATGCAGATGCCCTAACGCCCTGGCTCTCTGCTCTGATCTGATACTGTAACCAACACCCCTTGATTGAGGAGGGTCTTTCTGAAAACCAACCCCCCAACCCCTCCTCACCCTCTGCCATGGTGGGTTAAGCAGTTTCTGCTTCCCACCTGGTTAGTAGTTTGTTTTGCCATTTTGAGTGATGTGATTGATACTGTCCATCCCCTGGTTGGCATACCTCAAATAAATCGACATAACCCTACCATTTTAAAAAAGTGATTAAATATAAGATAAAAACTCTCAAAAACTCCCTCAAGCTCAATTGAAATGTGTGCAAGTTTGTGCTTTGGTTCCAAGCTTACTTAGTTATAAAAGCTAAGTTTATTAATTTGTAAATTAAACAGAATCTTCATACTGATTGGAGTAGATGCACAAAGATTTTGCAAAGCAAAATTCACCACCAGATTATTTCTCCTGTTTATTGAAAAAAATTAAATAAATTCTATTTTGTTTTAGCTTGGGTTCCAGGAACTTAGATCATAATGAGTGCTTTAAAAATAGGAAATAGCTTCATCCTTAATATCAGCTACTATAGTTGTAACTATAAACATGTTATCATTATCTTATTAAATGTTAAGGTGATTTTCTCATCTGTTAAAAATGTTAAAAATCTGGCAGAATCAGTTGAGATCCGCCAAGGATTACACAGAAGAGTTTCCCACTGATGCAATGGAAAGATAATATGAAGATTGCCAATCCTTGACCAATTGTAATAATAGTATAGAATGAAGCCAAAGGCTTCAGTGCACAATATTTCTATTTAGAATGGAAGAGTCCACTACCTTTAATCTTTCAACAACAATGTAGAATCCATACATGTCTTTAATAAAAGGCCCCTCTTTCCTCTTTGTCTCTCTTCTTTTCACTTGTCTCCCCAGCCACTCTTCAGCCCATCTGCGCAGCTACTCAGCTTCTCCAATTCCCTATTCTCATCTCATTACTGGTAGTTTTGTGTAAAACCTATACTTTGGCTGAGGGAAAATCGCTTAGCATCAACCCATATAAAAACTGTGGTAAGTATTAAATGCACTAACTCAATCTTGATGGAAAACAATGATCCGCCATTAGCAATCTAAGCTTAATGTCCAGTCATATAAATTTCTTGAAATTATCACCTCCTTGACTATATGATAAGACTTTATCGCCGCTTCTTTAGTCATTTATCTGAAAATTAACTTTCAACAACAACTGGTTCCTCAAAACCAGCACATTTTCTTTGAACATGGTATGCCATAAAAGTGGGCAACTCAGGCAGAATTCCACTTCCCCAATTTCTGCTTACTCAAAGCTATGAGGGGGTGCCTGAGGTAGATGCCATGACCGTGTTGAGTAAGGAAGAGCTCCTTCCCAAATTTGTGAGACATTTGACGTCCTTGTGCATGCCCTTCAGCGATCTTGTGGTGATTTTGCACTGGGGGGAGTGGAGCAGAGGCCCATTATTTCTCAAAGCAGCCCAGACATTAGAAGGCGGCTTCAGCCATCTAGTGCTACCATCTATTGACAAGCCACATACAGATGTATCTGTAATCCACTGGCTGATATGCTTCATGTGATGGGTGGTAGTCAGCTGGTTGGGGTCCTTTCCCACAATCCAACCCACTTTTTCTCACTGAGAGGTGAACTTTCAGAACAACTAAATAAATTGTATGTGTTCTGGGGTGTCCGCCGCATTTGCAGCTCTGGACACTAATGACCTGGCCCAGTACCTTCCCATAATGGCACTACTGGGGAACATGGTTTTCTTCTCCCCCAAGGGCGAGTTAGATCTAGTGATGGCACGCCATTGGGCAGCCCTGGAGCGGGATCATCAAGAAGCATATTCAGCGTCACTCCTTCACCCATGCCTATCCCAGCATGGATGACTTCCTCATAGACTTCTAGCACTCAGAACATCCTTCTCAACTCATGCTGTGACTCATCTCCTCATCCACGGTCTGCTCCAATTTTATCCCTCCTTCATCACATACTCTTTGTTATTCCATGACCACCAAAAGATGTGGTTGCAATCCTTGCTCCTGGTGGCCCAGGCGCGCATCCACTTCAATCACCAGGTTGAGTTGTCAACTCCCTGACTCCTACTCTTAATGCATAGTTCCACTCCCCCACCCATAACATCCACTGTGGTCTCTCCTCCTGAGCTGACGCATCATCCCCTGTGTTAATACTGACTCCCTCACCTTTAATAACACAACCTCCACTACCCCACCAGTCCCTAAAGGACCTCAGGAAACCAAGCCACCTACGAAGTGGTGGAAGAAAAAGAAACGTGAATCTAAAGGTAAAAGCAAAAGTCCTGCCATAAGAAGCAGAGGAGGCAAGATGATACTAAAGCCTGATCATTAGTATTTTTCTTTGCTTTTTTAACTTAGCCTTAACTTTTATATATTTAATTTTTATTTTGCATTTATTTTTTTATCTTTTACTTTTTTATCAGTTTATAAGCCCAAAGGAACTTAGCATGCACTCAGTTGATAACTCAACTACCTGCTGGGTTCTTGATTGTATAGGCGCCACACCAGTTTTCTCTGTTATCTCAAAAGTCTTAATCCATATATTAGCTAACTTATACTGCCTCCTAAACCCATGCTGGTTATGGAAGAGAACTCTCTCACCTATGGCGAACTGAGGAAGTCCACTACGCTTTAGCTTATCAGAATTATGTTCTTTGATTTTCAGCCAGGCTGGTTGAGTATGATTCAGTCTGGATCTTTATTATCATAAAATCAAAGTCATCAAGTAGTGTTGTGGATCTATTCTGCTGGTATCCTCGATGCAGGAGTAAAGTAAAGAAGGCAGAGCTGAGTGCCTTCTGTAAAGCAGCTGAAAAGGACTCTTTCTGGTTATGGAATGATAGCTGATGTTGTAGGTGAAGATGGCATTGGAAAGGAGGGTACTCCAATCTGACAGTTTATCTGTCACCAGTTTCCTGAGTATATTCAGCGTTCTATTAACCCTTTTGACCATCTCGTTAGACTCAGGATAGTATGGGGTGGTTAGAGACCCGTGGATGCTCATTAGTTCTTTAAACTTAGGGATAATGTGTAAGATGAAGTTGCTTCTTTTGTCAGTAAGTATGAACTGTGGATGACCATGCCGTTAAATTATGCATTCCATTAAAAACTTGGCAACAGCGACCGCGCTTCAAATTCCTTATTGCCTGTTCCTCTACCCACCTGGTCAAATGGTCTTTCACTACCATGATATACTTAAAGCAATTTGAGCCCATTGGTAAGGGTCCAAAAACATTGAGGGATACTATGTGCCACACAAACTGGGGCCTCACCAACCAATATGAGGTCTTCTGGCAGAATGGCTTCTGTATTTGAGATTGGTGGCAACAAGGAATCACTTCAGCACATCAAAGTGCATACTCTCCTAATAATTGTGTGGTTACAAGAATAATAACATTTTTCATAGCTGTAAAAATTTACTTAGAGAGTTATTATTGGCAAACAACCCTAGTAATCTTTTTACTGCACAGGCTCGGTTTTCTTGTGCACTTCATCGCATTGTATAATATATTAGATTATTGATCAATAATAGTATGACAACTATTATCCATAGTTGAGTATGAATTCTTATATTTTGTCCCAACGCTCAGCCAGTATTCCTGATTAAATACTTAAGATGTCATGATCTAGGGATTTGTTCCCTCGTTCTGTCCAACCTGATCTTCTCTGAGATTCGCTGATGGAAGTCTCTTCTGTCTAACACACAGTTGGCAGCAATCCCCCAATTGTGTCTCCTTCTTCTCTAGATCCCCACCAGATCTTTACTCTTTTCTCTAATGGTCTTCCAATTATCGCACACAGCAATAATATCCTTGAGAAGAATAGCACAATGGAAAACTGATATTAGTTTACTACTTAAACTATCTACTGGATAAACAATATAGAACTTCTTTACTAAAATGCTGTTCTTGTAAATACTGATTTTTATTATAGTGAATCCTAGGGAATTTATAGAGGGGATTCCGTCGTCTAACACTCAGTTGACACCTCTTTGATGAAAAGCAGCCGTTGCCATTGAATCATCCATCCTAGTATCAGCAGCGATGGTCTTCCTCATTCTGGCTAGGATTCCTTTGTTGGACATCCTTGAGACCTAAACGGAAAGAGTCATAACGTGTCCCTAATGTTTTCCTCTCAATCCAAGTGAACCAACTATATTTAACTAATGACCTGCTTAGGCAATGTGACTTACTACCCATTAAGGCAGGTCATGCACCAACTGATCAATTTTCTAGTTGCAGGTGGCATCACTCGCCTCGCAACTTGCTATTTATTTCCAATCAGTCAGTGATGAGTCCCAACTGATCCTAATTGGTACACCTTATAGTTAATCACTATCAGATGCCCCTATTTTGTTGGCAACTCCGCACAATGAGATCTTAAGTATTCCTCCTATAGATCCCCAATGGATATGACCAGGCAAATATCCCAAAATCCCCAGAACGTAGTTACTCTGAAACTCAGGCCAACCAATTTCCAATTCACTTCGCCTTAGGGAATTTCCTTTAGCGATTCCTGGTAATCTAGCAGGCTTGGAATATGGGCAAAAATCCCAACACATCCCCCTCTTGCCTAGATTTCCAGCGAGAAAAGGACTAGGGCATGAGAACACCACTTTGGACACTCAGTCAAATACTTCATTAGCTCAAGTGGAGTACGATTATCAGTACTCAACACTGCTTGGAACTACCTTCAGCATGCGGCGCTCTTCCTCTTCCTCCTTGCTACTGCCTTCTCAGAGCATGGTCCCCACGATCTACTACCATGCTAGGCTGATCAATTTACTTGTGATGATATTAGTCCCAGGATCTGGTTTTCCCCCTGTCAGGGCATATGACTCACTGTCATATTCAGGATTCTTGGTCCAGCGTCCTTAATTTCCTGATTTTCTCCTCATCCTGGACAGGAGACTCTTGCCGTCAATGTTTGTTTCATGGCCAACCAAGAATACTTCTCTTTATTTTCCCTTTTTATATTTCTCTCATAACCTCTTGGCTCAAGTCATTCCTAATTCTTCTCTTGGAGATCTTATCTCATTAATTTTGAGATGAATCCTTCCAAAATAGGAGCTTAATGGATTGTAAAGTGCATAATGTAAACTTCCATATAAGTCTGACATCCCCCTCTCATCCAGCTCATATGTTGAATTCCAAGTCACGATACCATCAGCTTCTGAATAGTTTGTCTGATCAAGGCCTCCAGTTCTTCCAGCAGATGAGTCAGGATGCACGGCGGAACCTCTTCTATGGTCCTTCCGGAACTTATACGCCTAGTCTGGATCCAGCACTCAGTCCTTCCATCAAATTACTGGAAACAGTAACTAATCCCTCTGAAACCAGGCTTGCAATCATTTTTAAAATCTTGAATGATTCTTTCTCTGCCGTCAATTCCAGAGTTGGATTTTGAAACTCTCCTGGATTCAGCTCCTTTCGCTGATGCACTTACCATCATTGTAGATGCTCCAGAGATTATGCCATTTGCTCTTAATCACTTGTTTCTTGCCAGTTCAGACCTGCTTCCTGAGTTCTCCTTCCAACTTGGACAATATTACAGACCCACTGTTCTGGCTACTGAGCTCACCATTGGTAACAGTATTCATTTTGAGCTTCCCTACGCTGAACTTTGAGCCCAAGTCACTGAATCTTTGTCCCTAGCGCTGAATCCCTCTGATCTTGATAACATCCTGGATTGGGATAACACCGCTTGTGCTCTTTGCTTTGCTGGCCAAGTTCTTCAAAGTTGGTCCTTAAAGCTTCCAGCCTCACCCAGGTTTCACCTCTCATTCAGCTTCAGCTTCTGAGAAGCCCATAGTCATCACTTGCAGGATGCCATTCGCTCTCTGCATGACTACCTCCTCGCTGGCGCTTTCCATAGGTATCTCCAGCTGATGGCTTTAGTAGGGGGCATAATTCAGCAACCCTCATCAAGCATCCCTTGTTCACTGCCAGCCCATATGTCTGGTGTTCTTGATGAAGCCCGTCGTCAGGTGCTCAAGACTAATCTTCTGGCTCTAGACCATATTGGAATTGCTCAGGGTTATTCACCAACTGCCTCTCCTTATACTGTTGCTTTCCTCCCCACTCCAGGGTTTCACAATTGGCTTCATCTGAAATCTCAATTTCCCTTCCCCTTGTCACTTTCTCGCAGGGCTCTGCATCCGCCCAAAGAATGTGGTTTCATGTAGGTCTAGCCCTCACTAGCATCCAATCTCACATCAATTTTGATGGGCTGTTCATTCCTACTGCGATCCATCCTCCCTCCCCCAAAAGGTGACATAGGCGGAATCATTCCCATATTGAGGACAATTAATAAAAATAAAAATTATAAAATCATATCGGTTTTTTCTCTATGTGGGTTATATTCTTTTTTTCCAATATCTTTTATCAATTTTTTTATTTTTATTCTTCTTTTTCCATGGGACTTGACCTTGTTTCAGTTCAGCGGTTCATCTTTTAACTATTTTTCTCCCAAAATGGGTCCTGGGTACTTAAACCTACCAGTTTTCTATGGTTCAGAGGTCCTTTTTTGGACTTGACCTAATCATAAGGACATGACCAACTTAATGGTTAATCATTCCTTTGGGAACTCTTTTATTTTTTCATCAATCCATCGCTTCAGATACTTAGCATGGACTCAATTAAAAACTCTTTCATTCAAGAGATTTTTGATGGAGTAAACATCAGTTGCCATCTTGGCGATCACTTCAAATGGACCTGACCACAACGCATCTAGTTTGTTTCTTCATCTGAAACCATGCATATTACAATAGGCAACTCTTTTACCTATTCAATATTCTTCTAAGGCCGGTCAGTTCTTATTGTTTGTCAATTTTGTTTATATCCTTTTCTTCAAAGTTGTATCAAATGCTTGTTATTGTATATTGATTAGGATATTTGTCAGTCAATTTGAGTACTGCTCAGCACTCATCCCTGACATTAGTTCCCCCACAGAGTATAAAATTGGCAGCAAAGCACCCTTTCTTCCCTACAACAGCTCAAATGGCATCTTTCCCATTGCTGTATAATGACTAATATTGTAGGCAAACATCAACAAACTCAGGCACGTTCCCCACGCAGAAGTTCTTCCTGTGACCAGCTTCTTTAGCGTCGCAGCCAGCATTCCATTCAACCGTTCTACCAGTCCATTTGTCTCTGGCTGGTAGGGTACTGACATGACCCCTCTGGTCCCATTATCTCATTTAATCTCGGATCACATGAGATGTGAAGTTGGTCCCATTATCACTAAGCAGGACCTGCGGACATCCATGTCAATATACTACTTGATCCAGGATGAACCTTGTGGTGCTGGTAGCGTCTACTTTTGTTAGGGCCTTCATCTCGACCCATCTCATCAGATGGTTGATGGCAACTACAATGTACTTGACTCGCCCTGTGCTCATCATCAGCAGTCCCATCACGTCAATGGACACTGTGTGTCAGGCAAATCCAAGGCGGACAAGTCAGTATCCAGTTGTATTATTATGTGGTTTGTGCAGCTGGCACTCCACGCAACAAGCTAGATAATCCACAACATTGTAGTTGATGGATCCCAGTAATAGTACTGGCAAATATGATCAGTTGTTTTCCTCAGGCCTCCATGCCTAAAAACCTTGTGAGCTGCTTGCACTATAGCTTCTCATTCCAACAGCTTTGGGAATAATAAATGCTTCCCATTGATTATCTTAAATACTTGTCCATCCATAGTATTGGTGTTTTCTATCACTTTATGAAGTGCATCTTAGATTTCTCGGGGCTCATTCCCAATTTCTCTGTTGAGCATTCTCTGGAATAGCTCATCTGCCTGCGGGTATACCATATGGACCATTGGTAACCATGATAAGCCATCCTCATTCTGGTGAGAAGCCCCCACTCATTGGACAATCTCATAATCATAAGCCTGGAGCTTAAATGCCCATCAGGCCAGTCATCCTTATGGCTCTCTCAAATTGTGAAGCCAATGCAATGAAGAGTGGTCCGTCACCACTTTAAGTGCATTCCATGGATGTAAACCTGAAACTGCTTACATTTGTAAATGACCACAAGGCATTCACGCTCAGTCATGGTGTAGTTTTTCTAAGCGGCTGAGAGTGTCTGTCTCACATACGCCACCAGATGTTCATCCCCAAGTTCATCTACTTGGCTTAGTATGGCGCTGATTACCATCAATGAAGAATCAGTTTGAATAATAAACCCTAATCGAAATTCAGATATTTCAGAATTGGAGAATCTATTAAATACCGCATAGCTCATCAAAGGAGCCCTGGGCCTCTTCATTCCATATGAATCCTTTTTTGGATCCTTCATTAAATGGAATAAGGGCTCAGCTACTTGGGTGAAGTCCCAAATAAATCTTCTATAGTATCTGACCATCCCAAGGAACACTTGGATGTCTTAAACACTCTTTGGCACAGCCATCCACTATTTGGCTTCTATCTTCTGGGCTTGTGGCTGCAATCCACTGGAGTTAATTACAAATCCCAGATATTTCAACTCTTTCTCAAATAAGTGGCACTTCCTCAGCTTAATCTTCAGGTTAGCCATGGACAGTCGCTTGAATACTTCTTCCAAGAGGTGTGGGTGATCAGTAAATGTCTTACTATTCACGTTTAAATCATCCAAGTATATCAGGACGCATAACAAATTCAAGTCTCTCAGTATAGCGTCCATGGCCCTCTGGAACGTTGCAGGTGCATTACATAGACCCTGGGGCATCCTCATCAGTTGGTATAGCCCCTGCGCGGTAATAATCGCGAATTTTTCCAGGTCTTCTTTTGGCAAGTCAATCTGCTGATATCCCAAGATCAGATCCATTGCGGAGAAACACTTCACCTAATCAATCTAGCGCATTACTGATCCTTGGTAGAGAATATGAATCCCTCTTTGGAATTTCATTCAGCTTTTGTTAGTCAATCACCACCTGGTTGGAGCCATCCTTTTTCTTCATGATCAGAATTGGACTCACCCAGGGACTTGATGACAGAACTAGAATCCCATGCTTCACTAGTTTGCTGATTTCATCCTCCACTACTGCTTTGGTGGCTTTTGATTGTCAGATTGGTCTCATCCTGATTGGCAAATTTTTCCCCAGTGTCAACCTTGTAAATCACATCTCATGCACATCCTAAATTGTGGTCATCCTGAGCAAACACTTCCTGATACTTTTTAAATAATTCAAGCACCTCCTCTTGCTGGCCTTCCAATAGATAAGCGAGCTGCTCTCAATCAATCAATAGGTTGATACTCTCTGTTACCTCAGCTGGTAATCCCATCTCATCAAGAGTCCCAAAATCGTGGAATATCCTCAATTTGGCTGTCAGGATCAGATGAACAAATGTGATGATCTGATTCCCCTTGTACTTCATCAGTTTTTCACTTAAATTAGCCAAGAGAACTCAGATTTCTCCATGGCCCAGCATTAGTATCCCAGAAGCCACCCAAGGCTCCACTCTGGACTTCTTCCAGGGGCTTCTGACCTCCCCATACAACAGCTCAGGTATCTCCAATGTCAACCCCATGTTGACTATCATCTGTGATCCTGGCGGTATGGTACTCTCATTCTTGATCCTCAGTGGAATTCCCCAATTCTCTAGGATTTCTGTCAGCATTTCTCGTTGCTTCTGACTAACTAATTGGTATTGAATTGGGATAATGCCATCATTTTATATGAGATTGATGAAGTTGTTTCTCTCTTTTAGTACTAGATGGTCCCAACCCAAGGGGGATTCATCGATGTTTATTGAATTACGCCTGGGCTCCTAAGAGCCTGAGGCGAGGGAAAGGGGAGGGAGGAGGCATCAAGAAAGGGAGGGGGTTTGCGCGCCAGAGCCGTGCTGCAGTGACAACTGAGCGGGGGAGGGTTGGCGACATAGTGCAGACCTTCAGGGCCATCTCAAAGTGTACCTGAAAGTGGGTGATCATGTGTGGAAGGGTCCACACCCGCTGGTCAAAGGCAGCACAAAGGAAGTAGTTATGGATGGTCCAGATGGCTGTGGCATAGGCGAGGACACAAAGGAGTTGGTGGCAACCAGGCAATGTCTGCTCGAACATGAGGTTTTGCACAGGGTGTCCAGACCAGGGCTGAGCATGGAGGAGCGCGCGGGCCTTTGGCCAAAATGCGGCGACACCTGGACAGGTGAAAAAACGATATAGGTGGGAGTCAATAGGCTCCACACAGCGGGGGCAGCTTCAGTGCTGGAAGGTAGGGCCAGTCCGGTCCCCTGTCCTGTATGAACAGTGGAGCACCCTCCATAAGGTGGTGGACACCTTTGCTGACAGGATGGGGTGATAGACGTCCTTCCACAATTCCTTAAGGTCAAATCTCACGGAGGGAGGGAGGAGCTCAAGGAGTCTTGGGCGGATGGGAGGACGATCTTGGAGGTTGAGGCGAGTTGTGACAACTTGTCCATTGTGCACAATTGCATGGCGACGGGGGCTGAGGCCAGGGCCTTCCCTTCTGTATGGGAAGGCATGGAGGATCCGCGCGCCTACTCGTTTTGGGGCAAGGAGAGCCTAGTTCCAGTAGGGGGATGAGGATGGTTTTAGGTGATGGCCTGGGTGGTTTGTGAGCCACTCCCCTAATGAGGTCAGAGATGCTCTAGGAAGACCCAGAGCTGCTGACACTGACTGGCGGAGGGCGGGCGCCCATTGGGGCATGGGGGTCGCTTCCCAGCAGACAATTGGCCATAGGAACTTCAGGAAGATTGTGGTGGCATGGGATCGCGTGTCCAGAAGCCCTAGGCCCCCTTCATTGCAGGGTCAGGCAATGGTTGAGAGGGCCATTGGTGGATGGTTTGAGCCCCATATCCAACAGCGGAGGAGTAAATTGAGCCGCGTATAAAAGGCATCTGTGAATGGGCAGACGTGCGCTAGGAACCAGACTTTGGAGAGGAGGAACACATTGTCCATCAGAGCTCAACCCTGGGGGTGATGTGCTGCCGGTTCCAGCTGACAATCCTGGAGTTAACTGCTACGAGGAGCAAGTCCTCATTGTCTTTTAGCGCAACTCCTTGTTGGTTGGTGAGAACGCCCAGGTGACGAAAGGTACCACGCTCAGGTTCAATATCAAATGGTGGGGGGAAGGTGGGGGAGCCGACCTGTACAACTGTTGTCTTGGAGGTGTTGACCATGGCTTTAAACGCCTTAGTGTACCTCTCAATGGTCACAGCGGCGAGGGCAACATCCCCAGGGCAGCCAAATGCAATGGCAGTGTCATCTGCAAATGCCATGGTGCGTGTGGGGGCTTTACCTAGGACCATAATCCCTGTTAGCTTGTCCTGTATGGAGGCCAAGAGGGGGTCAAGGGTGATGTTAAAAAGGATAGGGCTCAGGGGGCCCCCTTGCCGGAGACCTTGTCCAACTGGTACTGCCACTGTAAAACCCATTGGCGCCAGGACTCTGGTGTGGAGCTGGTCATAGAGCGCTGATATCCAGCGCCTAGCTGCGGGTGGGAGATGGAAGCGGGCCAGGGAAGCATCAATATACTTCCAGGCTACCCGATCATATGCTTTCTCCATATCCAGGAGAGCCACAAAGCCATTCACCTTACGAGAGTTAGCAGTCAAAGTCACGTGAAGGTCATTATAGTTGTCCCATAACTACCTCCCCGGAATAAAACCGTGCTGGGATGGGGAGAGGCGAGGTGACACCCATTTGGTGATGCGGTTGGCCAGAAGCTTCATGAAGAGCTTGTGGTCTGTGTTGATCTACGCTATGGGGCGCCAGTTCGCCAGGTTCTCACGGTCTGACTTCTTGTGAATGAGGGTCGTTATTGAGCCTCTGGAGTCGGGAGGACCTCGCCATTCACCAAGAGTGCAGCGAAGAGGTCGCGGAGGGTTCTGGCTATCACTGCAGGTTCCAGAAGGTACACCTCAAAGGGTATTCCATCTGGGCCTGGGGCTTTAAGCCATGGGGATTTCAGAAGGGTTTCCATCACCTCCTGGATGGAAATAGGCGCCAGTAGAGCCTCATCAGCCCGTGGGTCAATGGGCGGCTCTGGAGCCCGCCACAGGAAGTCTTGGATGTCCGATGGGTCCACCTGGGTGGCATGGAAGAGGCTGGAGTAGAATCGGTGTAGTTCCTGCGTGATTTCCTCCTTATCTGAAGTGGTTGTAGTGCCAATCTTCAGTGCAGTAATATCCTGCGCTGTTGACCGGGCTTTCTGTTTCTGAAAGAAGAAGTGGGTGGGGCGTTCCCATTGAGCATAGTAACGAGATGTTGTAAAGTTTGCTGCCCGTTCTTCCTGCAGTGTGAGCTCCAAGCGGAGTGCTTCCTGCGCCGCTTCCCAGTCTTCCAACCATCTGGGAGAGGGCGAAGGCTGGCAGTTTCACTCCAGATGTCTGATTCTGGCTTCCGCCCTTTTGACTCTGGCGCGAGCTGCAGTCATCTGGGCTTTGGCACAGTTGTAAGCAACGCGGGTGTTGCCCTCCTTGGTCACCGCCCATCTAGCCTTGTGGTCAAGCAGGTGGGGTGGGGGAGGTGAGAGTCTTCCGGATGGTCATAGACAGCTTCTCCTTAGTGAAGGGGTTGTTGAGAAGAGCTGGGGCAACCCTAGACCAGAACCTCCGCGACGGTCTAAGTGTGGTGGTGAGGACAACGGTGAGTGACCTATGATCACTCAGATGGTTGTCACGAGAGATGGGAGAGGAGACGCGGCCATTAACAGGGGGCCAATCAGTGCCATATCTATGCGTGACGCTGACTGGAAAGCTCCTCCATCATACTGGATCCTAGTCATGCAACCTAGGCCAGACGCGGAGGGTGGAAGCGCATCTATAAAGCCACTCAGGTGAAGGAAATCCTGGAGGCGACTTGATCCAGGGCGTTCCTTTGCTGCAGGGGGTAAGAGTCACGGACGCGACTTATGGTTGTGTTAATATCTCCTAAGAGGACTGTATTCCGTGGGAGATTGAGTTGGACGAGCTCTTCCAAGAGCCAATTTTGCTCCTGACCTGCATTAGGCAGGTAGATGCTTGCAGCGAAGAAGGAGAAGTCGGGAGTGGTGAGTTTGGCCAGTATGAGGCGGCCACCTAGATATTGTGAAAAAGAATGGGTTTTAACCTGGGGATTCAAAACAATAAGGGCGGCATGGTTTGTCCAGAAGGAGTTGCCTCCAAACTGTTCATTCCATGCAGATTGTTCGTGGGGAGGATATGGGGCTCCTGGACAGCAGCGATGTCAATTTGTGCTGACCTGAAGTTTTGGAGGAGGCGGGCTCTCCGCTTAAAGTCCCGCAACCCATTTGCGTTGATGGATTGCAGGGCCAGGGTGCTGCCATGGGGACTCATAGCTGTTCCCCTCCAAGTCCTGGGGGGTTGCCAGCGCTTAAACCTGCTGCTGTGAGGCGGCTAGTTTTGAGTCCTTTAGCTTGACTATTAGCTGCAATCCGTGAGGAGCGTCGAGGGTTCTGAGGGGAAGGAGAGGGTGGGGGCGGAGGACCCAGTAAGCCAGCCTAAGATGCTGCCCCGCTCCGTTGCAGGGTAAGGACCTGAGGCTGCTCAATGGTGACCTCCGCGGTGTCCCCAATTTGATGAGTCTGAGTCCATGTTCACTTCCTCCAACACTGCAAAGGATCCGCGCGAAATGGACTGTGGGGTTGGGGTAGGACTCTTTGAGGTGGCACTTCTACCGCAGGACGTGGGTTGCCAGTCCATGCTGGTGGGCATAGCTCCATTGGGAGCTGAGGGTTGATGCGATAAATCGCTGGTGGAGGTTGGTGGGGGTGCCGCGGAGCCCTGAGTGGGGGTTGCTGATGAGGGGCACCCTGTGGGAGATGCCCTGCGCTTGGTGAGAGAGGGAGTTGACTCTGGGAGATTGGAGGGAGTGCCCATTGGAAGGGGGTCATGAGCGCGTAGGTATCCTATACCAATAGTGGGGTTAGCTGTTTCAACTGCTAGGCGTAAGGCCTCAGGGGACAGGTCTTGAATGGGAACCCATTGTGTGGGTTGTGGAATTGCCGCTGCAGTCACGTGGGATCGTTTTTGGACTGGTTTAGGCCCCTGGGTGGTGGCTAAGAGGGCTTGTTTTCGAGATGTGCAGCCACTATACAAGTGTCTAAGGGCGTTACACCATGAACACCGGGGGCGCGCCTGATCAGGGTCGACAAACAAGATCTCAGGGCATGCACCAACTACCGCCACACGAGGAATAACCTCAATGTTGCGGGATACAGTGGGGGAGGGGATGAATGAAGCCCTAGCAGTGCGAGCTCTTTGAGTGGGAGCATAGTAAGAGGGGACGCAAGTCCACTCAAAGAACAGACCCAAACTCCACTAAACCACGATGGAGTGCCAGTTTTAGAGACTCAGGATCAACAGTCGTTGGTAGGTTGGAAAAAGTAACCCATGAAATCTTCTCCAGGTGAGAGCGTGTGCGGGAGATGCGAAGAGATCCACGTGGAATAATGACCTGGAGGGTGGCAGCATGGTCAGCAAGGGCAGCTTCGGTGAAGCCCACATCGATGTAGTGGCCCTCCACTGATTCATGGATGGTGGTGTTAATTGGGAATGTCTCCGCAATCGCTGCAAAGTATGAGAAGTAATCCTTTGTATAGAATTCAACAGGGTTATGCCCATAATAAAGGCGAATTGCATGGGAGAGGGTTGAGCGAGGTAGAGCTTTTTGCGCTCTAGTTTTGGCCCATTTCTTCTTAACATCAGCAATAAACGCCACTTCACGGGGATCAGCTTTGGGTAGCGTTGGTGCCAGAGGTTTTTGCCACGCCCCAGTGGCTCCTTTGGTACATTTGTGCTTGCTTTGGGCTGCAATTGTGGGTTGAGTGTGAGCTGGTGGTTTGGACAAGTTTGCGGAGTTCCCTTGTTGCTGGAATGTTACAGCAGTTGCTGGCGTCATATTAAATTGAGGGGTGGTTTGTTGGGTTTCGCTAAATTGGGGAGGCCCATCCAGATTGGAATTAACTCCAGCCAATTGGGAGGAGGGAGATGTTTCATCACCATCCCAATCTATTTGGGTAAATTCAGACCGAGTATTTGCTGTGATTTCGTGGGCAAAACTCACTGGCTGATTGGTGAATTAATCATTTTCAGCATATGGAGATAAAGTGCCAACTTGAGAAGTGCCGATTATGGGGTTTAAATGGGAAGGGTTAGATTGGAACTGGTGTGAAGTTCCAAAATCTGAACCATTTAAATCCCCCATTAGGAAGAGTAGATTGTCCCAATTTGGTGCTTAGTGAACCAGAATGTGCGGCTAATCCAACCTTACATCCGAGGGTTTGGGGCCAGGTGATTGTTGGGCCTCGCTAAATTGGGGAGGCCCATCCAGCTTGGAATTAACTCCAGCCAATTGGGAGGAGGGCGATGTTTCATCACATCCCAATCTATTTGGGTAAATTCAGCCCAAGTATTTGCTGTGATTTTGTGGGCAAAACTCACTGGCTGATTCGTGAATTGGTTGTTTTCAGCAAATGGAGATAAAGTGCCGACTTGATAAGTGCCTATTACAGGGTTTAAATGGGACGGGTGAGATTGGAAATGGTGTGAAGTTCTAAAGTCTGAACCATTTGAATCCTCATTGGGAAGAGTAGATTGTCCCAATTTGGTGCTTAGTGAACCAGAATGTGCGGCTAATCCAACCTTACATCTGAGGGTTTGGGGGCCAGGTAGCTGGGTATCGCCCCTCATGGAGGGAGCCAGAAACACAGCGTCAGCAATAATAGATGGGGCTGAATTAGCTGACACAATGGGGGAGGTGAATGCCTGGATGGGCTGAGTTGCATTCAACTGAGCAGACGCCATTAAAACAGCGTGGGTGATGGCCTCCTTGGTTGGAGGGCCCAGCGGGTTGGTGGGAGGCAGCGCACACAGAGCTGTTAGGCGTGCAGGTTGCAGAAGTGCAGTCAGGTGAACTGGCGCTAGTTGAAGTAGCTCCAGGTTGGGGAATGATGCCTGCTTTCATGGCTGCTGCTTGAGAGCGGGTAATTCTGGTTGACCCTGAGGTGGGTAACCGAGGGTTGCTTCATTTGGGGGTGGTGCTGGCTCGTTTGGCATAGCCTGCGGGTTCTTTTGCGGGGTTTCCCGCCATATTTGCTAATAGTTTTCTTAAATCTCTTTAGTGGAGCTAAATTTCATGCTGAATTGATTTTTGAAAAGTGATGCTTAGCAGAAAGAGGATGAAGTTGTTTCTTCAATTCAGATGAGCTTCATAATCCTTCTGATATACCAATGATAACATCTGACCCAATATTGTCAATGTATCATCCTCAAAGTTACATTTAACTCCATCTTTTCATAGAAACTACATTTCAATCAGAATGTCATAGTTTTGGTTTACCAAAACTATTGCTAGCGCAGATACCATCAATGACCCAAATTGTAGTGGCAATGCGCTATATACTCCACAGGAGACGGTGGTGTTTGGCCCAGCTGTCCCATATTCCTTCTTATGTTCTGTCAGAATTGCAGATGACCACGTAATCCAACCCTTTGACTGAATATAAGATTTGACTATTAAGTTATAATTGCAGAGGATCGGCAATAGTGGCCAATTGATGAGAATATTGGTGGGCATCATCCCCAATGATATTAGAAGTCGCTGACTAATAAATTATTGTTGGGCATCATCCTCCAAGGATATTTGAGGCCGCCAACAGATAATTTTGTTGGGCCTCATCCCTGACAAAATCAAGCAATAATTCAATATTGGGATAATAACCAATAGTCAAATTATAGGGAATTGTTCAGAGTGGAATGGATTGGAGTCATCAGAAACTACCAAAACATTCAAACGCCGGAGGAAGAGTGGAATTGTCATCAGCTGAATTAATCAGTTTCAAGTACCTAATACCAATTGTTTGGTCCTCCAAACACCTGAGGATTACGCTGCCTAAAAACCCAAGGCAATGAAACCTGATGAGATTTGGTGCCTAACGCTGAGGGTCAAACCAGTATAGGAGCACAAATATTCTCAGCGGATAGCTGAAAAGTTGTGTATCAATTTTACTATAAAAACCCTGGATTATTCATTATAAAAGCAGATTCAAACTGATAATATCTTAGTTGCTTAAACATTGGTTGTTTTAAACATTACTATTAAGAGAAGAGTGCAAGGATCAGATATCCTTAGGCTAGCAATATCAAAATCTCCACTTGGCTCTGTGAGAAGGGAATAGGGAAAGTGTTCCCTACCAGTACAAGAACATCTTCAAGATGAAGAAGCACCTGTCTAGCGTTGAACAATACTCACAACGTGGCTTTTGGGGATTCAACTCTAATAATAGTCTTCATACTATTATTGCCCCAGTTACTCAATTTCATTCAAATAATCAACGCAAGGATCCACGAATCTGTGCAGTTTAAATCCAGGACCAAAAGCGAGCCAACAAATCCCAAGATTTTAACATTGGTGCTCACTACAGGGGGTAGTTGAGTTGTCAAAAGCCAATTTAAAATAACGATGGCTTATAAGGAAGAGCTTCAGAAGCTCTGGGCGAACTACAGGACATCAATTAAAATGTTCTCAGCTCAGCATTTCAGGCCAATGTTATTACATTAGAGGAGCGTATGATCAAGGCGGAGGAGATGCTCAAACTATTAGGAATATTTAATAATGACCTATGCAGAAAAGTTGCCTCTTTGAAGCAGAAAGAGGGCGAACTCATCAAGGAAATTTTATTTCAGAAAACTGAATGGAAAGTGGATCAAGAATGCATTTGATGGTTTCATGAGGAGATGGCAAAAATGACCAAGCATATAGAGGAGTTGGAGAAACACCAATGTGATTGCAAATAATTTGAGGCAAATGATGGCAAGGAAAAGGCATGTGGAACACCAAGCAATAAGACCTCTCCGCCCCAAAACATGCCTAAACCATTTGCTGGTGTGTCAGAAATGACTCTTGAAGTTACTCCTATGGCTTCTCGAGTAGCTGGGTCAGGATCTCCTATTAGCGGAGCAACTGAGGAATTTCGAAATATGCTGAAATTTTTCACCTTTCATTGGGATAATGCCCCAGCGTTCTTCCGCTTGTTTGAGATGACCATATTTGGCTATGTGGACTGCCAAAAAGCAGTAACCATAATGAACTGCCTTAACAGATTGCCAAAATCTGGTGCCTCCTCATCTCAATGGGGACAATTGGTCATATGTGAAAGCCAAAGCTGCCATTATGTTGGAGTTTGGAAGCCCTACTCAGATGGTGAATCGCAAATAAGAGTTCATGGGTATTTAATTCCTCAAAGATGAGACTCTGGCTAGTTTTGCTGACCGTTTTTACCAAGAAGCTCAGAGCTTGGCAGGAGCGAATGTGTTAAGCAATTTTGATGCCCACATAGCCATGCAGTCAGCACTTCAGCCCTACTGAGACTTGCATCAGATTATGGTGGTGGCACTAGTAACTGAAAAAATGACCTCTCAGATGGTAGACCATCTGAAGATGCTTGGAGCCACATTTGATGCTCCCAATAATACTCTTAAAGTAATTCAAATGAAGGCCCAAAATATTGTCAAATTCGCCGAGCCATCTAAAGAATCTGAGGGTCAAGTTGTGTCAGAAAGTAAACCTGAAGTTTAAAAATGAGTGGACAAATTGACAAACTGCTGTTTCCAATACGGGAAGTCAGGCCATGTAATTGCCAGTGTCAGGAAAGAAAGCCAAAGGGTCATATTAATCTTGTTCAACCTCAAGAGACTGGATTCAGATTCAGGAAAAGGACCAGTGGTCTAGATCAGGGACAATCTAGTAAGAAGATAAATCTGTCCCGACTGACATAATGAAGGAGGAAATCGATATCTCTGATCTATTTGTGAATGATGACTCACCAGATCTGCTCCATCAGGGAATCAACTTGGATGTTAATGCTATAACTTGAGCCAAAGCGAAGGGGATTGATCCCAAAATTGTTAGTGAGGTCACTTGGCCCTATGTATGACAGCTAGCAGAGAAAGTTAGATCTACTGAGAGCCCTGAAGACTTAGTCAAAACAAAGTTGGATGAGGCTAATGTTTCTTTACCTATCAGTGTGATCAAGGAGTCATTCCTCAATTTATCCACTCATATAATCCACACACTTGATTTGGCAAATAAGGCTGCTATCCATTCAGTAAATACTTTATTACAGTACTTGGAGTGTACCTATGTCAATATTCTAGTCAATAGGATAAGAGTCCAAGCCATAATTGATAGTGGAGCGCCAATCAACATCGTTTCCACCAAATTAGTGAAATTTATGAAAATCTCACCAGATTTGGAGCACTGAAAAGAGTATGGAACAGCTGGACCAGATGTTACCATCTCATGTGGAGCCTACAGTGCACTTAACTTTAGTTTAGATTGCTGATGGTGTCAGCTCCCACTATAGTGCTGGCCAATCCAAACTATGATATACTCTTATCAGGACAGAGTTTTGAGGAAGTATGGGGTGAAATGCAATTTTGAAGAATATACCCTGACAATATTGGGGCAGATGTTGCCTTTAGTTTACCAGCGGAAAGGAGAAACTCCACTGACAAAGAAGAATAATTTTGTAAATTTAATTTATAGTGATGGTATTATACCCATTCACTATAAACTAGTCAGATGGAAATGGAAACCAATGCCAATGGAAATTATGGAGAATTGGGGAATACTTCTAAGGGCGAAATGCAGCAAACACTATTCCGCCAGGGGCTCAAATCATAGTTAACACTGGGTTAACGGTGGAACTTCCAGAACAACTATATGGAGAAATCACCAATCTCTGAGAAAAATCAAGGATCAAACTGTGGGTTGCGCCAGGGATCTTAATGCCAGGTTACAAATGATATGAGTATTAGTAGCCAATCTGGGAGAGAAGCCAATGAAAATTGAAAAAAATTAGACCATTGCATTTCTGCACTTGCTCCCAATGGTGAAACTATATGCTTTTCATGAATTTGGATTGTTTTCTGAAATGGGATTGCCAGTAGGAGTTACCAAAAGTATCAATGTATTATTGGATCATGAGCAGCTAGCCAATCTGACTACAAATCAGCAGGAGGACGTGCTCTCCGATTATTTGAAAAATATTAAACAATATTTGCTCAGAACGATCATGACTTAAGATGCACAAAAAATGTACTCCACAAAGTTGATACTGGGGAATGTCCACTGATATAAATGAGACCTGTTCATAGGTCAAGAGCAGTGGAAGCGGAGGTCAGCAATGAAATAAGCAAGTTAGTGGAACATGGGTTACTCATTCCATCATTGAGCCCATGGGTGAGTCTGATCCTGTTGGTAAAAAAGAAGGACGGATCAAATTGAGTAGTGATTGACTATTGCTGACTAAACAAGATCACTAAAAAAGGCTCCTATCCGCTGCCCCAAATTGATGACATGCTTGATTGCCTGGGGGAGGCAAAATACTTTTCAGCTATGGACCTGATTTCAGGCTATTGGCAAACCAATTTGCCAAAAGAAGATCAGGAAAAATGTGTGATAATTACCGCACAAGGACTATACCAGCCAACCAGAATGCCCCAAGTGATTATGCAATGCGCTGGAAACTTTTCAGCGTGCTATGGATTCCATACTTAGTGACCTGAAGCTATCCTGCATGCTAGTATACTTAGACATATCAAAATCTTCAGTAGGACCTTCTCCAATCATTTGGAGCATCTGGAGGAAGTTTTCAAGCGGTTGGCAGCGGTAAATCTAAAAATTAAGCCAAGAAAATGCCATTTTTTCAAAAAAGAACTCAAATACTTAGGGTTTGTTATAAACTCTAACGGATTACAACTGCAACCCATGAAAATAGAAGCTATTGAACGGATGTCAATCCCAAAAAGTGTTCAGGATATTCAAGTCTTTTTGGGAATGGTTGGGTACTATTGCTGATTCATCAAAGACTTTGCTGGAATTGCCAAACCTCTATTTCACCTACTCAAGGATCCAAAAAAGGGATTTGTGTGGAATGAAGAGGCCCAGAAGTCATTCAATAAGCTCCAAAAATATCTCATGAGCAGCCCAGTGTTGAAATACCCAAATTTTAGTTGGTAATTCATCATCCAAGTGGATGCCTTGTTAATGGCAATTGGAGCCATTCTAAGTCAATTAGATGACAATGGGGATGAACATCCAGTAGCCTACATGAGCAGAACACTGTTGCCAGTGGAAAGAAACTATACCGTGACAGATTGAGAGTGTCTGGTGGTCATCCATGCCTGTAAACAATTCTGAGTCTACATACATGGAATGCACTTTGAAGTCATAACTGACCACTCATCCCTGTGCTGGCTTCATAATCTGAAGGAACCAGAAGGCCAGTTAGACCGATGGGCTTTAAAGCTGCAAGCCTACAATTTCAAAATTATCCATCAGGCTGGAGTGGTACATCAGAATGCTGACAGATTGTCTCATTTGCCAGTTGTTCATGTGATCTATCCTCAGGCTGATGCACTATTCCAACGGATGATCAAAGGAGATATTGGGGATGAACCCCAAGAAATTTGGAATGCATTATAGTAAAAGCCATGGAAAATACCAAATTTAAGGACAATCAATTATACAAAATGATCAAAGGAAAACGGGTTTTATTTCCTAAACCATCAGAATGAGCGGAAATCATTTAAACTTCTCACAAGGTCATCAGCCATGGTAGCCTAAGGAAAACAGTGGATCATATTCACCATTATTATTACTGGGAATCTATCAACTACAATGTGGCGGATTACTTAGCCTGTTGTGTGGAATGTCAGCTGCACAAGCCGCACAAGAACATCATAGGGTACCAGCTAGTACACTCTGGTTTTGCGTGGCACATGGTGTCCATAGACGTTATGGGACCAATAAGCATCAGCACCAGAGGAGTGAAGTATATAAGTGTCACAATAGATCACTTAACCTAATGGGTCAAAATAAAAGCCCTCAGCAAAGTAGATGCAATAAGTATGGCGAAGTTTATACTTGACCAAGTGATCTATTAGCATAATTGCCCTCAAGTCATTCTCAGTGACAACGGAACCAACTTTACTTCACATGTGAACCCTAGGCTTAACAAATTAATGGGAATCTGCAGTGTTGTATCTGTCCCCTATCATCCAGAAATGAACATAATGGTGGAAAGAGTGAACACAACTCTAGCCTCAACCTTACAAAAATTGGTCACAGTGAAAACTTCCGTGTGGGGAGCATATCTGAGTTTGGTCACTTTCATATATACTATCAGTTACCATTTGGTGACCTAGAAAACGCTGTTTGAATTATTATATGGGTGGAAAGCCACAATACCGCCAATATTGTATCCAGTAGTAGAGCCATCTTTGGGGATGAGTGCTGAACCTTACCTATACCAACTGGCTGATATCCTGATTGAATTACAATCTCAAGCATTCAATATGACAATGAGAAAAAGAATCAATGCAAATAAAAAAGATGACCAGAATTGACTTACGTTGAAAGAATACCATGTGGGCTATAGGGTAGCCTATTGCAATACCCATGGGTTCAGGAAGAAATAAGTTGGACCCCTATGGATGGGATCAAATGAAATTATTGCCAAGTCAGCAAATGATGCCTATATGATCAAGAATACTGAGGATGGTCGCATAGTCAATAGAGTCCATGCAAAATACTTAAAGTATCTGACTTAGAAAAAAATACAATATAATAATAATAAAAATAAAAAAAGATACATAAAAATCCAAAAAAGTAGAAAATATAAAAACAATTTAATTTGAACAGTAATGAATCTAGTGATATTCCCACCTACCAAGTGTGGAGGAAGGAATAAAAGCGGGCACAAGTCCTGAGCGTTGGCAGGATCAGGAAGGGCTGAAAGTAGGTCCACCAGAATAGTCCCTATCAACGAAATGTTGAGACCCATCCTGGGGTTGGTACAGGTGGCAAGAGTGCCAGCAAAGCCTGTCCTGGGGTTTGTACAGGTGGACCAGTTGACCTTTTGCAACTGATGTGAAGATGGGACTGGCACAACATGATGTCGTGGGAACTGCGCTCAAGAAGAGGTGGCAACGGGTAGCAACCAAGGATATGAAGTCATCATACCAAACAGAGCATATGGGCGTTATGTGCAGACAGAGCTGCACTACGCTGAGGACATAGAAATATGACAAATCAAATATGAGTTCCAGCTGAGGCAGCTTCCATTCCCGAGGCTTCTATCTTCCATTGGTTATCTGGTCAAGAAGGGGGATGTGTAAGAATTGCAGATGACCACATAATTCAACCCTTTGACCAAATATAAGATTTGACAATTATGTTATAATCATAGAGGATCAGCAATAGTAGCTGATTGATGAGAATATTGTCAGGCATCATCCTCAAAATATTAGAGGTCAACAACTAATAAATTATTGTCAGGCATCATCCCCAATAATATTTGAGGCCACCAACAGATAACTTGTTGAGCATCATCCCTGACAAAATTAAGCAATAATTCAAAATTGGGATAATACCTGAAAGTCAAATTATAGGGAATTGTTCAGAGTGGAACAGTTTGGAGTTGTCAGAAAACTACCAAAACGATCAAACGCTGGAGGAAGAGTGGAATTGTCATCAGTCAAAACAATCAGTTCTAAGTACCTAATACCAATTGTTTGGTCCGCCAAACACCCAAAAATTATGCTGCCTAAAAACCCCAAGGCAACGGTATCCAATGAGATTTGGTGCCTAATGCTGAAGGTCAAACCTGTATAGGAGCACAAATATTCTCAGCGGACAGCTAAAAATTTTTGTGCTGATTCCTACTATAAAAACCCTGAATCATTCCCTATTAAAAGCATCTTCAAACTGATATTAGCTTAGTTGTTTAAACATTGGTTGTTTTAAACATTACTATTAAGAGAAGAGTGCAAGGATCAGATATCCTTAGGTTAGCAATATCAAAATCTCCACTTGGCTCTGTGAGAAGGGAATAGGTAAATGTTTCCTACCAGTACAAGAACATCTTCAGGACAAAAAAGCACCTGTCTAGCGTTGAACAATACTCACAACGTGGCTTTTGGGGATTCAACTCTAATAATAGTCTTCATACTATTATTGCCCCAGTCATTCAATTTTATTCAATTAATTAATGCAAGGATCCACGAATCTGTGCAGTTGAAATCCAGGACCAAAAGCGAGCTAACAAAGCCCAAGATTATAACTGTTCCAATCTGGCGAGATTTTCATCCTCTTTACCAGCGTGGTTGAGACAATATTGATGGGCGCTCCACTGTCAACAATTGCCCTCACTCTTACTTGATTCACTTGTATGTCTATATACATACACTTGGAGTATTGCAGTATAATATTTACTGAGTGAATAGAAGCATTATTGGCTGAATTGAGGTTGTGAATAATTTGCACCAATAAATCAGAAAATGATTCCTTTATTGCACTGAGGGGGATCAACAAATTGGCCTCATCTAATTGGACATCAAATAATTCTTCAGGATTTTCAGCAGTTTGCATCTTGTCTGCCAGTTGTTGGGTGTACGGCTGGGCAACTTCCCTGATTATCTTGTGGTCAATTCTCTTAGCCCCAGCTCTGGTCACGGCATTTACATCCAAATTGACCACTTGATATAGCTGATCCTGTTTGTCATCTACAAATAGATCACTGATATCAATTTTATCAGTCATAATGTCAGGAGGAACAGGCTTCTACGCAGCTCTGGACTAGTCCTCATCTAGGCCGTGGGCCCTTTTCCCAAATCCTTAGTGGCAGCTGACTCTTTCAACTGGACCACGTTGATCTGATCCTTCAGCTTCTTACAGTGCATGGCAAAATGTCCTTTCCTGCCACATTGGTAGCAGACCTTTTCTTTCTTGTTTAACCGTCTGAATTCTTTGGGCTTCTTCCACAGCACAGTTCAATTGGTCATTTCTTTAGCTCCTTGGTTTTTCTTCATGGGATTCAGATTGCACACCGTATTGGATTTGAAGCTTCTATTTGTGGCATCAAATGTCGCTCCCAAAATCTTCAAATTATCTACCATTTGCAAGGTAGTTATCTCTATCATGAACACGGAAGACATCATGCAATGCAAATTGTGATAGGGCCAAAGGCCACTTGCAAGGCGATTCTTGCATCAAAGTCATCCAATACTTTTGCTCTGACCAGGATCTGCAACTCCTGGTAAAACTGATCCGCAAAGCTAGCTAGAGACTCATCTTTATGGAACTGGATTCCCATAAATTTCTGTTTGCGCTTTGAAATGTGCATCAGACCCCAAACTCTTTCATGATGGCCACCTTTGCCTCAGCATATGACCAGCTGTCCCCCTCCAGGTGAGGTAGTACTAATTTCTGACAGTTGGTGTTTAGGCAAATCATGACTGTTAATGCCTTTTGACAATCCCCATAGCCATACATGGTCATGTCAAATGTGGAAAAACGTGGGGCGTTATCCCAATGGAATGTTGGAAATTTTGGCGTTGCCTTAAATTCCTCTGAGTCATTTCTGGCTGATTCTCTTGGTTCGGATACTCAGCTAACTTGAGGAGTGACTTTTGGTGTCATCCTCAAAATGGCAGCAAAAGTGGGCGGCATGTTCCTTGGGATATTCAACTTCCCAAGCATTGTACAAGGACTTCATTTGGCATCGCTTGCCATATCAGGCTCACAAGCACATTTGTGAGCTTCAAGTTCCTCCACCTGTTTGATCAGTCACTCTATATCCACATTAAAGTTTCTCAAATGAACGAGATCCACTTCTTTCTCCATTTTCAGGTATAATACCTCTCAAACGAGGTCCCCTTCTTTCTTCTTCAATGAAGTTACTTTCCCAAGTAACTCATTTCCAAAGCTTGCAACATTATCTATCCCTTCCTCCACCTTAGCGACTCATTCTTCCTATGCTGCGAATTCCCAGTGGTCTGCTGAGTTTAGGTCACTCTGATTCACAGTGGCTAACTTGGTCCACAGTTTGCATAACTCATCTTTGTACAACATTCTTATAAATTATTCAACTCAACTACCCTTGTAGTGAGCACCAACTGTAAAAATTTACTTAGTTGGGTTATTATTGGCAAACAACCCTAGTAATCTTTTTACTGCACAGGTTTGGTTTTCTTGTGCACTTTATCGCATTGTATAATATATTAGACTATTGATCAATAATAGTATGATGACTATTATCCGTAGTTGAGTATGAATTCTTATATCTCAGCTCAACGCTCAGCCATTATTCCTGATTAAATACTTAAAATGTCATGATCTAGGGATTTGTTCCCTCGTTCTGTCCAACCTGATCTTCGCTGAGATTCCCTGGTGACAGTCTCTTTGGTCCAACACACAGTCAGCAGCAATCCCCAATTGTGTCTCCTTCTTGTCTAGATCCCCATCAGTTCTTTACTCTTTTCTTTAAGAGTCTTCCAATTATAGCACACAGCAATAATATCCTTGAGAAGAATAGCACAATAGAAAGCTGATGATAGTTTACTACTTAAACTGCCTAGTGGATGAACAATATAGAAATTCTAAACTAAAATAATGTTCTCATAAACACTGTTTTTTATAGTGAATCCTAGGGAATTTATAGTGGGGATTCAGTCATCTAACCCTTT
Source organism: Massospora cicadina (assembly GCA_022478985.1). Taxonomy (NCBI): domain Eukaryota; kingdom Fungi; phylum Entomophthoromycota; class Entomophthoromycetes; order Entomophthorales; family Entomophthoraceae; genus Massospora; species Massospora cicadina. The sequence continues at coordinate 296,222 of JAKSZP010007890.1, forward strand.
TTTGACGCCTCTTTATTGAAACAGCAGCCATTGCCATTGAATCACTCATCCTCATCTCAGCAGCGATGGCCTTCCCCATCCTGACTAGGATTCCATCATTGGACATCCTTGAGACCTAAATGGAAAGAGTCATAAAACGTGTACCTAACGTTTTCCTCTCAATACAAGTGAACTAACCATATTTAGCTAGTGGCCTGCTTAGGTAATGGGACTTATTACCCATTAAGGCAGGTCACACACCAACTGATCAATTCACTAGTTGCGGGTGGCATCACTCACCTTGAAACTTGCTATTCATTCCAAATCAGTCAGTGATGAAAACTGACCAATCCCAATTGGTACACCTGATAGTTAATCACTATCAGATGCCCCTAATCTGTCAGCAACTCCACCCGATGAGATCTTAAGTATTTGTCCAGATAGATCCCTGATTTATATGACCAGGCGAATATCCCAAAATCCCCTAAACATAATTACTCCAAAACTTGGGCCAACTGATTTCCAATTTACTTCACCTTAGGGAATTATCCTTTAGTGATTCCTGGTAATCTAGCAGGCTGGGAATATGGGCAAAAATCCCAACAATAGCCCTCTGTGTCCTACTGCCATATGCATGCTCAAAATAATGGCCAGTCAAGCAGAGGGCTTTCTGAAACTTAGTGTATCTTCATTTTGATCAGCTTGTATACCTCATATTTTTCCAGACCATATCAGCCATTACTTCATCTAGTGCCCAGATAACTTGAAGCGGCTCATCAGCATATTTGCTACTGACCATATTTTTGTATAGCAAATCGCCCAGATCTGCTGTTGCAGCAATTGTTGGCAACCAAGATAAACAATGATCATTCTGATTTTTTGCACTGGGGCAATGCAGTACTTCAGAATTGTAGGCCTGAAGATTAAGGGCCCATCAGGCCAGACGTCCCTCCAGCTCCTCAAAAAATTGCAGCCAATGCAACAAAGCATGGTCAGTCATGACCTTGAATTTTAATCCATTAAGGTATACCCAGAACTGCTTAAATGTGTAGATTACAGCCAAGCACTCCTTTTTCGTCACAGTGTAATTCTTCACAAACAATTTTAACTTTTAATACAGTAAGCGACAGGGTGCCTGTTATTTTTTCTAATTAGGTGATATTATTCACATATTAACGAAATTAGTGTAATAATTAATCAAGGATGATTGCTAATTAGTTTGCTAATTTCAATTCATTATTTAATGATAATAGCCCCAATTTGTGCTCCACATCTGGTTGGGTTGAGCTGTCTTGATATACAGGATCAAAAAGTTATTGTGGATCATCCCCAATAGAAAATTAGTGGGTCTCAACACCAGTGACTGATGCTGAGGATGTCAAGATAATCAATATTATCAAAAAGATGGTGAATTGCTTAAATTTAACGTTGAGAGTATTAAGAAAGGATCCCAATAGAGTTTTTAGTCAATTTTGACGCTGGCAACTTATTCCAAGGATGTCAAAACATTTAGTATTAATTAATCAAAATTAAATCTTATTTTGACTTCACAAGAGTATCATAGAGATCCTAGTCAGCTTTTTGGTTAAATTTGACACCAGCAACTTTGCTGAGGATGTCAATATATCAAATTAAATTAGATTATGACAAATCAAGAATCAATGTAATCGTGGACATTTGAGGATGATGAGTATCACTAGTGAGAGTGCTGATGGAAGCTAAGCAGGGAGAATCACCAATGAGTGCTGATGATGCATGCAATAAATGCCAATGATGTGAACAGTCAAGAGATGCCTATAAACAGTTTGATCTTCCTCTTAATAAAAATCTAATCAATTGTTTGCTTACCTTTATTAAGTTTTTAGTGAACAAAGGTTATCTTGTAGAGGTGGTACAGGAGATCCCCCAGAGGTTAGGTGCTGGGGTAAAACACCTGGAGTAACCAGCGTGACCAACTCCCAACCTTGAACTAGATGAAAACCCCGCGGAAACTTGGCAACTAGCAGCAACAATGATAACTGGAAGGATTAAAGGGAAGAAACCCCAAGGGAGTCAATAGGAGCCGCTGAATCATAATCATTGGACAAGTCCCAAAAAGGACCTCTGAGCCATAATGAGTGGTCAAGCCTCATAAGGAGAAGTTGTTGTTCTGCTGGGTTGGTGGGTTGCCCAGCAAATTTGTAGGGAAAGGTTGCTAATGATTGTGAAAGAGCAATGACCAGCAGACTTCATACTGTTTGTCCTTGCACACTAATATAGTCACCTATTATTTAGAATGAAAAGTTCTTAACAGTGCCTCACCCCTCGTCATCCATTTAAAATATTGCTCCAACAGCGGAGAGAGAAGCGTTTGTTTGGACTATATTCTCCTTCTTGAAGTTCAGATATTCCAACACTGGGCACTAATCAGCGCCGTTCAGAGAGTATCATAGACATTCTGCTGCCATTATGTCCACTCAAAAGCAGTGTCTTTACATAGGGGCTCAAAGAGAGGGGCTCCTATGCGGCTGAAGTTGGGAATAAACTTTTGGTAATACCTGACCATTCTTAAAAAAACTTGTATATCCCTTGGTGCTGGGGTGAGTCATTCTTCAGATGGCTTCTACCTTGGCTGGTTGTGGTCTGAGTCCCATAGCATCTACCATGAATCTGTGATTTTCCAATTAGTTTTTAAAGAAGTGGCACTTGCAGGGCTTGATTTTGGCGTTGGTCTCTGCAAGCCAGCAAAATACCTCTAAATAATTGAGGTACTCTGAGAATGTCTTCAAAAAGACGTTAATGTCATCAATGTAAACCAGGACACACAAAAGTTTGAGATTACTTAGAATAATGTCCATAGCCCTTTGGAACGTAGCTGAGGCGTTACACAGCCCCTGAGACATGGGTGGCCTAAAATAACCCTTTGGAGGTGATCATAGCACACTTTTCTCATTCTGCCATGGGCAACTCAATCTGCCAGTACCCCAAGATTAAGTCCATAGCTGAGAAATAGAGAGCATCACCCAGTCAATTTAAAGCATCATCAATACGTGGCAATAGATATGAGTCTTTTTTGGTAATAAAATGCATCTTTTGGTATCAAAATACTACCCAGTTTGTGCCATCTTTCTTTTTGACAATCAATACAGGTGAAGCCCAGAGACTTTTAACAAATCTAGCATTCCCTGCTCCAGCAGCTTCCTTATTTCTTTACAAACTACCTCTTCCATGTTCCGTGAGCAGCGGATTGGCTGAGACCAAATGTGAGGGTGAACCCCTGGTGTCCATTCAATGAATGACACTACAAGTGCATCCTAGATAGTAATCATCAGCCATGAAGATGCCTCAATATTTTTCAAAATAAAGCTATTGCATGAGTCTTCTGATCTTACTTTAATCCTAGTTAAAGTTTCTTGTGGAATCACCATCATTACACTGGGCTGGGGTTTCTTGGTAAGATTGGATTCATCCAGCAACCTGAAATCATGAAGCTATAGGACCTCATCCACAGGAGTCAAATGTGGATATGCTACCTGGTGTCTTCTGATCCTCAGCGGTTCTTTTTGTAGATTGGCTAGATACTCTTTGATTTCCCTGATTTAGTAAGATTATGCCCTGGGACACATGAGGCTCAAAGAGCAATTTCTTATAGGGCTGAAGAACCTCACCGCAAAAGCTGGGTGGTATATCAATCTCTATCTCTGTGCTCACTATAACTTGGTGGCCAGAGGTGGTCAATATGGCAGCAGCAGATTGAAGTGACAGCCCTTGGTACTCATATATCTGGTGGGGGAAAACTCTGGTTTTATTTTTCAATTGCTGATAGAAGACAGGGATTGCCCCATTACTGTACATAAGATTAACTTGTCCCATCTGATTGAGATCCTGGGGCACATCGGTGAAAAATCAACTGGGATCCACTGGCCCAAGATCTTGAAGGTCTCCTCATCCATATCAACAACTGCACCAAATTGGCGCATAAAGGCTGCTCCTATCAGCTTATCATAATTATTGTTAGGTAACATAATCGCCAGTGCTGAAACAGCAATTGACCCAAACCACAGAGACAGCGCACTGTAAGCCCCTTCAAAGACAATGCATGACATCCCATCAGTCTCATATACCATATAATGCTCCATGTCAGGTTTCAGTGATAACTTAACTACCAGCATTGTGGATACTATAACAACTGGAGCGCTAGTTATATGATCATAAACTTTGTTTTTTGCAACAAAAATGGTACAATATGTACATTTATACTAAGCAGAATTTTGGTTATTTAATGTATGAACATCCAAGGAATCTCTTTTTTCAAGGAACCAATTAATACCAACCTAAACCTTGAGGTACTACTTAGGATTGTTTCTACTGGATTGCAACTTTTACTCCTTTCAATGAGGGCGCATATGACGAAAGGTGAGGTTTGTCAGAGGTGTAATGCTCTAGGGTTTAACATGCTTAAGACATCAGAATTTCCCGTGACCCTCCTCCATGGCAATTTATTTAGCTTGAGTGAAAGTTAACATGTGCATGTCATTATCTAGTTTCCGATATAATAGTTTGTTGGCATATCAGAGGGCCTTGGTGGAAAGCAACTCATATAAATCAATTGGGACAAAGGTAGTAAACCCAGCGGAAGTAGAGGGCCCCATCTCTACTTCGCTTGGTTTTTTTTCTGCTTTTAATAAGTAAAGAATGACATAAATTTGACACTGAGTAGGTTAGTGGAACGCAATATGCCCAAGATGACCACAAGCGTAGCAGGTTGCTTCAGAGGGATCTTGGCCCTGAGTATCAGAAGAAGTTCCATTCTGAGGGTTGGCTTCAGGATTGTAATTTGAACGCAGCTGAGGCAAATAGCTATAGGCTGGCTGAGGATTGTTCAACGGAATTAAGCAAGGCCAGTTCATGCCTCTTAAAGGGTGAGGACTTTCAGGGGCTATTGCAGGCTTCCATTAATGGCTAGGAGGGCTAAATGTTGCTGCTACTCAACACAAGTAATTGACAATTTTGAGCAAGGGAACATCCTCTTGCAAGATGGGCGCCATTGCGTTGAATAATTCATAGTGAGGCTTTACCACCTAGTTCATTGCAATTCCCACGTTGGCCTCAGATAGCATTTCTGCTCCCAACAAGATGTGAGCCTCTGAGATAAACAATCAGCAAACAACATCATGGTCTTGCTCTGCTGGAACCCATTGTTATATATTCGGCCTTCTGTTGGAACATTTTTTATGTCCCCAAACAATCTTAGCACAGTATCCTTAACTCCTTGGAAGGTGAAGGAACCATCCCTCAGATAACAGGTAACTTTGCCAGTGCTTTCAACGTCAGGAACAGAGTTCAGCAGCTTAGCCTTATGGCAGTCCAATGCTCCATTGACTGAAAACTCAGACTGTTTGAAGAAGCCATGCATATTTCCATCCCAGTTGAATGGAGACAACTTGTCAATGCATACATCCTCATCCCACTCAAAGCTAAGAGATCTGGGGGCAAACTGGGGCACTGCTCAGGGGCCATAACCTGCTTTTCAGCGAGGGTCAGCACAGCAGGAATAGCGAAGCTCAGCTTGTCCACTGGGTGGGTAGCAGCCTTGTCCTCTTCCTCTGGCAACACAGCAAAAATGGTAGGAACTCTTTTTGGCAAGGAATAATTATCCTCTGAGATCCCGCTAGATGTGAATTGACTCATGCTAACTGCTTGGGAGGTGATAGTTCCATGGCGTCTTCCTCCACTTTGTAGCTACCATAATTCTTCTGTCCTTTATTATCATCTTTTAGTTGCTCATTTGCTTCCCCGTAGGGAATCTGGGGTTATGTAATAGCCTTTATTTGCCACCTCACACCATGTAGCCACTTAACAGTGTCATTGAGTTAGCTTAATAATTGTTTATTCTGCCTCTCAAGAACACGTAGCTGTCTGACCGCTTCTTTAAACTTATCCATCACCACTTTTCGCCCATGAGATTGCTTGTCTTGGATTCAGCATATTGTATTCAAAGAAAGTTTGATGTCATTGTACTACTTTGACTCAGTAGTCTGAGATGGTTTCCCATAAGTGCTAACAGGATGTTCCATGATTTGGATAAATTGGCTTATTGGTTGGATCTGCAGGGCCCCTGTAGTAAGCACCTGTAAGTAAAATCTTTAAGAATCAGTTGAGATTAGCTGAAGGGTTGCACAGGAGGGTTTTCACTGATGCAACAGAAAGATGATATGAAGATTGCCATTCCAAAAACAATTGGAATAAAATAAAATGAAGCCAAAGGCTTCAGCGCACACTATTTGTATTTAGAATGGCAGAGCCCACTACTGTTAATCTTCTAACTACAATGTAGAATCCATCACATGTTTATTAATCAAAGACTCTCTTCCCTCTTTGACTCACTCATTTTCACTCATCTCTCCAGCCATTCTTTGGTCCATCTGCGCAGCTACTCAGCTTCTCCAATCCCATCATTCTTATCTCATTATTTAGGATTTCAGGCGAACCCCCATATTTTGGCCAAGGCTGGATCACTTAGTGCAACCCATATCAAATCATGATAAATTTAAATGTATTACCTCAATCTTGATGGATAACTAATAATCTAAAATTATTATTTTAGTCTTTTTGTCCAGTTATATAAATTTTTCAACAACTATAAAATATTAATCTTTAATTGAAGCAATTAATTTTCATATAAGTATGCTTTCCTCATGGCAACTAGATAGTCTCATTCCATAGTTAGATGACCCTTGAGTTTTTAAACATACATGAAAATTTAACAGAGCGAGCATAAAGATTCACCTTACCCTACCATTAAATAAATTATTATTTAGTCATTAAATCATCTTTACCCACTTTTTCACACACATTTGGAAACTATTCATAGGCGTGAAGGCTCAGGAATCCTAGGCTGATAATGACTTGAAGTTTGGATAAGCCTCTGATGTCTGTTTTATTGAGTGGCACAGTAAGATAGGTAGGCTTGAGCAATAGGACATTTGTCCCATAATAATGATATTGGCCTGGCATAAATAATATCCTAGAAATACAGATGAGAGAAAATATAGAAAGAGTATTTTTGATACACTATTTAAAATATGAGAGGGCTTATATACTTGATCAATTGAAAAGTTTTATAAAGGGAAAGAGAATTTCAGGGCCTTAAAGGAAAAGCAGATGCAAATGAATAAATGGGCGATAGAGATAAGAAAATGGTGGGGATATTCACTGATAGATTGGCAAACTTGGTGTTAGCGTGACACTCCCCCTATTTATTTTTATGCTGATTTTCTTGGAGTTGAGGCTGGGGGTCTCAGAAAGTTAAGACTAAGTTATCCACGGTGAATTTATGATATTGTAGAATTTTGTGAGAAGTTGTTTGAAATTGGTCAGTAGGAATATAGTTGGGTAATTGCTGAATAATAAATTTAGGCTGATTTGCAACCCATATAAATATTGGTAAGTAGGGTGTCAGGGTGATTCCCAAAAACTTGATAGGCATGATAGGTTATAAAAATAATCACAGATGTTGGTATGAGCATTTGGCGACCATTAAGAGGAGAATAATCATTCCCAGGTTGTTTGCTTCTCAAAGTTCCCAGAATCATTGTGAACTTCCTTGAGGTCTTTTGACCTTAAATTCTATGGAACTGCTTGGAGGATGGTATTCTTACCTTGTAGGTATAGTCATCCATCAATAACCAGAAACTTGGGACACTTGGACTTGAATTGTTATTCATTGGTTCCTACCATGGGGTCTATAAAGGTCTGGTGGAATTGTTGAATTTGTAACAACTTGGGTTCCAAGGCAATAGTTTCCATATGGATAGTTGGGACTGGGTCAAATAATAAGAGGGATACAAGTTAGCCTTCAGCCTCAGCATTCAGTTTCCCAGGGAGTTGTATGAATTACATATTAAATTACATTAGTTTATGCCACCATTGGATTCAGCAGCTGTTAAGGAATGGGTTCTTAACTAAAAATCATAAAACAGCGTTATCAGTGTGATTAAAACATCTCAATTCAGAAATTATTATCAGAATTTTTGGAGGGTGTAAACGATGGCAAGTATTTTCTTTTCCTATGGGGAATAATTGATTTTGATGGGGCTGAATTTTTTGAAAATGTACACAATGGACATACATTTTTAATGTATAATTGTGTCAATACAGCTCTGAGGGCAATATTGTGCATGATAGTGAAATATTAAAATGTGTCTTCAAAATTTGAGAAAATTAGTATGAAAGCTCATATCATTGCATTCTTCAATTTATTGAAACTGAGCTGTTCAGGTTGATCAAATTATTAGTCAGCTCCTATCTTCTTCAGATGGTACAATTATGCAGAGATTCAACTGTAATTTGATATGAAAATGTGGTAGTAATTGACAGTTCCTAGGAAGCTGGGTAATATGCTGGCATTTTGGAGATAGGGCAGGATATGATAGCTCCAATATTTTCAGAGCTTTTTAAAATCTTATTTTGTAATGGCTGAATAAGTTGGGCTGATTGGTAACTCCAAATAAAAAATTTATAAGGGGTGTGTTGGGTTGATTCCCAAAAACTTGGCAGGAGGGACAGGTGGTAAATGTTGGTTTCAAATTTTAGCCACGCCTATTTGGTAGTATCCAGGAAAGAAATCAGCATTGGAGGGTTCTTCAGATCCCTGGGATACTGAGGGAATCTGCAATTGGAGGCATCAGGTAGCCATTCTTCTTGGGCACCCCCAACTACTGGAGAAGTCTAGGGTATTTCAGAGTGGCAACAAGGCCCATTGGCTGATCTCTCAGTCTCAACTAAGTGGTCATAAACTGGAGGTATTTGTTAGGGGTATTGAGTAATTGGTTTGAGTCACTAACATCAATGTAGATATTGCCCCCAGTTTGGTAAAGTGGTGTTATCTTCCTCTTATTCAATCTTGTCCTCATAATCCTGGGCTAATTAAAGTAACTCCCCATTACTGGGATCCTGGAAATGCTTGAAATCTCATTCTTGTTAAAAAATCTTTGGTGCATAAATAAGAGGTAAGTTGAGAAGGTGGACAGTACTGGGTTATTTAAGCAAGGAAGGAAATTGAAACTCATTTTTGGATAGGTTGAAATAGGGGTTGTGTGGTTTCAGTCTCATTAAGCAAATCAAAAATCTTTGTTGGGGCTTCAGGGGTAGCAATTTGGGTGCTTTTAAAGTTTTGGTACTCAGTAACTCATCATAAAGAGTCTTCTTTGGGGCTTTATGGGTAGTGACTTGGGGTTCAGGTGCTTTTGGGATTTGCATTTAAAAAAACATCAAAAATCTTATTTAGGGCTTTGGGTAGCAAATTAATCTTCTTCAAATTATAGTTTTTCAGCAGCATATTCTTCCAAGGTTAAGGTTAACTGGTTAAATAGTGCAGTTTTGGGGTTTTATCCCTGGCAGGATTACCACTTTGTTGTATGAGTTTGGGAATCCCAGGTTGATCATGGCTTGAGGTTTGGATGATACCTCTGATGTCCATTTTATTGGCAGCACAGTCAGTATAGGTAGGCTTGCGCAGTAGAGCATTTGGCCTAAAATGTTGGTATTAGTGTGGTGGGAATAAAACCCAAGAAAGATCAAAGAGTGAAAGTATAGGCAAATTATCTTAATACCTTAGTAAAATGGAAGCAGGTTTAAATATCTCCTGATCAATTGAAAATTTGCAAAGGAAAAGAGAATTTTGGGGCCTTAAAGGAAAGCAGATAAAATTTAATAAATGTTTGATAGGGATAAGACAAGGGAGGGGATATCTTCCAATAGATTGTCAATCTCAGCGGTAGCATGACACCATGATTTCTGAAAGCAAGAAGTTTTTTGATACTACAGCTGCATACCAGATGTTGGTGCTATGTGCACCGCAGTCAAAAACTTGGGATATTCTACTATGATAGTTTACTAAGGAGCATCAATTAATTTAGTTTTAAATATGGTTAATTGCATTTTGAACTGTCATTACCAGACACAAGAGTGAATAAGTTTCCATATCTTGTTACTTTATTTTTAAAACATTTTTCTCTACTTGCTGCGGTGTCTGTCTGTCTGTGAGGAATCTTTCAGCTGATTTTTAACTACCTTCCAGACTAGCTAGAGCTTTGAAAGTTGACATATTTATATATCTCTTATGACAATATAATAATCCATTGATGGTTCAATTTTTTTAATATTAATTTTAACAAGTAAAAATATATGTTTTTTAATAATAGTTGGTATTGTTATGGCTGAGCAGTTTGATATTTGGTTGATTTGATAGTTTCAATGGTTTTGCCAAACGTTTGGTGATTTTAGGTTGATTAATAAGCTTGATAGTTTTAGTAAGCGGTTAGTGGATGGTTAATTTGATAAGTCAATTAGTTTGGTAAGTTATTGTTGATTATTGGTTGTTGGTTGATTTAAAGTTCAAAATAGTTTTTCCTAAGCTTTTAGCTTGGCATTATAATTATCTTGTTCTCTACTTGCTGTGGTTTCTGTCTGTATGTCTATGATAGAATCTTGCAATTGATTTTTAACTTCCTTTGAGACTAGCTAGAGCTCTGAAACCTGGCACACTTATGTATCTTTAATGTCAATAAAATAAAATAATTAAAAATTCACTTTTCTATAGTCAAAATATAAAGTTTATCTGTGACAAGTGAAAATCCTATATATTTTCTTGTTGGTAGTTGGTATATCATCATGGCTAAGCAGTTCATTATTTGGTTGATTTGATAGTTTCACCAGTTTTTCCAAGCAGTTGGTGGTTTTAGATTAATTGGTAAGCATGCTAGTTTTAGCAAGTGGTTAGTGATTGGTTGATTCAATAAGTTAATTGGTTTTGGTAAAATGGTGTTTTTTGTTGTTTGATTTAAAAGTAAAAAATATTTTTCCCAGGCTTTGCTCAGCTTTATCTTGTTTTCACAGCTTAGGGGACTTGGAATCAAATATAAGTATGATGATACTAGGATTTATGTTTATCTAGAACTGGCAGTGAAGCTGCAGATTTGCTTGCAGTAAAAATTTATATTATAGTTTATCTTTCAATATGATATTTCTTTATTGAGCTAGATAAAATCTAATTTTATATAATTGGTTGATTATTTATATTACTCTAAAGATTTTTCTTATATATAGATAAATTCTACTTTTATTTTTTATACATAATATCTAAATTTATCATCTTGTATACAAAACTTTTTTACTATAATCTCTATTTTTCAAATCTTATCAATAGTTAAATAAAATTACCTTATGATATTTATACTTTTTATAGTAGTATTTCTAAACCTAAAAAGCTTTCTTCACACCCATACCAAAGTTGTACATAATTAATCTAATAAAGTCAATGCTTTTCATAGTCAAGACATCTAATTATTAAACCCTCTCTTCACCATTACACATAATTATTTAATCATCTCATGGTATCAATTATACTATAAATAGTTTTTACTTTTTTTAGTACTAGATGGATAAATAGTTATTACTTTGCTTTTATAAAAACTCTCTTTTACTCTTACCTAAAACTGCTAAACAACTTAACTCAATTAATAGTATACATCTATGCTCTAAACAATATGACTATTTAATTATTTAAGAACATATAAATGTTAATTAATTTAGTATAGCTTTTATATTGGTAGATAGCTATAATAAGTTTAGGAAACAATTGAACTTATTGACTTGTCTGAATAGCTAACAAACTGCATAGCAAAACCATTTAATCTATTAGATCAACTAAACTTTTTGGGTAAAAAGAACCTCCTTTAAAAAGCTCTAAAAAGTATAAAATAATTGAGAAAGTTTAAATCCTCAATAAAATCCTTTTTAAGTCAGCACCATCTTCCAACCTGACTTATAGAATTTTGCTCACAAATACAAGTTAAAAATTATATTGGATTGGGTTCAAGTATAAACTATAAGCAACTTAAAATATACAGTGTTGATTATATATACTATAATTAACTATCATAAGTCAGTTCAAAATATGGCACCGACTTCAAAAGGGGTTTTATTGAGGAGGCACAATTTCACAATTATTTTATATTTTTTAGAGCTTTTTTTAAAGGAGGTTTTTTTTTCCTATTTTTTTACTATAGATATCAGCTGCTAAAATTTACCCTTAGAGCTTGATATCTAATTGCTGAATATCAAAGTGATTTATTTTTTTTATAATGGAAAAGATTGAGCTTTTAATCAAAGCGCTTAAGTTTTATATAAGTATGGTTCCCTCTTGGCAACTAAATAGCTGCATTCTATAGGTAGATGTCCCCTGCATTCTAATTACACATGAACAGTTAACAGGGTGAGCATAAAAATTCACCTTAACCCTAAGACAGGAAATTTCACCTTTAAGTGTAAAAATGTTTTTTGCCCATTACACCTTTAAGTGTAATTTGTTTTTTGCCCAATAAAAGTCGCAAAGCGCTCAAACTGCAAGTTATGCTATTCAAATGGAGTTAGAAAAACCTCGTTCTATAAGTGTGAAAAATGTGATGAATATCTATGCATATACCCTTGTTTTTATTATCAGCATATACCCAATGCATCATTTGATAATCAAGAAGACTCCAATAGTAGTTCTGATCAAGATAATTAAATTATTTTAACCAAATCTCTATTCATATTTCAACACAAATATATAATGAATTAAAACATATGTGCTATTTGCTCAATTTCAAATTGTAAATCGATTTCTTTCTTATAAAAACCAAATTTTTGTTTTGTTCTCCACAATAATGATTTTAAAGTTTTATACTTTTGAACTATTTAAATTTTTATTTTTGTGCCCCTATAAGTTGCACAAACATTTTTCTTCGAATCTGTTTAAGGGTTAATTTACCGTTACACAGCTGGCTTAGCCATTGATAATTTGATACATTTTTTCATGCACATTGGGGATCTGGCCTCTTCATTCTTCAAAGCCACAAAATGCTTTTGATACAACAGCCACATACTAGATATTGGTGCTATGCGCACCGGTATCGAAAATTTCGGTTAATTTCTACTACGGCAGTTTACTAAGTCGTACCAATTAATTTAATTTAAAGTTGGTTAATTGCATTTCAAACTGTGGTTACCAACACGAGGGGGAATAAGTTTCCAAACCTCGGATTTGATGATAATCGCTTTACCTTATCGTTGCTATTATCGAAAGCAATAAATTCCTTGGCAGGGAGCGAATACTGGTCAGTTCCATATCCTTACCAACTCCAATTATTATTGTTCCGGAGCGAAAAAGGCCGTTGCCTTATTAATAGGCCGGGGGGCTTTGGTTTTTAACTTCTTGAATTGTTGACGGAGGTAAGATACTTGCAGCGGGGTTCTGGGTTAGAAAAGCAATGCCAAGCTAATTTTTTGGTTGGGATTTTGCCACTGGATGTTAGGTAGACAAATGTTTTAAATCTTTTTTATGCGCTATGGATAAATGAAAATATTTTCTTACAGCACTCAATCCAGCCTTGTAAACAAACCTATACTTAATGCCAGATATAAAAGCTGCTGCGAGCCTAGACCATTCGGTGGACAATTTACCTCACGGGGTTGGCTGAGCTATACCCTTTATATTTTGGCTTTTTATATGCTACTGATTAGTTATTCTTTGTTTTACTTAACTTCAAATTGGAAGAGCTTGTCACGTTTTTGGAGTATAAGAAAAAGGAGGGGTAACCTATCCTTGCCTCACGTACAATAAGTTTTTATCGGACAAGATGAAACGGCTTGTTTACAAGTCGACCGATTTAATAAGCTGGAATAGCCTTTTCTTTTTAAATATCATTCTTTATTGTCAGACCAACTTATTTCAAGGGTCAGTTCTATATGAGGATAACCTTGTCAAGCGTGGCTTGCTGCTTAAACCTTTCAAAGGGAACGCTTACCTTAAAAACCCGGTGGTGTTAAAGGGGCTTGATTTGGTTTTGATCTTTTACAACGCTTAATTAATTTGAGCTTACTTCTATAGCATTGGGTTTTAATCGACTTGGGTCTCATTTACCCGGGATGGTTCTATTGAAAGTATCTTTACGGGTTGATTATCCTGGTAAAGAGCGTCTATCCTGGGATCCTAATGCCCTTTGTAGGGCTTTAAAAGTTCAAATACTAGAATTATTGAATCTTTGTTATTAATAGGCAGATTTTCTTTCGCCGCCGTTTGTACGTTTCGAGACGGGAGTGGGTTTGTATGCTTGGAGTAAATAGTTACTTTATATAAAGCCTCGCTACGGAGTTTCAAAATTGTACGATCTGCTTTGGGGTTTGGTAACTAAAATTTTTTTGCTTGTCAACAGTATGATGGAAGTTGAAGCCCAATTTGACTCAGTCCTCGTTCCCTGTGGGCTGAATGAGTCTGACTGTGGGTATTGCAAGTCTAAAGCCACTTCCGTTTCCTTTGGCGTGATTGCCCAAAAGCTATCGTGTGAAGTAAACCGTTAAGCTGGGCGTTAGATGAAGCCATTACCACTTAGGTGTATCAGCTCATGCTGGATCGAGGGTGGCGCCGGTCGGGGATTTATTTATATAGGCCCAGTCTCAAACGGTCCTGCTGCCCTGCCTATACGATCAGGTAGCTTAACTATTGCAAGCCAATATGCACCTATAGGCTGGACTCCTCAAGGTTTGTGCCGAATAAATCTCAGCGCAAAGTCGTATATAAGGTCCAAAGGTTTGTGGGGGGGAAAGGAAAGGTAAACTTACGTTTGCCCTTATGGGTAATACAGCTAAACCCTGGATGTATATGTAGCAAGGTTAAAGGGGATGCGGCTGCTGTTTTTGACATTTTGGAAGCTTTGATTCAAGGGCCTGAGTTTAAGGTATTTTGTGATAGTTTTTCATGCTCTTCGAAATGTGTGTAAGCTTCCAAGTAGTTATTGTACATCGATACATGGTTTTTGCTTCAAGTTTGTTGAATATTATTGATTGGCTCGTGGCGCCCGAAATGGATATTTTATACGCTCGTTTCCGCTTCCGATATTATTGTTGTTAAAAGCCTTTAGGTGGTGTTGGAAAAGAGCGCCTTTACTCAGGAGGTTTTTGATCTGTACAAGAAATACCAAGTCAACGTCCATCACGATTTAGAAAAGGATGTTTCTCCCACATCTTTTACCAGGTTCCTTGTTGAGAGTCCCCTACAGGTACGCATCCGCCGGTTTATTGGGCTCATCTGAAGCTAGTACGAGCCCGTTTCTGGAGACGGGGGATCATTTGAACTGGGGAGTTTTCACCAAAAGTATTATTATAAGGGCCAGTTGGTTGCCGTTGGAGTCTTGGATTTGCTGCCCAGATGCGTCTCCTCAGTTTATTTCATGTATGACACGGACTTTGCCCACCTCTCGTTGGGGAAGTTCAGTGCCATGGTTGAGACGAGATTGTCGCTTCACCTCTCAAAGATGCTGCCATCACTAAAATACTACTACATGGGTAACTTTTACCTGCCAGCTTAACCCATTAGGCTTTTATATCCACTCCTGCCCCAAAATGGTCTATAAGGGCTCATACCAGCCTTCTTACCTTGTTGATCCTGTAAGCTAATCTTTATTACTTGAAAAGCAAATGTTTACTGAGTTATTTGTTAAAGACATAGTCACTTTTCTACTCAATGACTTACCTTCCTATCAGGCCACTTTCAACTGGGTGCCATTTGCGAATTGCGTCAAGTCTCTAGAGGCGGCAAAAACCAAAACGCAAAACGGTTTTGTATGTTTCTCACAAGAAGCGATTGGCAATCTGGACGACCCCCCAATACCAGGGTTTGATGATGTTTCAAGCTTCAGTAGGGAAGATTTCAATGGTTTGAAAATATCCCTTCACGAGACAATTTATCCTTTAGGGGTAAGTTTCTTGGACACGATCCCCGCTATAGACTAAGTCCACTTTGGAGGGTTCTTAATTTGGGCTGCCATTATAATATACTCAGCTAATGGTTCTAACGTCAAATCTTTATAGGATCTATGCCGAGCCCTGTCATGGTATGAAGTTTTGGTGGGCGTGCTTAAGCAAACGTTCGCCCAGCTTGGCGCAGACCTTGCCAAAAAAGTTCTCTTACAGCTCGATTAAACTTGACCGAAAGTGTATCACTTAAGAGAGCAATGTTCGAGTTGCTAACCTTAACTTTTTTAGCTTTAGGCTTAATAAGCAAGTTTATAAGCGTTCAAGCGATTTGCAACTTTTTGCCTTAACTCTAACTGCAAAAACTTATTGGCTCTACTTATTTTTTTGTCTATTTTACCCTTTTATATACTGTAATACCTTGGAGTTGTACAATTATTGGAACAAGAACTATATATTTAGGGCAACTAGAATTGGTATTATATCTAAGTGATACCCCCTCTTGTCTGGTAGGGACGAAAACTGTATAAGTTGGGGTAGCATTAGCTTAGCATAATACTTGTATGAGGTAGTAGAATAATAGCTTTACATAGTGGAAGTTGGGTAACAAGTTTGGATCTTAATGGATCTAAAAGCAAGGATTATTAAAGCTTTTGGATTTGCTTCAATAATTAAATCACCATCGCTTTATCTGATGGCCAATTTGTAGAAGTTTACTGTAAATTTTAATACCTTTTAAAATTAGCTAGATGGGGCCATAGGTGGCCAAGCTGATAGTTGATCTGATGGCCATTGGTGGGCCAAGTTGAATTTGGGCTCTTTGCACTAGGTTGGTGTTAGAATTTCAGTTGACCACATTATCCATCCTACTGACAGATTAAGCATTTCAAAGATTGGTATCCACAATCTTAAATTTGACAATGATTGCCGACTAAACTATCAGTTGTATATAATCATTAGATGGGATCTGATGATTATTTCAACTAGTATTTCATTGGGGATCATCCCTGACAATATTGAGCAGGTAATTTGATGAGGGATTAACACCTGATAGTTGGATTACTATGATGAATCATTCTGATCAAATGATTGAGGAGTTGTTAAAACTACCAAAGCATTCTTAACCCCTGTTTTGGTGGTAGTAGATGTCATCATGCAACACAGCCTTAATAAATTGGTGTCCAGCTCCTGACACTAAAAAATGATTGCCAAACATCTAAGGTTATGCTACTGGAGAATAATCAAGGCAAAGAAACCTGCCAGTATTTGGAAGCTAAATCCTAGGGTCAAAACCTTCTGGAGAATAATTAATCTCTAGTGACAGCTGAAAAGCTGTGCGCCAAGTGTACTATAAACACTTTTAATATTTTCCTAACAAAAGCAGGTCTTAATTTGATAAAAGCTCACTTGTTTATACATTGGCTATATAGCTTACTTTTGGGATAAGAGTGCAAGGATTAGATATCCTTAGGTTGTTTTTTTGTTATCAGATCTCCACTTGGCTCTGCATGAAGAGAATAGGGAAGAACATCCTACCAGTTCACAGATATCTTCAAGAGGAAGAAGCACCTATTTAGCATTGAACCTTATACTCAACATGGCTTTAAGAGCACTCAACTTCAATAATGATCTTCATACTAGTATTGCTCCAGTTTATTCAGCCAATTTAATCAATATAATTTGTCAGGGATCTGTGCAGTTAAATAAGAGGCAAAAGTGAGCTATAATCTTCAGAGTCAGCATCCAAAATTTAACAGTTGGGGTGCCTGGCTAGAACTCCTACAGGTTGGAAGAGTAAGCAATAATGCTGACCCCAATAATTGTTGAAGATAACTTAAAAATGATGTTTGACACAACAGAGAATGAAAAAACTACATTGACAGAGTTTTCATGATGGTTCAAGTCAACCGATCAGTTCCACCCACATTTAAATTTGCTAGTGTCATTTCTATAAAGTAACTTGGTAGTGAATGGACCTAGGTTGACCTTTCTGTCAGAATTTCAGATGACCACATAATCCAACCCTTTGACCAAATATAAGATTTGAAAATTATGTTATAATTGTATAGGATCAGCAATAGTAGCTGATTGATGAGAATATTGTCAGGCGTCATCCCTGATGATATTAGAGGTCACCGACTAATGAATTATTGTCAGGAATCATCCCCAATGATATTTGAGGCCACTGACAGATAATTTTGTTGGGCATCATCCCTGATGAAATTAAGCAATAATTTGATATTGGGATAACACCCAATAGTCAAATTATAGGGAATCGTTCAGAGTGGAACAGATTGGAGTCATCAGAAACTACCAAAGCATTTGACTGCTGGAGGAAGGATAGAATTGTCATCAGCTAAAACAATTGGTTTCAAGTACCTAATACTAATTGTTTGGTCCGCCAAACACCCAAGGATTACACTGCCTAAAAAACTCAAGGCAATAGTACCCAACAAGTAATGGTGCCTATCACTGAGGGTCAAACCAGTATAGGAGCACAAATATTCTCATTGTACAGCTGAAAAGTTGTGTGCCAATTCTAACTATAAAACCCTAAATAATTCCCTAATAAAAGCAGATTCAAACTGATATTAGCTTAGTTGTTTAAACATTGGTTATTTTAAACATTACTCTTAAGAGAAGAGTGCAAGGATCAGATATCCTTAGGTTAGCAATATCAAAATCTCCACTTGGCTCTGCAAGAAGGGAATAGGGAAATGTTCCCTACCAGTACAAAAATATCTTCAAGATGAAGCACCAGTTTAGCGTTGGACTTTACTTTCAACATAGCTTTTGGGCAATCACCATAATAATAGTCTTCATATTATTTTTGCCCCAGTCTATCAATCTCATTCAAATAATCAACGCCAGGATCCACAAATCTGTGCAGTTGAAATCCTTGTTAAAAGAAAGCCAACAAAACCCAAGATTTTAACACTTTCCTAATTTTTAAATATCATTCACTAGAAGGGCTTACTTTAGAGCATATTAAACTACATGGCCCTTACTTTTTATAAGGATACTTGAAAGTATAATTGACTATAGAAAATGGAGAATGACTTGTAGAAAATTTTAGCTGCTACCCCATGAGTTATACTTCACTTATTGCCCAATGCATGCAAGAACTGCCAGGCTTAGTACTTTTCTCAAGGTTAGATTCAGATATGTATGCTAGCTTACAAGAAGACCACACTAAATCAAAGGCTAAAATATCATATAGCATCAATTTTTGGTCCACTGCTTAGATCAGATACTATATTTGGCCTATAGTTGATAGTAATAAAATGCATTGAATAACCTTTTACCTTAAAACAAGATGTTAGGTAATTGACTTTGTAATATAGAATAAATGCTACTAGAGAAATTCTGCTTTGTCTAGCGTTTTAGTAAGTTTTTACCATATGCTAAAAAACTTAAACTAGAATCATCAGATATTAGTTATGTAACATCTAAGCCTAATAGGTCAAATTCTCATTTAGTGTTGCACACATATCTAAACCTTAGTTAGAATAAGTATTTGGATACTTTATATATTAAATTGATACAATTGGTATAAGCATATTCTAAATTGCTTATATAGATACCCAATTACTAATTTTCTAGTTATTTATTTTATGTGGGATTAGACCTTTTATGTGAGTCTAAGCAATCTGCTCTTTAAATCAACAAGTTCTATTAGAAAAATGACTGAAAATGTTGGTAAAGCACCTAAATTGATTCTTTTACTAGGAAAGCCCAAAAAATTTGAAGATGGGTACTAAAATTATGTAATAAAAGTTTAACAAGGTCTGCCTATAGAGCTACCTTTCAAGTAACATTCTATATATTTAGACTATGAGAAATAAATATAAGATGAGAGTGATAGACCTAACATGAGTTAGAGGATGGATAAAATAGTAACATAATGTCTTTAAATAAGATTAAATATATGAGTTACTGATGCTATAGCTTAGCTTAAATGCTGCTTGTATATAACGTGTTAAAATTGTATAAGCGTGAATATGTAGGCTTTTTACTCATGATGGTTGTAAGCGTTTTGCCATGACTATAAAGGATGGGCTTCATTCTCCTAAAATCTTAAATAAAATTTTATCTGATGCATTGATGATAAGCTATAGGTAAAAGCTGTCACGGTTATATATATTGCAAGAAGATTGACAAGTTGGTAGAAAATGATTCAGCAACAGCTAAAATAGGATTATCCTAAGCACTCAATTTAGATTAGATACATCAGAAAAGTCTTATAACTAGATGTATAAGTTTATATCCTCTTTTACATCCAGTAAACAAATCCATAATTGTGATATTAAAAAGTTGGCAAGATAAACTTGTGAATAGGTATTGGTGGCATCCTGTTTTAATATATTCTATCATTACATCCATTAAAAAGCGTTTCATATACCTTCAATAAGAAGCTTTAGCTACACAATAAAATTGAGCTTTGTGATAGACTAAATCAACATAATATAAAGGTTTTCTCTAGTAATTAGATTAGCTCAATATATTAAGCACTCTCAATGCAATCTTATTTTGCAATGACTTTTATTTTAGACGTTTTGGATTTACAACTACAAAATTGAATGCCAAATTAATTTTATAATGATAACCTTTTGAATTTGTATTACCTTCTTAACATAACTTTATTGCACATAAAAGCTTATTCTTGATAGCTACATATTATTAAGCTTCAAATAAAAGACTGTGTGTTCCATCTAGTACTAAAAAAGAGATTGTGTGTTGAATTTTGGGCTTTGTCTGATGGCTGGTTCTTTGTCAGGTGTGAAATACAAATTTGAGCGTCTATTGTGTGAAGACAACAGACAGGATGGTGATTAGAATTTAAATTATAGCTTCTTGGTAGTATTTAATTTGTATTCCCTGTCATTTTACTTGGATAATGGCACGCCACCCTGATCTTACTGATCCCAAGTAAAAGCTGACTATTACAAAAGTAATTACTAAACACGAAAAAGTCTATAAATTAAATTATAAACAAGTCTGGTAGTTGAATATATTTTATTAATGTCAACTCAAGGGTTATTTATAGGGTTTGATGTACACCACTTTTACCCATGATAACTTAATTTTAGTGGCACTTAACCATATAAAAAGTTTGTAAGAATGTCTACATATACTTTGACTCAAACCATCATGCTCAGCCTCAGGGTTAGTGTAAACACTGTCATCATTCTTGAGATGGCATTTTGTCATGTCTTCAAAATAACTGAACTGATTCACTTTCACACGCAATTGGCAGCACATGCCAAGGTGATTCATAACACTAATTAGTAATGAATTTGATCAAAAACTCAACCAACGTTACAAACTAATTTTGACATAGACCAACAAAGCCCACATGCCCAAGTCATCAAGGCAAAACTTAATCTAAGCCTGACCTAACCAACAAAGCCCTTGAGCCTGTGTCATCATAGTCAAATATAATTAAGTGAAATTGCTAGGCCATAATTTCTAAGTTCAGATATACTTAGGATATTCCTGAACCATAATCGCTGATATCTGATATAATCAAATATCTAACAATTAGGTCCAGTCAATTACTCAACACTTCCCCTGCCTTGACTGAATATAAGTGGCAGATACCCTTCTTCCTGGGTCACAACATCTAACTTTTTGCATTCCTCAAAGTTTGAATGTTATCTCGATAGCCTTTCCTAAGCTGACAGGTCCAGCGTGCCTGGTGCTGAGCTTTCTTGGGTTTGGCGCATCTCCATAAGGGTATACTTCTCTGGTTTGATCGCACTCTCCTCCCCCTACCAATGAAGGGGTACCTAGTTCTAATGCCAGCAAGGCATCAATTCTATGAAATAATCTCTTTGGCTTACAATTATTATTATTTTTTCTTTTTTACTTTTACTTTTTTATTTTTTATATTTTTATTATTATTATTATTATTTTCTTTGTATATTATTATTCTTTATGATACAGATGAAAAAACTTAGCGTGTACTTGATTCACAACCCAGCCGCCTTGATCCTTAATGGTATATGCATCTTCAGACATTTTCTCCAAAATGATAAATGGACCCTTCCAGAGCGAGGCTATCTTGTGCACACGGCCTGCGCTGAGTGTCACAATATACTACTAAATCTCCTTCATTAAACTTAGTCACCATAGCCCATTTGGCGTCATTGTAGCTCTTCTGAATAGTTTTTTAACTAATCATGTTTTGATAAGCTTTCTGATTGCAACTTAATTAGGGTCTTTGCTAGTTGCTCAACGTAGTTATTTGGGTTAATTGCGTCCGTTGAACTAAGTACTGAATATAATAATGGAGGTAGAGCGGGCTGTCTACCATACAAAAGTCAAAATGGAGAGTGGCCTGTGCTGCTGTGGTGTCTGATATTGTACACAAACACAGTTGCACTAATTGAAGTTGCCCATTGCAAAGGCGCCAAGGCTGCGTTTTTGCATAAAATGCCAACTAAAGTGCCATTCACTCTCTCTACCATACCATTAGTCTCAGGATGGTATGGTTTTGACAACACTCCTTTGATGGACATCAACTCATTTAGCCGTTGCACCATTTGGGCAGTAAACTTTGTGCCGTTGTCCATCAAAATCTTCTGGGGGCATCCATGCTTATAGATAATATTATCCATAATGAACTTGGCAGTAGTTAGAGCCCTGATGTCTTGAATTGCTTTCGCTTCTACCCATTTGTTAAATGATCAATAGCAACAATTACGTATTTGTTGCCTAGGCTACTCACAGGCAAGGGGCCAATTACATCAATTGATATGGTATGCCAGTCCCAGTTGGGTTTGATCAACTGATATTTCAGATCCAACTTCATAGGTTTTGCAATTTGGCATGAATGACATTTCTTGAGCACATCTTGGATATTGAATCACATGGAATCCTAATAGTAACTGGCTCAAAACAATTATAGCGTCTTAATCATTCCCCCATGTCTGATGGCCTTGTGTGCTTATGTAATAAATATCCATTCAGTTGGAGGGTTTTGGGAAGAATTGATGTTAGTCATCAGGCTTAAGTTTTTATAGAATTCCATTTTGATATTTGGTGTCAATTAATGCTTTCTCAATCACCTTTTTAACTTTGGGTGGTTCATCTCCATACATTCAGTTAATTATTTTTTCATGAAGCTCATCAGCCAGACTGCTCAGGACAGCTACAATGGGAAGTCGCGATAGTCCATCTGCATTTTGATGGGCCACTTCAGCTCTATGAATAATTTCATAATCGTATGCTTGTAATTTCAGAGCCCAGCGGGCTAACCGTCCTTCAGGTTCCTTGAGATTGTGGAACCTTCATAATGATCTGTGATCCATTACTACTTGAAATTTGGTGCCATGAATGTAAACCCAAAATTGTTTACAAGAATAGATGACAGCCAGGCATTCTCTTTCAATCACCGTATAATTATGCTCATGCTTATTCAGCGTCCTGCTGCAATAAGTGACTGGATGCTCCTAGCCATCATCCCCAATCTGCGATAGCACACCACCAATCACAGTCAACGAGGCGTCAGTTTGTATGATAGGAGGCTTGCTGAAATTGGGATATCAGAGGATAGGCGCTGAGCTCATTTTGTTTTTCAAAGCCTCAAAGGCTTGTTGGCATTCCTCTGCCCGCAAAAATGAACTTCTCCTTGTAACAAGTGGAATAGAGGCTCAGCAATCTTCGCAAACCCTTCCACAAATCTTCAATAGTATCCTACCATGCCTAAGAACACTTGAACATCTCTCATACTCGTTGGAGGTTGCATATTTTTAATTGCCTCCACCTTTTGAGGCTGAGGCTGCAAGCCTTTGGAATCAATGATGAACCTGAGGTATTCCAATTGTTCTTTAAAGAATTGGCATTTTCTAGGTTTTATCTTCAGATTGGCCTTCAACAGACGTTTGAACACTTGATTGAGGTGCTCCAGATGTTCAGAAAATGTTTGCGAAAAGACATTAATGTCATCCAGGTACACCAGAATGCAGGACAATTTAAGGCCCCTAAAATTGTGTCCATTGCGCGCTGAAAGTTTGCTGGTGCGTTACACAGCCCCTGTGGCATGCGTGTCAGTTGAAAAAGCCCTTGAGCAGCAATCATCACGCACTTTTCCTGCTCCTCTGGTGGCAGCTCAATTTGCCAATATCCAGAGATGAGGTCCATTGCAGTAAAGTACTTCGCCCCTCCCAGATGGTCCAGAGCATCATCAATTCTGGGCAACGGGTACAAATCCTTTTTTGTAATGGCATTGAGGCATTGATAATCAATCACAACTTGATTGCTGCCATCTTTCTTCTTTATGATTAAAATGGGGCTGGCCCACAGGCTTTTGGATGGCACTATCATTCCACTTTTCAGCAATTTGTCTAACTCTTCACTGACTATTTTGTCACTGGCTCTGGGGTGCCAAATTGGCCTCATTCTAATAGGCATATGGTCCCCGGTATCAACAAAATGCTGAACTCCTTTTGCACAACCTAGATCTTGGTCATCTTTGGCAAAAATTTTGGAGTATTGTTCAAACAGCTCTTGTGCTTCATCCTTCTGTTGTTCCAATATTCTGGTAAATGATTCTCAGGATATTACAGTATTTGCCCTAAGGGTTTCAGTTGGTGAGCCAAACTCAGATAAGTCACCAAATTTGACAGCTGATATTAACTCGTCCCTCAGAAACAGATGCACAAAAGTGACTACTTGATATTTCTTGACCTTAATATTTTGGCTGGTCAAATTTGCTAGTAAGATGTCAATCTCTCCGTGCCCTGGTATAAGTATTCCAGGCGCCACACTAGGTTCCATTGATGAATGATGCCACGGGGATACGACCTCCCCATACAGTCCTTTGTGGAATATCCAGTGTGGTCCCAGTTCTCATAACCAGTTGATGGTCTGGAGATATTGTCACATCCTTATTCAAATGTAGTGGTATTCCTCAATTTTTATTTATGGAAGTTGGCATGGGGTGACTTCGATTCCCCCTCTGAATATACCCTACTGGTATTATCCCATTGGCATAAGATATATTGATAAAATTTCTACGATGGCTTGTGGGCTTCATATCGTTGCATGAGTAATAAATTGGAAGTGATTGGCCCAATATTGTCAAGATGTTTTCTTTAAAATTGCATGAGATCCCATAGGTCCTTAAAAAACTAGTTCTAATTAATATGTCATAATTGGCGTTTGGAAGCACTATAGCATGTGCGGCAACTACCAAAGCTCCAAATTGCAGTGGCAAAGCGCTGTAAGCTCCTTCACTCTTGGTACTGTTAGAGCCTGAGGTCCCATAGTCTTGATGATGGTCAATGTCCAAAGCTATTTTCAATTTCTTAACCAACTTCATGGAAACAATGTTTACAGGTGCTCCACTATTGACAATAGCTACAACTTTAACCTTGTTGACCAGATTATCCACGTAAGTGAACTCAGAGTAGTAAGAATCAATAGAGTTTACTAAGTGAATATGGGAAGAATCCAGGAATTTAAAAGCTTGCTTCAGAGTATTCCCAATACTGGGACATTCATTGATGAATGTGTCGATTGGCATTGCTATATTGCCCCCTTTCAGGCTTGGGGTATCTGCTGCATTTCTCGGCCTGTCATTTGGAATATTCTCAAGTATTTGTTGCACATAAGGTTTAGCAACTACTTCAGAGACTTCAGGTGTGACAACCTTAGTCTGGGAGCAAGTTACTGCATGTACGTTCAAGAAATCTTTGTTTGATATTAAAATAGAATCAATTTTATTGTCAAACGAGGCCCTGTGGCTATTATTTTCTTGTCAATCAGGTGGGACTAGTGTCTTAGGCACAATAGAGCATCCCGCATCTATTGTGCTTATTCTTTT
Organism: Massospora cicadina; assembly: GCA_022478985.1. Taxonomy (NCBI): domain Eukaryota; kingdom Fungi; phylum Entomophthoromycota; class Entomophthoromycetes; order Entomophthorales; family Entomophthoraceae; genus Massospora; species Massospora cicadina. Next base: position 321,804 of record JAKSZP010007890.1, read on the forward strand.
CCCTCATCCTGCACGGTATTGGGAAGGACTATGTTGACATTTTGCTGATGGCATCAGGAAGCATAGTGACCTTTACAATTGCAATTAAGGCAAGTAATTTCACTCACTGGCCGTGGGGTGTCAATCTTCTTATTGGTTTTAAAGGACTTTCCAGCAAAGGCAGCGGTTCCTAAACTGTAACCAGTATTAGGAGGGCCATAATTTTTGAGCATCTGTGTAAATAGTCAACCAATTCAGATGTCGCAAGGTTTTGCATGGAAATCAGGCAATAGGGTGTTTGATAGATTAGGGTAAGGTTCTACTGCATGCTCTAGTGCAATATTGGCGTCAAAATTGACCATAGCCCGCGCGCCTAAGAGAACTTGAGCTTCGCGATAGAATTGATCTGCAAATTTGTCAATTGCTTCATCTTTCTTAAAGCTGATGTTCATAAACTTGGATTTTCTGGTTGACATCCGTTCTGGACCTCCAAATTTATGAAGCATGGCCTCCTTGACTTCAGCATATGTTGGATTTTTGTTAATGTGAGGCATAATCAACTCAATGCTCCACTCATCCAAGCAGTTAATCATGGTGGCTGCTTTGTTGCAGTTGCTGGCCCCATGCATGGCCATTTCAAGACGTTTGACAAATGTGGTAATACTTCCATTCTTGTCAAAGGCCGGCAGGTTTGCTGGTTTATAATTATTGCTTCCACGTTCCTGTTTATCACAATTATTTCTAGGTTGACTAGAGCCAGGCGTACTAGGGCGTTGGGGCATCATATCACAGGTTGAGGTGATAGGGTTGGCCAAAGCAACTATTTTGTTAGGCAGTTGTCGACGTGGCCCAGCGTCCATTTTGGTAGCTATTTCTGAAGCTTTGTCCTTATAATATTCAGAAGAATTTCCAGTCAAATGGGTTGTAGCACACTGAAAATGCCCATCATCCAGAGCTCAAATTCACTCGTTGATTTTGTTTTTCCAATTGGCATGATTTTGGCTTTTTAATTTTAATTTTGCAATCTCTCATTCAGGCTAGTAGCTTGTAGCTGCAAGGTGGAAATCACTTGGTCCTTTTCTTTTATTGCCTTCTTACACTGGTTCAATTCTCCATGGAGATTATTGTTTGACTCATTAATAGCATCAATATCATCATTGAGATCATTGATTTTTCTGGCGTATTCATCCTTCATCTGTGAAATTTGGTCACTCAAACGTTGATACTGGTCACCATCTGTGGTTCCAGCCATGAGCGCCATTTGTTGAAGTTTAAGACTTTTCTGATGGCTGGTTCTTTGTCAGGTGTGAAATGCAGTTTTGAGCGTCTATTGTGTGAAGACAACAGACATGATGGTGATTAGAATTTAAATTATAGCTTCTTGGTAGTATTTAATTTGTATTCCCTTTCATTTTACTTGGATAATGGCACGCCACCCTGATCTTACTGATCTCAAGTAAAAGCTGACTAATACAAAAGTAATTACTAAACACGAAAAAGTCTATAAATTAAATTATAAACAAGTCTGGTAGTTGAATATATTTTATTAATGTCAACTCAAGGGTTATTTATAGGGTTTAATGTACACCACTTTTACCCATGATAACTTAATTTTAGTGGCACTTAACCATATAAAAAGTTTGTAAGAACGTCTACATATACTTTGACTCAAGGCATCATGCTAAGCCTCAGGGTTGGTGTAAACACTGTCATCATTCTTGAGATGGCATTTTGTCATGTCTTCAAAATAACTGAACTGATTCACTTTCACATGCAATTGGCAGCACATGCCAAGGCGATTCATATCACTAATTAGTAATGAATTTGATCAAAAACTCAACCAACATTACAAACTAATTTTGACATAGACCAACAAAACCCACATGCCCAAGTCATCAAGTCAAAACTTAATCTAAGCCTGACCTAACCAACAAAGCCCTTGAGCCTGTGTCATCATAGTCAAATATAATTAAGTGAAATTGCTAGGCTGTAATTCCCAAGTTCAGATATAATTAGGATACACCTGAACCATAATCGCTGATATCTGATATAATCAAATATCTAACAATTAGGTCCAGTCAATTACTCAACACTGTGTAATCAATTTATTAACATACAGAACCATTAAAATTTAACTCAAAGAACTCAAACCATCTCTAAATCTCAGATACCATGTGCAACTAGACTCTAGTAATTGAACATTGAAACATTGTAAAATAAAGCTTTGATAATATCTAAAACATCTATTTAGTGCTTAAGCAAAGAGATAGTCAAAACTAATCCTATATGATGTGACAATCAAGCTTTATACCTTAGCTATACACTTTTTAGAAAAATATAGGGGCTTATAATTTGATGTAAGGGTATTAAGATAAAAATTCTTGATATATCTACTTTAGGGCAACCAAAGGTAAATGATTAATGCAAATTCTAACTTAGGCGCATCAAACTTTTATCACTATATGAAAGAAGGTTTTTGTTTAGTTACTTCATGCCATAAATAATTATAAACTTATACTTATAAGAAAACTTGTATTTAGATTGTGCAGTAGAATAAAGAGTTTTTGTACTTGTTATGATTTATATATAAATATATATAGTTATAGCCTACACGACAATAAGTTATTGGTGAGATCTTCTCTATAGCTTTTTTGGTTAATAAACTAAAGTTTAACTTATAAAAAGGTTACAGTGACAGTTTTTGACTTTTTGGATATACTTTGTTAGTGTAGGTTTCCATGATTTTATGCCAAAAGTAAACTAGCCAAATTATTTTGTAGTTGTATAAAGAACTATAAAGAAAACCTCTGTCTGTTTTTAACATCAATTTTTTAAATCCTGTTGTTCTCAATATAAAAAACTTTATATTTATTAGACTTTCTAGCCAGGGATGTGACTAAGTGTGAGAAGTTGAGCTTTCAACCAAGGTGTGCCAAGACAAAATGGATTGATCAGAAAGCCATTGGCATAGCCATCAAATGATGCCAAGTATGAGATTCTGTGAGTAACATGGGGTATGTAATGGTATATACTAGTTTTAAAAGCCTCCACCATAAGCCAAGGGCTTTATGGGGCAACCGCATGGTTTTCTGATGCAATAGACATCCATGGGAGGGGCATATTGTATGACAATCACCCAGGGATCCATTAGTGCTAATAATAGAAATGAACGTGGTCATAGTATCAAAAATATCTGTTATCTAAGATCAAATTAATTATAGTTAGCAATATTGTCATCCCAGTGTGTTGATAGATTGAATGGGCAAAACATCTATATTCTTATGGACAGAGTGGTCAACTGGAAGGCATTCATCGCCCAGGTGTTTCACTAGACTGGAAACATAGTAAAGGGGAAGTGATATCTGAAGTGAACTTGCAAATAGGGTTTTATAGGGTTTATTACAGTAAATTATATTATTAGATAGCAAAAAACTGAGAGATGCCACCTTATATACCTAGAGGGAGGAATGTGTGGACAGCATGGCAATGGTTTAAAAATGATAGTAAGACACTTGTTGGTTAAATCTAATCAACTTCCTAAGCTGAAGTAATGTCTTGGTTAATCAGAAAACCATCTTCATATAATCTATTAGATAAGCAGGTAATGCAGCCATACAGATTTAGAATCCCTGTAAAATCAAAGGAAACCTCATATCTTAAATTCTGATATTATCATCTTTTAATCCTCAGTAGTCAATTTGAGGCATTTTTGTTAGTCAAAATTTATTATTTATTTGATTTTGAAAACTTGAAAAGGTTTATCAGATTTTTAAAAATTTAATGTTCTCAATATGAAGTTATTTTCAATAGTTTTACCCGTTTTAGAGCGTTTAAGGGATGGGTATGGTTAGAGACTGTGAAGGAGGCTCTGGGAATTTTTTTCACGCCTGAGTGCCCTCTTTTCAGACCTTATTAATTTTATCTATAAAAGAGTAGAGGATGTGAGAAAAGTAGGTGGCCATGATCCCTGAGAGGAAGTGATGTAATTCAACACTCATCTTCTACATAAGCGAGGTCATCCAATTATACCATGGGATGATCTTGGGGCTTGTGCCCCTCTTTGACTTAATGAATGGAATGCTCTATTTCTAAGATGTCCCGCTCACTCAAGGGGTACTTATTGAAAGGTTGAGCCAGTTGCAATAAGTTTTTTGTTTTTATCACAGGGTGATCACTAGGAAATTTGGAGATTTTTTTTGAGTATGAAGAACTTTTACTCATGGTTCCAAGCATGTCCAACCACGTTAATGCCTTAAAAATGATCTTTATAGTTGATGTTACTAAGCACACCTGAGCTTCCATCAACCTCTTCTAATAAAATCAGTATAATTCTGCACCTTTGACAATAAATTCTTCTATATTTGGCATTATCAGCACCAACTAAAAACAACAATAAAGGAAGATTCTGTGAAAGAAGTTATTTTATTGAAGGAATAATGAAAGTATCTGTAGTATTTAATGGATTTGGGTTGTTAAAAGTAGGACTTGGTTTATAACAAGTTAATTTCTTCTCATAAGGCAATATTGTATTTGTAGCTTGGTTTAATGGTTGGTGGAGTCCAATTCCCTAATTCTCCATAATCTTCTGGGTTTCTTCTGCAGGTTATACTGTGAAGATATTGTGCTTTTGTAAATATGTGGCTGCTGTTCTGAGCCCAACTGTGGCTCCTGTAGCTCCTGTGGCTCTTGTAGCTGCATTTTTATTTCAGCCATCTCAATTAAATTGTACTTTTATGGTTGTTTTGCCTCCCAATTTATTAGATATGCTCATTACTTGTAGTTGGAAATTGGGGAATCACTTTTTAGATTAAGTTTCAGCATCTTTGGCTGCCTTTAAAGGGAGAATCTAAAGTATAAAAAGGGGTTTGTCACAACTAGTGCCAAAATTTCAGGTACAGAGCATCCCAAAAGGAGGTTTAAAACCTATCCAAAGAAGGACAAAAACACTTTGAAAAGTATCAATGACCTCTCATAGGTAATTCAAGAAATGGGTTATGGCCCTTACAGCTGAAAAATACCTACCAAATAATCCCTAATTGAAAACAAATACCCAAATTTAGCTAAAATACATAAAATAAAGAGGCTTAAGTTGAAGTTATGGGCATAATTTGACGCTCTGACACTGAGATACTATACAAAGATTTTTTAAGCTAGGATTTGATTTTAGGACCTGATCACTCATACAAATTCCTGACTTTTTGTAGAAAAATTTGAACTTTTAATACTTACTTTTTAAGCGTACTTTAATGGCTAAGAAATAAAATTTGTGCATAGTACATTATCTTTTCGTTTCATAGTTATAGATAGTAAAAAACCACACCAGAATGTGTGAGCCTACATAAGGTCTACAATATGATCTAAGCCCCACCTCTAATTTAGAAAGAAAGAGATATGATTCCTTTACTGTTCCTGCTGCCTCTTTGACTCACTATCATACCATGAGTTTTTGGAAAGTTCATAAAATATTCTGAAATTTTAGTGACTTTCAGACTGCACAGGGGGGAATCACTTGAGGCGCAATCCTTTGGAGGCAGGGCTTCAAAGTACACAATGTTGGATGAGACTTTAGATATTAGAATAAATTATAACTATATAAATTAAGTATATAAGTTATTCTGCTGCAAAAAGTACTTTATCAATAAAAAGTAATATTATCTAAAGTACCAAGGGAAGATCAGGGATGTGATGAGTGGTAGGTGAATACCACGTGTGAGGGTGGAAGGAGATTCAGGTATGCAGGAGGTGATGGCACAGTCCAAGTTTAGAGTTGAGTAGATTGGGAATCATTATTGGAGGCTGGAATGAGATCAATAAAGGTAACACAGTTAAGCGGTTTCATTTATCAGCTATTAATAAGCCAATAGGTAATGAGGCATCATGTGTGCCATAAGGTGGTTAATGGGGTGAATAGAGGAGGTAAACACTAAATAATCCTTAGTCCTAATGTCAAGATGATAGTACGTTGGTTCAGGCATACTTCCCTATATTATTGTCTAGTGGAGCACTAATAGGGTGATTCTTCCAGAATTTGCTTAACTGTAAATTTTCCATTAATAACCGTCTGATGCTATGTAAATTGAGATTAGTAATAACAAACCTTAATCCCAATAAATATTAATTGTTAAGTTTATTAATATAGGCTGAAATTACCTAAATAACTAGATATATCATGAGACCAAGGTCAAGGATTCACACCTACTTGGGGCAAATCTTGAAAGTGAAATATTCCCTCTTTTAGGACCTCACTATTTATATTTTTTGTAAAAAGCTATTTTAGAAACGTATTAAGAACCATCTTGGACTTTGCCTCTTTTTAAACTTAAATCAATGGAATTTACCATCTTTGTGCAATGGGGCTTATAGGCAAAGTATTTTGCAGCCAAATTTCTTTTTAGAGTTCCTCAGGAGCATAATTTGTGACATCATGCACATACTCTTTTAAACATTTATAGTACTGGTGCGTCCTCTGACGTCCTGGTGAGCATCTGTCAAATTGTTGTGGTGGTCAGGGTATATTAGGCCTTCATCACCAGGAAATTTTATACAGTACAAAACTTATAAAAATGGCTTTAAATTTTTTAAGTATTTTGATCACTGTTCATACTAAAATGACTCAATCATTATTCTGGCCAGCTATAATATTAGTACCATACTAGTTTAATTATATTGGGGTTTAGAGGAGTTTTTGAATAGGATGTAGGATAACCCTTTAGTTGAGTTTTTCTCAACATCACCCACCCCAAGGTGAAACTTAGGGAAAGACTTCAGGTGCCATGCATGCACTCAGTTATATTTAATGTGCGTTGTACTGTCCCTTGAATAAATACCTGGTTCCTCCTCATTAAAATGATTTCAGGTCCTGAACAGATGGCCTCAAACTTCTCAGGTTGTCTAGCTTATGGTAGAACATCATTTTATATCCCACCTCAAATATGGAAAACTTGATCTCTGGTCCATACCCTTTGGTACTCTCCTTTGCGACTCCATAATATTGCTGCTTTCATCTAGTTGTAATTTGACTAACTTCTCCACTAATGCACCTTGGTATCTGCCAGTGGTAGTTTCTTATCCATGATGATCATTGGGACTTACAATCTGGTAACGCAGATTATCTTCTATAAAGCACCTTTAATAATGATATGTCAATAGCACTGTGTTAGCTAAACTTATAAGTGAACAGAGCTGATGGCAACAAGATGTTCAATTTTGATCTGTGGTTGAATGTGATTTTCTGTGGAAATAACGCATGGGTTATATTCACTAAATTCACATTTATATTGCTCAAGGGTATGTATGGCTTAGTAACTGCTCCTTAATTCCCACTAAGTCCATAATGTGTCTCACAACATCTGAGATGAAATTCCGCCCACTAGTGGAAAGTAGTACCTTGGGGCAAAAGTGGTAAGTAATATACTGTTTGTAAATTTTTGTAGCTCTGGAGGGAAATATCTTAATTACTATCGCTTCTACACAATTTTGTGAAGTAAATAATTGAGCAATTGAAAATTTTTCTCACTGGATGACTTTGGAAGTGGTCCTACGACGTTGATAAAGAAGTCATGTTAGGGTGCATATGGAGAGATTGGTTGAAACTCAAGCTTTTTGTGAGTAGCTTGTATTAGTCATATTTAATGTAGAGCTCCAGAGCCTGAATGATGTAGTCCAACATTGCCTACTTGTAAAATCTATCCTATAGATGCTATAAGTCTTCTGTAGCCTTATGTGGCCTAAGTGATGGTGTCCCTACATGATTATTGCCACTTGTTCGTTCAGGTCTAATAAAGTAATCATGTTTCACATAATAGCTTTTCAAGCTGTCCTTCTCTGATCCACATAATTCTTAAAAGTTTCAAAATCCTCTTCACTGCATCGTCCTCTTTTTCCCATTACTCCTTAAGTCTTCCAATTTGTAATCCTAGTTCTTTTGTGTGCTTGCAAGTGGAAAGCAGGGAATTGCAAAAGCCACCCACGTTCAGGAGCTTCTTTAGCCTGGTGCAAGATCTCAAAACTTAACCTTGTGACTTAATGGACCATCTTGCAAGTCTACCATCTAGGACTTTCATATTTTTAGCCATCTCAATGAGGCATGAGACATGATTATATAGGTGTGTACGCCATAAACATAAAATCATTAGTGGAATATGGCTATGATCACAACTAAGCACTTGTGATATGTAACTGTATAAATATGCTCTGCTCTAGCAAATGTTTTTGAATAAAATTCTATAGTGTGATTTACTCCTTTTTTGTTCAAATGAGCTAAGATGGCTTATACCTATGTCTCTGGCATTAATCTATATGTAGAAGGTCTTAGAAAATTCCGGATATATCAAAATCAGGGCTTCCATCAATTTCTGCAGATTTGGTTGAAGGCAAATTTTTCTCTTGTTCCTAATTCAACAAAACTGTTTTTAATAGGCAGGTGCATCATGAGACCTCTGACAAGAATAAGACTGAGCTGCTAATCTGGATGGATTACAACCCAAACTGACAACTAGAATACCAATAATATCTCCAACACCACTAATTATTACAAATTGGGAAGAGGAAGTGCTAATATTAGTCAACCATCCCAAAAATGGAAACATGGTTGTTAATAGTTACCGCTAACTACTTATGTTCATAAAAATATAAGATTAAGGTTTTTATCTAATAGTAGTAAAAAATAAAGGACTAACTGAAGAACCTGTTGGGAACCTCTTATATACTTATCTTTGATTAAAGCTGGTGTGCATTAGGGCCAACCATCTTCAATGAATCAACATCTGAGGATCAACACAAAACTAGAATCTAATAAATTCAGATTTGGTATGTGAGAGCGGATTACTCTGAGTTCCATTTGATTATTTTTTATTGAATTTCACTAACTAATTTTGTGGACTGACCACACCCTGACAGGTGAATAAGCCACTCAGCAAGACTGGTGGGGCACGCCCATGGGCAGGATTGATAGGGCTAATCCCAGTATGATTTAATGGGTTCAAGATGCCCAAACCTATTGGAAATGGGCTTTCCACACTGTAAAAATTTATAGGTTTCCTGATTATTTTTGGCCTATAACCCCTATAAACTTATTACTGCACAGGTTCAATTTCCTTGTGCACCTCGCATTGTAAGAACATATATAATCCAATAATAGTATGGCGACTATTATCCGTATCCAAGTTAGAATTATCTTCAGGCCCAACGCTTTGGCCAGTATTTCCAATAATACTGAACATCGCACTATTAGGGATTTGTTCCCTAAATCCTGTCCACTCGATCTTTGTTAAGATCCTCTGATGACAGTCCCTTTGGCCCAACACACAGTCGGCAGCAATCCCTTAGCTGTGGTTCCCTTCATCTCTAGATCCCCGCTCAGATCTCTACTCTTCTCTGAGAGTCTACCAATTATTGCCTTCTGCAATAATATCCTTGAGATGGAATCCTCACGCTAGATGCTGATAGTCTAACTATTACCAAATCTACAGTCAAACTAATAAGGTTCTTTATTAGTTCTTTCCCAACCGTAGACTTGTGTCAATCAGTGAGTTTTTCCAGTGTATTACTTGAGTGTTCTAATACTATACTACTTTACTACTGTACTACTACTTTTGAGTTTGAGTATGTTTTTTATTATAGTGAATTATAGGGAATTTATAGGGGATTTGGCCGTCTAACACTCAGTTGACACCTCTTTCAACGAAATGGCAGCTGTTGCCATTGAATCACCCTTCCTCATCTCGGCAGCGATGGTCTTCCCCATCTTAATTAAGATTCCAATGTTAGACATCCTTGAGACCTGAAACAAAAAGAGTCAGAAATGTATCCTTAACGTTTTCCTCACGATCCAAGAGAATCATCCATAATTGGCTAGCAACCAATTGATTCGCTAGTTGCAGGTGGCATCACTCACCTTACAACTCATTAAATATTTCCAATCAGTTGGTGATGAAACCTGACTAATCCCAATCGGTACACCTGATAGTTAATTACTATCAGATGTCCTTATTTTGTTGGCCATTCTGCCCGATGAGATATTAAGTATTCATCCAGATTGATCCCCAATGGATACAACCAGATAAATATCCTAAAATCCCCCAAACGTAGTTCCTCCAAAATTTGGTTCAACCGATTTCCAATTCACTTCGCCTTAGGGAATTTTTCCCCTAGCAATACCAGGTAATCTAGCAGGCTGGGAATATGGGAAAAAATCCCAACACGCACCATCTCTCAAGTTGGAAAGCTTGGAAATGAAAATTAAACTTAAAGCCACTCAAATTGATTCACTGGCATTTTAATTTGATTAAATTCCCAGGAGAGATCAAAATTCCATCCTTGATAAAGTATGGCATTAGATGGGAAGAAAATCTGCATGCTGTTGGAATTTTTGCCCATATTCCCAGCTGGCAAGATTACCAGGAATCACTAGAGAATAATTCCCTAATGCGAGGTGAATTGGAAATTGGTTGCCCTGATTTTGGGGTAACTATGTTTGGGGTATTTTAGGATATTCTCCTGGTTGGATCCATTGGGGATCGATCCAATTGGTTGCTTAAAATCTTATTAGGCAGAGTTGGCAAAAAATAGGGGCATCTGATAGTTATGAAAATCAGGTGTGCCAATTGGGATCAGTCAGTTTTTATCATTGAATGTTTGGGAATATAGTAGTGAGTTGTGAGGCGAGTGATGCTGCCTGCAACCAGCAAATCAATCAGTTGGTTTGTGACCTGCCTTAATGGGTAACAAGTCCCATTACCTAAGAAGGTCGCTAGACAAATATGGTTGGTTTGTTTGGATTGAGAGGAAAACATTAGAAACATGTTTTCTGAATCTTTCTATCTTAGGTCTTGAGGATGTCCAACAGTGGAATCCTAGCCAGGATGGGGAAGACCATTGCTTCTAAGATGAGGATGGGTAATTCAATGGCAACAGCTGCCGTTTCATTGAAGAGGTGTCAACTGAGGGTTAGGCACCAAATCCTCCACTATAAATTCGTTAGAATTCACCAATAAATAAATAGTTTTTATCTGGTATATAGTTTTAAGTAGTAAAACTTTATCATCTTTCAATTTCTCTTTTCTTTTTCAGGTATATTATTACTGTGTGCAATAATTGGGAGACTATTTAAGGAAAAGATTAAGGATCTGAGTGGAGATCCAGAGAAGAAGTGGAAACAAATTGGGGATTGCTTCTGACTGTGTGTCAAACCTGAGAAACTGTCAATGGGAATTTAAGAGAATATCAGGTTGTACAGTACAAGGGAACAAATCCCAATTTTGAGAAATCTCAAGTATTTTGAGTGGGTTTACTAGCTGAGCATTGGGCCATAATCTAAGGATTCCATTCAACTATGGATAATAGTCATCATAATATTATCTACTGATTATTAACAACATTACAACGCGGAAAATTTGCACAAAAACCAAACCTGTGTAAGTAATAAGTTTTAGGGGTCATTGGCCAATAATAAACCAGACTCATAAATTTCTACAAAGTGGTGCTTACTACAGGGGTATAATTGAATAGATGAACTTAGAAGGATTTCATATGAAGATTCTTCCATATTCAGAAATAAATTATTGAGGGAAGTAATTAAGAAAGAACGTGAAGTGGATCACATTCATTGGCATTCACCCAGCTCAGAAGTGGAGCTCCGAGTGAAGCAAATTGAGGATGCTCATGTTTAGGGAAAAGGACTAGCAACCTAGATATGGAACTATCTAGGGTGCAAAAAAACCTGTTCCACCTGACATCTACCCGAGATGAAGAGTAACAGCAGGACCAACTCAAATTGAAATTGGGTCCACTATAAATAGTCCCAAGGAACAGCAGGATCAACTCAGGTTGAGATTGGGTATGCTTTAAATAGTCCTGAGGAGTGAGTGTTTAGATGAGGCATTGGATGAAATATGAAGCAATCAATTAAGAGGATTGGATTGCCATACCAATGAAGATAAGAAGTCAAAACAGGAATTGATTGATCCAAGATAGTGGAGAAAATCATTTGATTCAAATAACACTCAAACAATGATCATAAGTTTCTGGAGATGAGTTCATTAATCTAGACGAAATTGGATGAAGCTAACGAAGCCAGAACGACCTGTTTAATTAAGGATGGCCACAAAGGTCAAAAAATCATTTTCAGGAGAAAAATGGTTTAAACAATTGAACAGAACTGTTGGCCGATGAGATACAAAGAGTTCAAGCATCAGTTGCTGACATATATGAGATGAAATTAGGACCTTTTGGACGAATAACCAGTCGGGATTAAAGGCCTAATATATTCAAGAGTATTTCCGAAAAGTTGGCAAGTGCAGCCTATACTTGAAGAAACAGCGCTCCTGGTTGTATAGTGAAGAAGGTCAATACTAAAAAATCAGGAGTATTGGACCTAAGAGCAAATAGTTGTAATGTTCCCAGAGGACCTCTAAACCATTAAATGGCTATGTCCTGAGATTTTGGTCCAGTCCCAGAAGAGGACCACTGAACCAAATAGATGGGTAAATCTTAAGATGATAAGATTAAGAACCATGATAAATGGTAGGTTAGAGTATACCTAGAACCCAGTTTGGATGAAGGGTAAAAGAAAGACCTTTGAACCTTTTTGTAGTTTGCAAGTCCCATTGCAAAAGAAAAATACAAAACATATATAAAAGATATAAAAATTAAGTATCAATCTTTATGGCCCATGATTATTGGATCTATGATGAGATGAGATTGTCAGCATGAGTTGCTGAGAGTATCAATCTATTAGAAAATTTTATTTGGGATTCTGCCAGAATCACCAAACCCTTATTCCATCTGTTGAAGGATCCAAAAAATAGAATTTGTACAGAATGAAGAAGCACAGGAATCCTTCAATGAGTTACACCAATATCTAATAGATTCTCCAATTTTGAAATATCTGAATTCCAAGAGAGAATTTATTATACAAACCAATGCTTCGTTGATGGTTATTGGCGCCATATTAAGCCAAGTAGATGAACTTGGGGACAAACATCCGGTGGCATATGTAAGCCGGGCACTCTCAGCCGCTGAGAGGAATTACACTGTAACTGAGAGGGAATGTCTTACAGTCATTACGCCTGTAAGCAGGTTTGGGTGTACATCCACAGAACGCACTTCAAAGTGGTGATGGACCACTCCTCGTTGCATTGTCTCCATAATCTGAGAGAACCAGAAGGATGACCGGCCCAATGGGCACTTAAGCTACAGGCTTATGATTATAAAATTATCCAATGAGTGGGGGCTTCTCAACAGAATGCAGATGGCTTATTGCGGTTACCAATGGTTCAGATGGTATACCAGCAGGCGAATAAGTTATTTCAGAAAATGGCCTATGGAGAAATTGGGAACAAGCCCCAAGAAATCCAAGATGTTCTTCAAAAAGCAATGGAAACATCAATACCTTGGATGGACAAATGTTTAAGACAATTGATAAGAAGTGGTTACTATCCCCAAAACTGTCAGCTAGAGCAGCAATTGTTCAAGCCGCTCATAAAGTTGTCAGGTATGGAGTCCTGAGAAAAACAACTGACCATATTCGCCAGTACTACTGGAAGTCAATTAACTATGATGTCACAGACTATCTAGCTTGTTGCGTGGAGTGTCAGTTGCACAAGCCACATAAGAATACAACTGGATACCGACTGGTCCACCTTGGATTTGCCTGGCATACAGTGTCCATAGACATGATGGGACCACTGACAATGATCACAGGGGGAGTCAAGTACATAATAGTTGCAATCGACCATCTGATGAGATGGGTCGAGACAAAGGCCCTGGTGAAAGTAGATGCTACCAGCACTGTAAAGTTCATCCTGGATCAAGTAGTATACCAACATGGATGCCCACGGGTCCTGCTTAGCGACAATGGGGCAAACTTCACATCTCATGTTATCCTGCAGTTGAATGAGATAATGGGGATCTGAGGAGTCATGTCTGTACCCTACCAGCCAGAGTTAAATGGACTGGTATAATGAGTTAATGGAACGCTAGCCACAACACTGAGGAAGCTGGTTGTAGGAAGAACTTCTGTGTGGGGAATGTACCTGAGTTTGGTGACATCTGCCTACAACATCAGTCATCATATGGCAACGGGAAAAACGCCATTTGAATTGCTATAAGGGAGGAAGGCCGCGTTGCCACTGATTTTATATTCAGTGGTGGAACCAACATCAGGGATGAGTGACAAACAGTACTTGAACTGACTGTCAAATATCCTGATCGAGATTTAATAACAAGCATTTGATATGATTTTGAAGAAAAGGATATGAGCAAAAATTGATGGATGATAAGAGCTGACTTGCTTTACCAGAATATTGACTAGGTGAAAAAGTTGCCTATTATGATACACATGGTCGCAGGAGAAGAAACAATCTGGATGTGTTGTAATTGGGTCCATTTGAGATTATTGCCAAGATAACAACATACGCCTATTCCATCATGGGACCTCTTGGATGGAAGAGTAGTAAATTAAGTCCGTGCTAAGTATTTGAAGCGATGGATTGATGAAAAAAAAACAAAAAAGAGTTCCCAAAGGACTGATGAACCATTAAGTTGGTTATGTCCTGATGATTAGGGCAAGTCTGAAAAAAGGACCTCTGAACCAATCTAGATGGTTAAGTCCAAAAAAGGACCTCTAAACCATAGAAAACTGGTAGGTCTAAGAATACCTAGGATCCAGTTTGGGAAAAAATAAAAAAGATGGACCGCTGAACCAAAACAAGGTCAAGTCCCATGGAAAAAGAAGAAAAAATAAAAGATTGGTAAAGATATTGGAAAAAATTATAAAACTACATAGAAAAACCGATATATTATTATAATCTTTATTTCTTATGATTTATCCTCAATTCTGGGATGATTCTGCCTATGTCGCCTCTTGGGGGAGGGAGGATGGATCGCTGTAGGAATGAATAACCCATCAAAATCTATATAAGATAGGACGCTAGTGAGGGCTAAACCTAAATGAAACCAAGTTCGTTGGTGGATGAAGATCCCTTCAAGAAAGCAACTAGGGGAAGGGAAATTGAGATGTTGGTAGAAGCCAATCACAAAAACCCAGAGTGGGGAGGGAAGCAGTACAGAAAGAGGCAGTCAGAAAATAACATAAGTAATCCCAATATGGTACCGGAGCTGGAAGATTACCCTTGAGCGCTTGCTGACAGGCTTCATCAAGAACACTGAACATATGGGCCAGCAGAAAAAAGTGATGCTAGATGGGGGTTGCTGAATCATACCCCCTATTAAAGCCATCAGCGGAAGATACCAATGGGAAGCGTCAGAAACAAGATAGTTGTGCAAGGAGCAAATGGCATCCTGCAAGCAATGACTATGAGCTTCTTGAAAGCTGAAGCAGAAGGAGTGATGGAACCTGGGAGATGCTGGAAGCTTCATGGACCAACTTTGAAGAACTTGGCTGGTAAAGTGAAGAGCATAAGCGGCGATATCCCAATCTAGGGTGTTCTCAAGATCAAAGGGATTCAGAGCTAGGGATAAAGCCTTGGTGACTTGAGCCCTCAATTCTGCATAGGGGAGTTTGAAATGAATTTTGTTGCCAATGGTGAGCTCAGTGGCCAAGACAGCTGGTTTGTAATATTGTCTGAGTTGGAAGAGGAACTCAGGAAGCAAGTCTGGCCCATCAAGAAAGGAGTGATTAAAGGCGAAGTGCATTATTTCAGGAGCATCCATGATGATGTTTGGCACATCTGCAAAAGGAGCCAAATCCAGGAGAGTTTCAAAATCTAACTCTGAAAACAATGACAGAGGAAGAATCGGCCACACGTCATTTGAAATGATTGCTAGCCTGGTCTCAGAAGGGTTGGTTACTGTTTCCAGTAATTTGATGGAAGGACTAGCCACTGGCGCAAAACTAGACGTATGAGTCCTGGAAGCACCATAGAAGAGGTTTTGTTGCGCAGCCTGACTCATCTGCTGGAAGAGCTGAAGATCTTGCTCAGACAAACTGTTGAGTAACTGTTGGTACCATGACTCAGAATTTGACAAATGAGATGGATGAGAGGGGGGATGTCAGACTTATATGATAGTTGACATTATGCACTCACAATTAATTAAGCTCCAATTCTGGAGAAATTAAACTAAAAATTAATGAGATAAGCTCTCCAGAGAAGAATTAAGAATGATATGAGCTAAGAGTTTTTGAGAAGAAAATAACAAGGGCGAACATAAATAAGCATTCTTAATTGGGCTGTGAAATGAACATTGAAGGTAAGAGTCTCCTGTCTAGAATGAGGAGAAAATCAGGAAATCGAGGATGCTGGACCAAGAATCCTGAATATGTCAGTGGGTCATATGCCCTGACGGTGGGAAAACTGGATCCTGGGATTAATATTGTCACAAGTAAATTGATCAGCCTGGCATGACAGTATATCATGGAGACCATGCTCTAATTAGGCAGTAGCAAGGAGGAAGAGGAAGAGAGCCGTATGCCAAAGGTCATCCTGAGCAGCGTTAGTATTGGTGATCATACTCCACTTGAGCAAATGAAGTATTCATCCAAGTGTCTGAAGCAGAGTTCTCCTACCCCAGTCCCTTTCTCACTGGAAATCTAGGCAAGAGGGGGATGTGTTGGGATTTTTGCCCATATTTCCAGCTGACTAGATTACCAGGAATCACTAGGGGGTGATTCCCTAATGTGAGGTGAATTAGAAATTGGTTGAACCTGATTCTAAACTATGTTTGGGGGATTTTAGGATATTCGCCTGGTCAGATCCATCAGGGATCAATACAGACAAATGCTTAAGATCTCGTCGGTCAGAGTTGCCAATGAAATAGTGGCATCTGATAGTATTAACTATCAGGTGTTCCAATTGGGATCAGTCAGGTTTCATCACTGACTGATTAAGAATGTAAGTAGTAAGTTGTGAGGCGAGTGATGCCACCTGAGACTAGCAAATTGGTCAGCTGGTTCATGGCCTGCCTTATTGGGTAAAAAGTCTCATTACCTAAGCAGGTCGCTAGCCAAATATGGTTGGTTCTGTTGGATTGAGAGGAAAACGTTAGGGAAACGTTTTCTAACTCTTTCTGTTTTAGGTCTCATGGATTTCCAACAATGGAATCTTAGCCAGGATGGGGAAGACCATTACTGCTGAGATGAGGATGGGTAATTCAATGGAAACAGCTGCCGTTTTATTTAAGAGGTGTCAACTGAGGGTTAGACAGCCAAATCCCCTACTATATAATTCCCTAGGATTCACCAATAAATAAATAGTTTTTATCCAGTATATAGTTTAAAGTATAAAACTTTATCAGCTTTCAATTGTTCTATTCTTTCTCAGGTATATTATTGCTGTGTGAAATAATTGAGAGACTCTTTAAGGAAAAGATTCAGGATCTGAGTGGAGATCTGGAGAAGAAGTGGAAACAAATTGGGGATTGTTGCTGACTGTGTGTTGAACCGGAGAAACTGTCAACAGGAATATAAAAGAAGATTGGGTTGTACAGTATGAGGGAATGAATCCCTATTTTGAGAAATCTCAAGTATTTCAAAGGAAATACTGGCTGAGCGTTTGGCTGAGATCAAAGAATTCCATTCAACTATGGATAATAGTTGTCATACTATTATCAATCAATTATATCAACAATAATGCAATGCAGATGAATTGCACAAGAACCAAACCTGTGCAAGTAATAAGTTTATAGGGGCTATTGGCCAATAATAAACCAGACACATAAATTTTTACACATGCTAACGATGACCTCTGGCCTCCACCACTTCCTTGCACAGCCCTTAATCCTTTCCACCAACTCCTTTATAGTAGGAAGTATTAGGAGAGGAGTAAACTTCTAAGTATACCATGGCTCACTGTTCATCCACTATGTGGGATAAATCGCAATTTTTGGTGAGGGTACAATAGCCTTCTTAATTCTGTGTGGAAACTCCTTTATGTACAAACTAAAATTTTCTTATGACTTACAAAATTCTTTCCTCTTAGACAGGAGATGCTCCTCCACCAGGGTCTAGGGCAAGCAAGTAATTCTTAAGCTTTGGTTAGCTTGATTTTAAGGATGGCTAATATCTTCTGTGGAGGATGTGAGGCTGTGGTATAGGATTTGTAGAATGCTTCCACAAGCTCCTTGAAATTGGTGCAAACCTTGGTACTTACCCAGATATTTTCATATTAAAAGAACCCTTTCAATCAACCAGATACTGAACTGAGTGGTAGAAATTCCGAGAAGCCAGTAAAGTTTCACCCTTAGCCTCCTAGAAGTCTACCACTAACTTGGTCTCTGGCGTGAATGGTGTTTCACCCTTAAAAGGGGAATCTGGGATGCATGAAATTGTTGTTCTGCATTCAATGGGTAGGAAGCATCAGACAGAACGCCCCATCACATAGATTTTTTCCACCACATGGGGACCCAAAAACTTACTTTTAAATTTTTCAAGAGGACTTTTATATGCAAGTGGCTTGCATCCAACATGACTAAGTTTCCCTTAGACTCATGGGTGAAAGGCTTCTTAAACACTAATAACTTCTTGTAGTCAGTCATGAACTTTTATAAATACTTGAAACCAGGTTTTGGGTATCTAAGATTTGCAGCAGGTTGTTTTCAGATTCAGGTTCTCCAAATAAAGGCTATAGCCAATTTGGAAAGAGGGTATATCGCAAAGTAGCTTTAAAGGGGGAGAAGACAATGGAAGTGTGTGTTTTATTTATATGATCAAATTGCGCCAAATGGAGATCAGCTAGTGAAGAGTCCGAATTAACAGAGGCACAGTAGCAAAGATAACTCTCAAGGATATACTTAACCCTTTCCATCTGCCCATCAGATTGTGTATCATGTATGGTTGAGTGACATAGCTTGATCTTAGGAAGGGCTAAAAAGCTCTCCAGAACCAGCTGTAAGTTAGGACCACAATCACTCAACAACTTTCTAAGGGTAGTCCAAACATTGCAAAGACATGAGTAACTAAGAGCATAGCCATCTCTTCTGAGGTTATAGCTGAATGATATGGGATGAACAATGAAAACTTGGCAACTGATCTACCACAACCATGTTTGCGTCAAATCTTTTAAAACTAGAAAGTTCTACAGTGAAGTCAACAAATATAGAGGCCCATGGGCCTTCTTCCTGTTGTAATGGATGTATCAGGCCATTTTTTCACCATCTGTTTGATATTTATTGGGCTCAAGTAATGCAGTTTGCTATACAGAAGGGAATATTTTTGGAGATATCTGTCCAATTAATGACCGGTTTACAATTCAAAATACTTTTAGTTTCTCAGGCTACCCACCACTTTTAGTTCATGGTGCTCTATAATTTACCTCATTGCAAAACAGTATGATTACCCAAATTATATACTTAACATATATCACATCCTTCATGGTACAATAGGTTCTTTTGTAAAGCATGGGTACCAATTACTTAAACAATTCCAACCCCTCTAATTTTTTACAGCTAAAACATGTGAAACCAATGGTACATCCCAAGACCAGTATGCAACAGAAACTTCAAGAGGGGTATTAGCTAGGATCTGAGAAGTTGGGATGCCTGTGGTTAATACCTGAGACTCCTCATTGGCGGGGCTTATGGAGGGGCGGTGACTCAGCATATTTGAAAAATATAAAAAACCTTTTAAAAAACTTGTATTTGAAGTTAAAGCTGCAGATGTTGCAATATATCCAGGCCTGATGATGTGCCAATTTATGCAGCTTTCCTAAATTTACATGAGGTCTTAATGATCCGTTATGCCAATAACTTTGTGTTCCAATCATTGGAGATGATACTACCTTCAGGTGCACTATGTCACCACTGTAAGATCCTTATAATAGTTTTCCCATGATTGTTCTGAGGAGGAGAACTTGCAAGTAAAGTAGTTGATAGGTTGCTCCACCCCTTCATAGTTCTGGATTAGAAAAGCTCCCACTTCAGATGCATAGGCATCATATGCTACAATAAATGGCTTGGATGGATCCACATTTTTCAGAACTGTAGGTGACACAAATACTTCATTAATAGACCCAATCTCTTTTTTTAGTACTAGATGGTCCCAACCCAAGGGGGGGATTCATCGATGTATAGACCCAATCTCTTATTGGTATAAATAGATCCAACTGAATGGGACATTTTTCACCCATTGGGAGAGTGAAGGGGTACTGCCAGATGAGATAAAGCAGGGTGAAACTTTTTGAGAAAGATAGTAGTGCCCAGGAAGCTGAGGTTGCTTTTAAGTTGTGGGGTAGGCCACAAAAAGTATAGTGCCAAATTTTTAGGAGGGTAACACATACATGTCCTCAAAAACGGATTACCTATGAAGTGACTTCCTACTTAAAGAATTCACATTTGTGGGGCTTTACATACAAATCCACTTTCTGAAGCGCATCTATCACAGCCTCAAGGTCCTTTGCATGCTTATCATGATAAGCTGAATGTAACATAATTTCATCAATAGAGGCAATAGTCAGTTAAAGAAAAAATCAGCTGAGACGTCATCAATTATGTGTTGTAAAGTTGCAGGTGCATTTTTGAGACCAAAAGCATTACTTTAAACTGGAATATACCACGCTTAGTGCATATTAAATATTCATCCTAGGCCTTCTGCTACTCTTATTTAATTAAACGCTTTTACAAGGTTAAGTTAGAAAAAATCATGGATCTTTACAATAAATTGATTATTTGCTCCAAGGCAGAGGATAAGGGTCATATATGGGTATGTTGTCTAGGTGCACGTAGTCCATACAAGGCTGGAAGGTTCCATTATCTTTCTGTGCAAAGAATATAGGTAAAGCAATAGGTGAGGATTTTTATATTGCCAAAGTGCGTAATTGCTCAGGGGGTGCTGATGAAAGGGGGTGAGCCACTTGAAATAGTTCATTTGTTTTGTTTATAAGGTGCACATTAGGTAAAAATTAGGGATCTTGTTTTCCTGTACGTGGGACTTTTCTCATTGTTTTAATAAGTTGTACCATGTTGAAGCCTTGGTCTACACAATTGGGGCTGCTCCTGAGAACATCAGATTTCTCTCAATTTCTCCCAACAACAAGAAGGCTAAGTCTAGACTTTTTAACAATAAATATTTGGCATTATTAGCACCATAAAGCAATGACAATATTAAAAGGCAGATTTTGTATAAGATGTTACTCTATCAATATGACAATGGAAAGTGTATACATATATTATTTAGAAATTTGGGTGTTTAAGTAAGACTTTATTTATATTAAATCAAGTTCTACTCACAAGTTAGTTGTACATTTTCTGCTTGGATTCAAGGCCAGAGAAGTTCAATTTCTTGATTCTCTGGGATCTTTTAGGTTTCTTTCTTAATTTATATAAAGCTCTGACCTGCTTATGAATGCTTGGCTGCTGCTCTGAATCTTTAGTTGTCCTTTTGATCCTTGTGGCTCTTGCAGATGTATAGGTAATTTGTAGTCTTGATTAAAGGTTTTTACAAAAATTATTTTGCTTCCCACTTTGGTAAAATTAGCTTCGCACAGCTCTGTTCAAACAGGAAAACCCCTCTTAAGATGGGGTTTCAATAATTCTCCCATCATTGGCAGCTAAACCCAAGGGTATAAAATGAGTACCTCTGAATTTTTATTTGTACCGTTGTGTTCATAGTCAACAGGACTTGTGTTTATAATGGCGTGTCCTCTGACATCATGCTGACCAGCTGTCAAATAATTTTTGCAGTCAGGGGGTATATAAGAGCCTCTGTCATCAGGAATTTAAGGGTCCTCAAAGCCTATAAAAGGGGCTTCAGATAATCAAATAAACCTTTTGATTGCTGGTTCTTCCAGTGATTACTATTTTTTTGTTATGACCAGCTAATTCATTAGCACATTTATTAGTCATAAAGAAATGCGTTGTTTATAAAGGGAAATTTTCATATTTTGAGGAAACAACCCCTATGGTTGAGCATTTATCAACATTACCCACCCCAAGATGGACCTAGGGAAAGACTTTAAGTACTGCACGTTGACTTGGTTCTAGGTGATATGGGTTTATCACCCCTGATGGAACAATTGGTTCTTCTATTAATACAACAGTTGCAGATCCCATCCAGATGACTTGTAAATTCATGGATTGTCCTCTTCACTATGGTTGAAGATTATTTTCTGTCCCACCTCAAATAAGGGCAACTTGGGTATTTGTCACTCCCTTTGTAACTCTCCTTCAGTTCCTTCTGATTATTGCTGCTAACATTCATCTGAATCAGGCATACTCCTCCACAAACTCTTCTTGGTCTCTTTTGGATGATAGATTCTTCCTCTCTGCATCCATAAGTAGAGCTAACAAGATTGGTAACGCGTTCTTTTTTCATATAGCACCTTGAATGGAGACACGACAATAGTCCTGTGGTAACCTAACTGGTAAGCAAACAAAGCGATGGCAACAAGATGTACCATTTAATCTGTGGTTGATAATGAACACTTTTAAGATAAATTAAAGGACTTTATTGACTATTCACAAATTTTCGTTGGTAGATGGTGTATATGGCGTAGTGAACTGCTGTTTGACTCCTACTAAGTGCATCAGGTGCCTCACAACATCTGAAATGATATTCTGTTCATTATTAAAATGTAGCTCTGAGAGCATTAATGGAAATTAATGTCCTGGTTGTAAAAAATCTCAAAAACTCTTGCAGTAAACGCCTTGGCTGCAATTGCTTCTGCAACCTAGAGAAGTGATCTTTCACTACAAAAATAAACTAGTTCTCGCCGGATGACTTTGATAATGGTCCAACAACGCTAATGGAAACATTGTAAAAGGGTGCGTTTTGGGGGACAGGCCAAAATTAAACTTATTTTGGAGATGCTTGTATTGGGAGCATTCAATGCAGAGCTCCAGGGCCTGACTGATAGCATCTAACATGGCCTCACAAATAAATCTATCCCTGAGATTGTAGTATGTCTTCTGTAGCCATCTGTGGCCTACTTGATGGTGTCCTCCCATGACTAGCGCCATTTGTTCTTTTGGCTTCACATATAGTAGCCATTTCTCCTGTACTTGTTTCTCTAGTTGTTATCTCAGAATCTTGGCACTTAGGAACATCTCTTCAGTATTTAGTAACTGCATCGTCCTCCTCTAGCCATTCCTCCTCTGGTTTTCCTATAAGCCCCTAGATCCTCATGCTATCATGGGCTTACAGATAGAAAACAGGCATTTACAACAAGCCATTTGTGTTTAGGCGCTTCTCTACTGCCTAGTACAGGAGCTCAAAATCATAGCCTTGCAGCTAAACAGTCCATCTTGATAGTCTTCCTTCTGAATCCTTTATTGATCGTCAGCTATCTCAGAGAGGCATGGTTGGTAATTATCTTATTGTGTATGCTGTAAACATAAGGTTTAAATTGGCGTACTGCTATGATCATCGCTTGGCATTCGCGCTCTGTAACCATGTAGTTACTTTCTGTTCTAGTAAATGCCTTTGAGAAGAGCTCTATTGGGTGATATACTTCTTTGTCGTCCAATTGTGCTAAGATGACGCCCATAGACAATTCACTGGTGTCTGTATAGACATATAAGGTCTTTGCAGAATTTGGGTATATCAAGATTAGGGCTTCAAAAGATTCTGCTTGAGATAGTTAGTTATATTCTTTCACTTGTTCCCAACTGAATAGTACTCCTTTGTTGAGTAAGTTCGTGAGTGGCTTAGCAATGTCTGCAAAGTTTGACATAAATTTTCAGTAGTAACCCACAATGGTCAATAACATCTTGACGTATCTTATGCACTTGGAGTAAATCATCTTGTCAATAGCTTCAACTTACACTTACTGGGGCTTGATTCCTCTTTATTCACTTCAAGGCAGAAAGAATTAAAGCTGTACTTCAGAAACAAGCACTTGCTACTCTTAAGCTTGAGGATTCTCCCATAACCAAGTGAAAACCTCCTTCAGGTGAGCAGACGATCCTTTATTGTCTTGCTGAACACTGTGATATCATCTAATTAAATGAGTACACTCAACATCTTAAGATTTCCAAAACTCTAATCCATTACTTTTTGGAACATAGATGGGATTTTGCACAAGCCCTGGGAAGTACATTTTGTTTCAAACAGGCCTTGTCTGGTAATTAGCGCACAATTCTACTGGTCTTCTGTTGACAGCTCAATCTTCCAATAGTTACTTGCCAGGTTCCTTTCTGAAAAGTAGTGAAATTCTTTGAAACATCTCAAGGCATCATTTTTGCATGGTTGGGGATAAGAACCTTTCTCCGTTAGGTCATTCAAGCTTTATTGATCCATAACTATGTGGTAAGTCACATTTTTCTTTATCACTAGCAGAAGGGGCGACGCCCAAGGATTCTCAGAGGAGCGTAAAAACTTAAATCAATAAGTTTCTTAAGTTGCTTTGAAATGACTTCTTCTTTAGTCTTGGAACAGAGGTAAGCTTCAATTAGAAGGGCATAAAGATCCCATATCATTCCTGTGAACTCCTCTCTTGCACAAGCCATACTAGTTAGGTCTGCTACTGTTTTACCCGTGTATTGGTCCAATAGTTCATTGAGTTTACATTCAATCCCGTGTGGTTGCTCTTATAGCGCAATCTCTTTTATCTGGTGATGGCGTGAATGACTCAAAATTGGTGTAGCAGTACATCTTCACTTTTGCAACACTTTGATTTCTTGGTCTTAACAGAGTGCTTGACAATGCTTCCAAGGAGGACTTTGACTTCCCCTTGGTAGGTAGAATAGTAGAATCCAGGTATCACTCTAGTTCATGTTTGCTCATCTTTGGGACAGTAAATCTCAAGCATTTTATGTTCAGTTATATTAATATTGATGTTAAACAGCATGACCTTCTGTTCTCCAGGAAGCAGGTCCTTCTTTTCACTGGCGTACAAAGACTAACTAGACTCTGCTTCTAAAGTTAGTAGATTCTTGATTTGTTTCATTTATCTCCAAGGTATAGCTAACTGGATAGATTAAGTGCTCTGTTTTGACTATACATACTCACTTCTGATCTTTCTTCTCCTCGACCTGAGACACAAGTGGCATCTGGTAGTTGAAAAGACTGGCTTAACTCTGGGTAGAATTATTTATCCTCTAAAAATTTTGGGCTGCATTTCTATAAATTGTAATGGTTGATCTCGAGAACTTCATTCAGAGCAGACAAGACAATGCATCTAATTTGCAAAAATAAACTGAATAGGATTTTAGTGCATTTCTTGATCTCATGACTGGCAGTTCTGAACTTAAGCTAGTAATTAATGTCTGGTACAAACTTCAATCTCTTCATGGGCTTGGAATTCATCATGTCAACTGGAGCATCGGTATCCAGTACTACTAATACTTTGACTATAGGTATAAAAGCTTGCACTTTTTAAATGCTCTTGCTAAAAGTCATGACCGCATTTAAGAATGCCACTGAAAGTCTGAATGAATACTATTTTTTTAGTACTAGTGGTGCCCAACCCAAAAGGGGGAGCCACTACGCATCTTTATTTGCAAATGGGCCAAACAAAGGGATTATCATATATTAAAAAATTTCTAATATAGCCCCTAAGTTATCAGCCTAGGAAGCCATATCAGATGGCGAGGAGGCTTTGGGAAAAATTTTGTCCGGCGCCCGTTTTAGCTGGTGGACCATGGCGGACAGCATTGGGGTGGGAGCATCAGTGACATGGGGCATAAGGAGGTATAGTTGGGGGTTTTCTTCA
The DNA here is from genome assembly GCA_022478985.1 of Massospora cicadina. Taxonomy (NCBI): domain Eukaryota; kingdom Fungi; phylum Entomophthoromycota; class Entomophthoromycetes; order Entomophthorales; family Entomophthoraceae; genus Massospora; species Massospora cicadina. The sequence continues at coordinate 347,384 of JAKSZP010007890.1, forward strand.
TTAATGAGGCCAGCAGTGTCCATCGCCTCACCATATTGAGCAAGTTGATGCTCAGCAAAATTGATGAGAGCCAGCACACAAGTAAATGACTTGATGCGCCGTTGGGTTTGGGGATAATTTGGGTCAAAAAGAGAAGTTTTTGCTGCATCAATGCAAGCATGGCTCGCACCAAAAGCAAGCTCCTCAATTTCATAATTTGCATCTTCCTCAAAATTATGAGAAAAATTGGGGATAGGAATACCCTCGACAAGGGGCTCCATCTGAATGAATACTATTAACTATTCAAGAATACAAGATTCCTTACAAGCTTCGTGTGAATCCCAGCCTTCAATTGCAACCTTTTGAATGTGGTTTCTACAAGGTTCTTTCCTTTTAATATACTTTCTAAAATCTGAGTGGGCTTAGAAGCTTGAGTCAAGTAAGACTGCTCTATTTTTTAGTACTATATGGTCCCAAAGTAAGACTGCTCCAAATCAAAATCAGCTTGGTTAGGATTGAGTTAGGCAGGAAAATTACTTTTCTTAAAGCTCTAATGACAAAAATCCAGACTCAACTCACAAACCAGGTTTACTTTAATGATTCAGTGAGTGTGATGTGCAACCCAATTGATTGATCTCGAGACCTACTCATTAGGTCTTTTTTCTCTTTCTTTAACTTATAACAGATTTTAGAAATAAGTTCTTACTGACAGTTGTTACACTTGAACTTGGCGGAATTATAGTACTTTTTTGCCTGAGGGAGTAATCCTTATCCTTAGGATTATCCTCACAGCTCCAAGTAACATAAATAACTTTTTGTTCAGGGTGGCATTGCTGATAGTTCTAATGAATTGAATCCATTTTATATGCAGCTTTAACATCAATTAAAGACTCTTTAATATCCTCTAGTAATTTGATTGGTTTCACAGCTAAGATGATATGCACCAGGAGTTTTTAATGTGATTTAAGAAATTAAGCACAATGATTTTGTGATAACTATATCCAAAGATCCAATCATACAAAGCTGTTAGGACTTATGTTAGTACTGGTTTGCACAGTCCATAGCTGACTCAGACTTCCCTGTTCTCATAGTGATGAACTCTTGCTTAATGTTTTTAACATCCTATGCAATTCTGGACTTAGTAATAAGAATCTAACTTATTTTATGCTCATATGTGGTGAGATAAAAGTGTTTCCACCAAGCACCTCCTGTGCCTCTTTACTCATGCATTGCTGAACGTAGTGAGATTTCAGCTTGTCTCTGGCTCCATCCATTCTACCTTATATAATTTAAAAAATCTTGCTTTATCTCCCTTGACAGTAGTAATATATAGTCTTGAAGTAGCGTTGTAATTGTGATCCTTTTAAAATTTTAATTTAGTCAGACATGTTGTACTCATTGCTGGCGTGTTAGTACTGGTAGTACGTTCTCCCAAAGTAGGTAACAGTCTGAGGGGTGGAAGAAGTCTCACTTACATATTATCCGGATCTTGTCTCAGTGATCCAACCGGTCATCATGTCTTTCAAGCTTGGTGTAAAAAGAGTACACTGTACATTTTTCGTCAATCTCTCTCTAGAACATTCACTTTTTCAACTGATACAATGTCAGATCTATAACCTATTTTTTGTTATAGGTGATCTGATTTTTTTTCAAGCTTACTTTTTTTGCGCATTAGATGATACTCCATCTTATTATGCAAATTGTACAATCTCAAGATAGCTATCTTCTGGAAGTTCTTCTCTATGAGTCCCTTTAAGGGTGTTGCCATAGAATTTCTATAATCTCTTGTGGACCCCCATTATTGAGAACAGCTATTAAAGAGCTGTCCGCTTACTTAGGGATTTTGATTAAAAGGTTGATTCAGTTACAGTAGATTATTTACTTGATCACATGGTGCATCACTAGGAAAATATGGAGAGCCTTAGTCTTAGATACATGGTGTTATAGTCTAAACGATTATGTAAAACTGAACAACTTAACAGATAAAATTTGAGTATATAAACTCGCTTGTTAAATTAACTCCTGCTCTTATAATTTTTGAAGATAGCTTGTCAAGAATTCCTTGATATAGCCAAGTGTTTTACAGTGCTCTCACTGTTCTGAAACTCACAGGTCACAATATAAAATATATAGTCTTTATTTTTCTGTTTAATTCCTTTTTTATCAATTGAGTATTTTTTCCAGATGCAAACATTAAAATAAGCTTGGTATTCTTTATAAGGTCACCTTTAAACACTCCTAATATGAGCTAAAACTAAAACGTTGTGTACTATGTAATAAGATAATATGATATATGATAATATGAGTTATGAAATATGAGGAATTAGAAATGAGATAAGATGATGAGATGATATTTTACTAGTTGGCCAGGCGCCAGTATTTTATATTGCAATGGCATCTCTTGGGTATACTTATCTAATATATTATTTCAATTATATTATTCTAATCCTCTATTAGTCATGGCAAAGGCTTTACTTATTTTCCATAAGCCAATTTGGCATGAAGAGACTTTAATAATAAGCAATTCTGCCTAACAGCATGCAAAATCTCTTAATTGGGAAAATTTTGGATGCAACATAGGCGTCAAGAAAACAAATATCTGACCCAAGACCACCCTATTAGATATACATCTTGCAACTGACAAACAACAATATATGGAGAAAATAATAAATGAATATGATGTTTATGGTACCCCTAATGAGGACGCCAGTAGGGCTCTCAATGGAAATAGGTACTCTCTATTTGAGCTGTCCATGTTAAATACATATTTTGCCAATTGCATTAGATCAACTACAGATTCGCCTCAGTGAATTATATTTTAATTGATATACTGATTTAGATTAGATCAGTGCAACTAATTAATGCTGTAATGCCCACTTTTTGCACCCAAATGAGTCTATAATTGGCATAATCTTTATATTGTGGCGCTGAATTTAAAACCATTAATCATTATTGTGCAATCTAAATTTAGACTCCAGGCAGTAACAATATGGTTATATTTAGTGCCTTAAAGACTCATTTTTTAGAACCCAAGTGGAGTCTTATTAAGGCATCAGGTAAGCGATAAACTTATTTTTTGTGCTTCTTAATCAAAAATTAATTGAGCACGTTATATAACAGAATTACAATTCTTTAAGTAGTATTGATCAAAATATGCTGACCAAATAGAGCGTCATATAAGGATTCTTATCAGTTAAGGTAAATATTGATGTTTATTTGAGGTAAGATGGCAGGGGATGGATAACAAAAATTGCTAAATAGTATAAAAATAAATAAATAAATGACAAAACAGAATGCCCAAAATGTGAGTTTTAAAAGCTAAAAAAAGAACAAAAATACAAACAACCAAGTGAAACTTGGAGATACGCTTATCTGGCTAAGAAAGAAGGGAAGGAGAGATTGATGCTTAACCATAGTGGCATCTTCCTCATCCAAGTGCAAAGCACAGCTAAGGCGGAGAGCAAGGGCATAGGGGAATTGGCAGTAGACAGTTCAATATTACCTAAGAGCTGAAAATTATAAAAATTACCTGTATGGATAAGTCCGCCAATATATATAGCAGAAGCTTCTTCTGCTTAATTGTAGATGTTGGGGATCTTGATAAAAGTGGAAAAAAGTGGTGCATATAATGAATTTAAAATTCTTTATACTGCAATGCTCTGGATTGCATTAGTGGCTGTTTTATAATATTTAAGAATTTTGCACTTGCCAGAGGGGCTACGGTCAATAGGATAATGGGAGGAAATATTCCCCTGAAAGCATCACAACTGACTTGGTGACAGCTTTGCGGAGGGTACAGCAGTTGGGCAAGACAATTTCTATAACATTGAGCTAATGCCACTTCATAATGGAATAGCGTTTGTCTGAGAAAGCATAGAAATGATGAAGAAGAGTTTTACTTGGCGTGAACTTTTTCAAGATGGTGATTCAATGGTTCAATGGAGTCACTCAATTTAAAGCCCTTGGCCAATAAGCCATGATAGTCCTAATTGGACTTGATCAGGGCATTGAAAAAGTATGGAGCATGGCTGGAAAATGGAGGAAGCTTGGAAATGAACCATAGTTAAAACACTTCCTGATTGACTAGGATGGTTGTGGTTCTGGCTAAGGAGATTCTGATTGGCTGATGCAGGAACCGCTGAAGAAGCAGGTATTGGGGGAGGGGGTAGAATTTGACCCCAGAAAGAAAAATGACATGGGGTCAGTGGCAGGATGGACACTAAAAATTAATTTAGGCAATTTTGATATCTGTAGTTTGCTTAAAAGGATTTTATTCAAGCCAATCATTAAAACTTAACACATGGGATTTATTCTTATGGTTCCAAGCATGCCTAACTGTGTTGAAGCTTTGAGTAAAATCTTTTAATAACAGTTCCTAAGCACATTGGGGGTTGCTCAAACTCTTCTCTTAACATCAAGCTAAGTCTGAGCCTTTGACATTAATTCTTCTATATTTTGCGTTATTTGCACTAAAAAACAACAATAAAGACATATTATGTAAATAAAGTTATTCTATAAAAAGAATTTTAAAAGTATATAGTATCTGGGGATTTAAGTGCTTAAACTAGGATATAATTCATAAATAAGTCAATTTCTTCACATAAGAAAATTTTGTATTAGTATCTCAGTTTCATGGTTGTCAGAGTCCAATTCCCTATTTATCCATGATCTTCCAGGATATCTTATGCAGGTTATAATGAATAGCTCTTGTCTTTTTAAATGCGTAGCTGCAGTTCTGAGACCAACTGTAACTCCTTTAGCTCCTGTGGCTCCTTTGGCTCTTGTGGCTCTTGCAGCTTACAATTGTACTTCGGGCATCTCAATTAACTTTATTTTAAAAAAACTGTTGCTTCCTAAGTTTTGATACTATGCTCATTACTTTGGTTTTATAAATGGTTTAAACAATTTAATAAGGATTTCAGTAATTTGGTCGCCATTGTTGGGATGACTCAAAATTATAAAAAGAGGTTCCTTGGAAGCATCAATTGTGACACCTTGCGCATTCTCTTTTTACCAGTGCTAGTACTAGTGCATCCTCTGTCAACATTGTGAGCAGCTGATAAATTATTGTAACATTCAGGGGTTATATAAAGGACTTATCTCATAAATTCTAGACTATTTAAAGCCTATGATAGAGCATCAGAATCTCATATAATATTTGATTTCTGGTCATCTAGAATAAATTCAATCGTTAATCAAGCAACTATAATAGTAGTACCTATAATAGTACTAATTAAATTGGGGTTTTTATGGGTCTTTACATAGACAAAAAATTTACCTATAGTTAAGCCTTTCTCAACAAGCTCAGTCCAGGCGGAGGGGTTGTCCCTCAGAACTTACATTACCTTTTTCTTTTAGGTAAGGGTGTAACTTAGAATCACATACTTAAGCTGGGCGTTGTTTTTGTGCTTCTTGGGGAGTTTGTTAATGAAAATAGCAACTAAGCACTTTGAAGGATGAGGATGTCAGGATTGGCTTTTTGCAACTCTTCATTCAATTCTTTACAAATGGTGTAGTTTACAGCGCTCACTCATCTATTCTCAAAGGAGGGGTAACCCTTACAAGCTACCAAATAATGGATGGAATGGTGCGATTTCCAGGAAGCCATAATAGCCTCTACCTCTACCTCATGAGAATAGTTTTCCATGATAGGTTCAGGAAACGTGGGCATGAAACCTTTGAATGAAAACTAGAGAAAATGGAAGGCATTGTAACTTTTCCAGTGGAGAGGAAGCTTGAGACTTAAGGCACCATCTCCTAAGTCCTTCAGCACCTCATGAAAACCAGAACTTTTCAAAATATCTTTATGTATGTAACTTTCATGTTCAAGTGGCAGGTAGCCACATAACGAGGGATCTTTCTCATAAGTTTATGTACTGGGTGGCTCTTTTAGTCAACGAACTTTTGTTATCTTCTATTGCCTTAAACAGGTGTTCCCATACATGGTTCTGGGTTCACAGATGTGATTAAGACGTTCTTGTGCTGCTGAAACCGCACAATTGAAGCGAGGATCAATTTAAAAATGGATACACAAAAGGTTGGCCTCATAAGTGGCGAAACCAATGGAAGTGTGTAGCTTACTTTATGTGAACTGAGCTTGAAAATGATCAGATACACATGTGTCATGGCTGGCTTAGGCACAGTAGCAGAGGTATTGTTCAAACGCCTAATTTACCCTCTCATTATATTCATTCAACTAAGGGGAATAAGCGGTTACTGTCAGGGTTTGATCTGAAGAAGGTCAAGGAGAGCATTCCAGAACCTGGTGCTAATTTGGGGTCTACAGTCACTTACTATCTTTCTGTGATTCCAAATATGGAGAACGCATGTGCTACAATCATAAGCGAGATTCTTGAGTTTTTGTACTATCTCATGAAATGAAGAGGATGAATTTGGTGAAGCGTTTGATAACCAAAATTATTGCATCATAATCCTTTTGATGATGATAGTTCTCAATAAAGTCAATGTAAACAGAGTTACAAAGACCCTCAGAATGTTTAAGGTATGTAGGAGGCGTTTCCTTCCAGACCTGTTTGATTTGGAGAAGGCGCATAATACAGTTGAAAATACATGAAAGATCTACTTAGATAAGCTTGACTTGTTGTATGATCTTTTGACAAATTCTACAAACTTATTGGACCCAGGAAATTATGTTCAAAGTGTCCCGCTTACTCAGGGGTGATGATGAAAGGGGTTGAGCCACTTGCAAAGGTCATTTGTTTGCTCACATGGTGCGCCATCAGGATAAATGGATTATCCTGTTCTTACATATGAGGAAATTTTTCTCATGTTTTCAAGCATGTCCAGCCATGTTGAAGTCTTAGAATTGTTTATATAAACTGTACTTGAGCACCTGTATTTTCTCACCCTCTTCTGACAACAAGAAGGCTAATTCAAACCTTATGATAAACTAGTACTAAAAAAAACCTTATAATAAAAAATACTTTATTTGAAATCATTAGAATTATTTAAATATGATTATATTAAGTTATATTATGAAAAAGATGTTAAATTTATTGATATATTAATGTGAAGTATATATTGTATTTAGGGATGTAAGGCATAAATTAGGACTTAATCTTTATCAAATCTAGTTACTAATAACGTGATTGTGCATTTGCTGCTTTATTTAAGGACTATCGAAATCCAATTAACTTATCCTCTGGTTTCTTCTGGGTTTCTTTCTTACATATGGAACTCTGGACTGCTTGTGAATTCATGGCTGCTTTTCTGGATGACCCCATTTTCCTTATGACCTTGTGGCTCTTTCAGTTTCATAAACCCATTTTTTCATAAAATGATAAAGATTGTAAAATTAATTTTCTTCAAGCTTTAGTTATATTTAAATCACTCATTTTTTACAAATGGGAATAAACTTCAAAAATTTTTAGGTAATTCTTCCATCATTGGCATTCTCCAAAAGTATAAAAGAGGTTTCTCTATAGCGTCATCTGCGTCATCAAAAAACATAGTCAAATGGTCCAGTTTTTTATTTGTATGTCCTCTCACGTCATGATAACCAGCTGTCAAATTATTTTATTAATCATGGGATATATGAGCCTCCATCATTAGAAAATTGGGTCCTTCAAGTCTAAAAAAGGGCATCATATTTTTTAATAATCTCTTTGACCACTGTTCATGACAGTTATGACTTGATCTTTGTTCTAACAAGCTAATTCATTATTACCACTAATAGATATTAAATGGGTTCTCTTAATGGGATTTTCTAAAGTCAAATAATTGACCCTATAGATGATCATTTTTTAAAACTACATTCCCTAAGATGAGACCTAGGGAAAGACTTCAAGTTCCGCATGTGGACTCATTTGTAGGTGCTGTGGGTGGTATCATCTATGATGAAATACTTGGATCCTATTCTCATGACAACAGTCGCAGGTCTCATCTAGGAGGCATATAACTTCTCAGGTTGTCATCTGCACATATGGTAGAACATCACTTTCTGTCCTAAATCAAAGATAGCAACATGGGTCTTCAGTCATTCTCTTTAGTAATCCCCCTCAATTACTTCATAATATTGCTGCTGACATTCAGCTAAATCCTGATTATCCTCCGTCAAATTTTCTTATTATTGTCTAGGGATTATGTTCTTCTTATTACATCCAACACTGGAGCTAACAAGCTTGGTAATGCAGCATTTCTTCTATATATCACTTTAAATGGAGATAAACCAATAAGCCTGTAGTGGCTCAACCATTATGCAAACATGGTTGGTGGCAACAAGATGTCCCATTTTGATCCATGGTTGAGTTCAATAATCTTTAAGATTGATGCAAGGGTTCCATTGAAGCTTTTTACACTTTTTTGGAAGATGGTGTAAAAAGTGTGGTGGACTACTGTTTGACTCCTAATAAATTCATCAGGTGCTTTACAACATCTGAAATAAACTTCCGTCCATTGTTGGAAAAGATTATCTGAGGGCATATGTGGCGTGTAATGACAGGTTGTAGGGGAATCTTGCGGTAACTCATGGCAAACGCCTTGACTGAAATCGTTTCTGGTTACTAGATGAAGCAATTTATTGCAAGAATTATAGAAATTTAAACTGGATGACTTTGGGAATGGTCCAACAAAGTCTATGGAAACTTTGTGAAGAGGCGCGCTTGGAGAAAGAGCTAAAACTCTAACTTTTTTGGGAGAAGCTGTATTGGGAACATTTACTGAAGAGCTCCAGAGCCTTATTGATATCATCCAAAATGGATTTGCATTAAAATCTCTCTTTAAGATGCTATTATGTCTTCTGTAGCCATCCATGACCTACTAGACAGTGTATTCCATAACTAGCTCCATTTGTTTTCTTGACTTCATATATGAAAGTCATTTATCCTGTAATTGTTTTTTAGAAGTCCATCTTGAAATCTGCTGCACTGAAAAAGCTCTTCAGTATCTTCTTCACTGCATCAGTTTTTTTCTTTTCTTTCCTCTCTGGTTTTTCATTAAGCTTGTAGATCCTATCACTCTCATGGGCTTGCAAATGGAAGATGGGCAATTATGACGCGCCATCACGTTCAGCAACTTCTCTCCTTCCCAGTGCAGGATCTCAAAATTGTAGCCTTACAACTGAACATCCTATCTTGCCTTTCTTCCAAATGGATCCTTCATTTTATTCACCTATCTCTGTTAGAATACCAGTGTGCCCATATAGTCTAGCTTAATTGATTATACAATAATTTGCTTTATCTGCGGGGGGTGATTATTTACCAGATGTGTGAGTTATCATAATTATGATAACTATTGTTGTTCATAACTCCTAATGGGATATTAACTAATCTATTGGAATTTTGATTCCATAAGACTACCGATGTTCCGTTGGGGAGGCCCCTGACAATTAAAAATTGTTAGATTAGTAATTTGCTTATTATTAATGTGAAAATCTTATATGATTCACCTGAATTTGTCACTTATCAATCAAGGGTTTATTGATTAATTGCTGGGCATTGACGATGCTTTTTGTAGCAACTTGCAAGTTAACCTTTTAAGTAACATGACCTGCTACTAATAGGTAAAAGGTTCCATTATATAATCAGGTTGCTAGCCTAATAAGGGTAATCCGCTGGAGTTGATCAAAGGCAGTGGGACATGTTCTTTGATTCAACCCATTAGAGTCATGTTCTACTCAGCAGCAAAATTTGAATAGACAAATAAAAATATCATTTGGGACGACTCCAGAAGTTAATTCATCGCAATGGCTTGCCACACTTACCGGGGTGCTAACAGAAGAGTTAAGCCCAGATTCCCCTATTTTTCTTCTTGTTATTCATTAAATAAAGCAGACTTGAAGACTTATAGACTGTTATACAACTTAGGATCTTGATATTTGGATTAGAGTTGAGGGATATTAATCCTTTGATATATATTACAATCAAGATCTCCATGAGCTTCTGCGTTATGAGAGGAAAAATTCATATACCTTTGCATCTATGAACCTACTGATAATAGTTTAAGTTCCTTTAAAAGGATAATTCAAGAATCTTCAAAGATAGAAGGAAGAATTTAGTACCAGTCTAGCATTGCAAACAATACTCAATTTGGTTGTGAAGATTTAGATAAGAACTATAGTCTTCATACTATTGTCAAACTATATCTTTATTATCCACAATCTATACAACGCACACATCAGAACCTATGAAGTAGACAAAAGGTTTACATTTTGTACTCACTACTAGGGGCAGTTGAGTACTTGGACTTTGAGTTTACTTCTGGTACTCATTACAGGGGTAGTTGGGGTTTCAAGCCAAAGATTATAGCATAATGTATCAGCATAATGTCTTACATGAACAACCTTTGGAAGTTGTGGATAGAATTAGAAACTTTTACCAAAAATGTGTTGAACTTGGCGTCACAAGATGATCTAGCTAATTTGGAAGAGCAAGTTATGAGAGCCAATGAGGAGATATAAAAAGTCGCCAAGGTCAACAAGAATATATATGGAAAGTTTACTCACTGAAACAGAAGGAGACAGAATTCATCAAAGAGTTATTATTCCATAAACTTTGAGAGAAGTCAATAGAGAACGCTTCCTCCAGATTCATGAGAATGTAGAGCAGATCCTAAAATGCTTACAAGAACTTAAAGATCACAAATGTGATTGTGTCCAGATGGAGGTGAATGAAGCTAACAATGAGATGGACAAAAGTCTTTATGAGAAAGTAAAACTCCTGATAAATATGATTGGATCTTTCAATGCAATCTCAGAGATGAAACCCAAAACTACTTTTTATTGTTAGTCAGGTTGCCAAGAAGAAATCTGCTGCCTCAGTACCAATGGAAGAATTTTATAATATGCTGAAGTTACCTATGTTTCAATGAGTTAGTATACAAAAGTTCTTCTGCCTATTTAGAATGATAATGCTCAGATATGTTGATTGGCAAAAAGTAGTAACCGTGATGAACTGCTTAGACCCCAATTTTCAAAATCTGATGTTGCTCATCACAACGGAGATAATTGGATGTACAAAAATTCTAAAGAAGCAACTATGATTTTTTTTGGTAGTTCTGCATGGATGGCTAACCATAAAAAGGAGTTTTTTAAGAATTCATTTTTAAGAAGGAAGAAACATTGGCTGTTTTCACTAATCATTTTTCCTAGGAGTCACAAATCCTGTCTGGTGAAAAAGCTGTATTGGATTTGATGCTCTTATAGCAATGTAAAAGGCGCTTTTCCCAACAGAGATTTGTACTGCAGGATGGTTTTGGTGCTTGCAAACCAAACTTACACATAACAGATGGTGGAGTATCTCAAGATGCTAGAAGCAACATTTGAAGCACTTAATCAAACCTTCAAAGTATTCCACCAGAACTCAGAATACAGTGAATTTTTCTGATCTAATAAGGAACAACAGAATTAAGTTGTAATTAGAAATAAGCCTTAAGGACTGAAACAAACGGATAAAAATCAAACCTAATACCACCAATGTGGAAAACTTGGGCATGTAGTCGCTCAAATTTGGCACAAGAAGCCTAAAGAGCAAGTTATTCTGGTGCAGGCTAGAGAGAAGGAAACTGGTCAAGATTTGGGAAAAGAGCCAGCAGTTTAGATATAGAACAAGCTAGCACTGTGATCAAACCTGTTCTCCCTGACATATTTAAAGAAAACCTTGATATTTCTAGTTTATTAATAGATGAAGACACACCTGATCCGCTTTACCAAGTGGCTAATTTGGACATAAATGCAATTACCCAAGCAAAGGTAAAGGGGATAGACCCCAAAATTTTAAAAGAAGTTGCTTGGCCATATTCTCATCATTTGCAGAAAAAAATCAGAAACGTCAAAAGCATGGAAGAATTACTTAAGATAAAACTTAATTATTTGAATTTTTCCCTATTAGCGCGGCTAAGAAATCCTTTCCTGATTTGTCCACGCAATTAATTTATATTTTAGTTTTTTAGTGAATACTGCCATGATATACTCAGTAAACTCTTTATTACATTACTCTGAGTGTATATATACAGACATTAAGTTCAATTGAGTAAGAGTATAGGTGATAATTGACATTGGTGCACCTATTAATGTTGTTTTAACTAAGTTGGTAAGACAAATGAAGATTCTGCATATCTAGAACACCATAAAAATATGAAACCACCACCTCAGATACACAATATCATGTAGAGCATACAGTGCACTGCACTTTGGATTTAGATTTCTGATGGTATCAGCTCTGACCATAATATTGGAAAATCAAATTTTGATATCTTCATTAGAACGTAATTCCTGATAAGGTATAGTGTCAAATGTGATTCCAAGTAAATACCCTAACAATTTTAGGGGAATCCCCTCCCTTGATATATCAGCAGAAAGGAAAACTACGCTGATGCTTATTTATATAAATTCAATTTACAATGATATTTTAATTCCCATTCAATATAAGTTGGTTGGAAAAAATTAGTTAATGGCAATTCAGATTCTCAAAAACCATGGGATACCGTTGAGGATGAAAATTCTGAATACTATTCTACTGGGAATGCAAATAATAGTCAACACAGGATTAATGCTAGAAATATTAGAACAATTATATGGAAAAGTCATCACCCCATGGAATAAATTGAGACTGGAGCCTTGGGTAGCGCTGGAGTTTATAATGTCAGGTCATGATTAATTATGAGTACTACTGGCGAATCTGAGATAAAGCTGATAAAAATAATGGACCCAAGTTATCTTTTTAGCACTAGGTGGTCCCAACCTAAAGGGGGTTACACCGATCTAGGAGACCCAAGTTATTGCGTTTGTACATTTAATCCTGATGGCTGAAATCAAAGAGCTTCATTTTTTATAAAGCTTTTAGAGATGAGATTACCAGCGGATGCTTTTGAAAGCAATAATATACTGGCCATTGAGAACAACTGTCTGAGTTATCAGAACACTAGAAAGAAAAAGTATTACAATTTTTAAGAAATATTGGGTGATACATGCCCAGGATGATCATGACCTTATATGCGCTAAAATGTGATCCATAAGGTTGACACTAGAGAATATCCGCTAATACAAATGAGGACTGTTCACCAGTCCAAGGCTGCTGAAGCAGTTGTCAGTGAAGAAATCAGTATATTGATTGTTCATGGTCTCCTCATACCATTGCTGAGTTCATGGGCGAGCCCAATCCTTATTGTGAAAGAAGGATGGATTTAGTTGAGTAGTGATTGATTTTCACCAATTGAATAAGTCACAAGAAGGATTCATATCTTCTGCCAAGGATAGATGATTTTCTCAAATGCCTAGTGGAAGCAAGTTCTTTTTAGTTATGTATTTGATCTCAGTGATATTAGAGATAAAATTGCCAAAAGAAGATTAAGAGAATTGTGCAATAATCAACACACATAAGATTTATATTATAATGCGCTGATGAGTTTGTTTCAGGGATTATGTAATACACTGGCAACTTTCTAGAGAGTGATATATTCTATCTTTAGTGACATGAAGTTGTCTTGAATTTTGGTGTACTTGAATGACATCAACTTTTTCAGTAGGACATTCAACAATCACCTGGAACACTGGGAGGAAGTGTTTAAATACCTAGTGATGGCAAATTTGAAGATCACGCTAAGGAAATTCAATTTTTTAAGAAATAGCTTGAATATTTGGGGTTTGTGATAATCTCTGGAAGATTACAACTGCAGCTGCAGAAGACAATGGCCATTGAATGGATGTCAATCTGAGGAGCATTTGGGACATACAAGTCTTTCTAGGGATGGTCAGCTACCATCACCTACTATCAAGAATTTTGTTAGAATTGCCAAACTACTATTTCACCCGTTGAATGATCTGAAAAAAGGATAGATAGGAATGAGGAGGACTAAGAAGCATTTGATGAGCTAAGAAGACATCTGATGTCTAGACCTGTTCCAAAATACCCAAAATTTTATTTGGGAGTTTATAATTCAGACTGATGCCTCATTAGAAGCGATTGGCGCCATTTTAAGTCAAGTAGACAACGACAGGAAAGAGAATATGGTGGCGTATGTGAGTAGGGCATTGACGCCAGCAGAAAGGGACTGCACCTTGACAAAGTAATAGTGACTCATGGTAATATATGCCTGCAAACTATTTTGAGTGTATATTCATGGGGCACATATAAAAATTTGTGCCCAACTGCTCATTTATACGCTGGTTATATTATCTCAAAGAACCAGAGGGGCGACTGGTTAGATGAGCTTTGAAACTTCAAGTCTACAATTTCAAGATTATACAATGAGAAGGAGCAGCACATCAGAATGCTACTGAATTATGAAGACTACCTGCCATTCAAGCCATTTACCAGAAAGCAGATGAATTTTTTAACTGGATGATTAAATAGAATCTCAGAGATGAATCTCAGGGTTAGACCGTTCTGAAAAAAATAAGGAAAATATTGAAATAAAGAATGGACAGCTCTATAACTAATTTTGACAAAAAATGGTACTTATTTTCTAAACTTTCAGAACGTTAGAATTCATTTAAGCCCAAAACTCTCTTTCTGCTTGGCATAACTTTCTGAGAAAATTACATGAATAGATAAAGCTAATCCTAATCGCCCATTGTAGTTTCAATCTGATGTCCTCAGATTCTCCGCCAACTGCTCCAGTGTGGGTCAGTGGCGAAACTCCTCCCGCCTTTTCTCATCTGGCAGGAAAACGCGCTCAGACTGGCACACCCAGTTATTCCAAACTCATGGGACAATTTGTTCCTCCCAAGAATCTCGACGCCCACCTTGCTTGTACCCAAGTGGTACTTCACTGCCCCCTGGTGCTCCCCTGGAGCAACATGCACTATGGCCTAAGGGTCAAAAATGGGAAACTCTACCCATACCATGACCAAGCCATTATTGAAATGGCACAGGCGGTGATGACACCTGCTGGATTCATAGATTTCTGCCCCTATAAGGGGTACTTTGACCTCAGCTTCACCTGTGAAGCCAACGCTGCCACTGCAGCAACTGTGCCCCTGGTATTCCAGGGCACCCCTCTTCCCACAATTTGGACCCAACTCCCAGTGGACACCATTTTGGTGGTCCAGTTTTCTGGTTTGCCCACCTACCTTCCCCCTGAGGTGCTCCATCAGGAGCTGATGGACGGTTTGGCAGCCTATGGCTCCAACCCCATTTCACAATTTATGGTCCCAAATGACGCCACACGACTCCCTGGGCCTCAGGCATATGCCACAATCAGCCCTGAATTTAGTAAAATTTCCATGTCAATTCCCCCTCGCACCATTATTCCTTCAGCGCCTGACCATCCATTTTGGGCCCATGTTAAGGGTGGGCGGACGATCTGTCTGTCATGTTTCGAGTTGGACCACATAAAATGCAAGTACCCATCCTTAGCCACTTTCAATGGATCAGATGACTCATCCGCTGACCTCCAATCTGCTGCCCACCCCATACAAGTTCCATTATGGGCACAATTCTACCTCGCCCTCAACCAAAACTGGAAGCTGCAGCTGCACCTGCAGCCACCAATCAGCCTCCTCACCCCAATGCCACACATGATTTCTCCAATCAAGCATTGGATTGGATCCCAGTTCGATCCCAGGATTCCTCCAACAAATCAATCAAACCTCAACTGTACATCATTTCCCCAAATTAATTCAACCAAAACCCATGGGAGTTATTAAATGAAATTAGTGAATCAGGTAAGCTCATTGAAGAACCATCTCTGCAAATTGAGAGGTTCATTAATGCAGAATGGGACGCCAAATATCCCCCTCAACTATATACCCCACAGCCAGATGCTGAATCATTTTGCAGTGATCACTAGCTTGCAGTCAAAGCAGCTTCAACACCAGATTGTTATCCTCTTTGTAAAGCTGTCACCAAATCAGTGGCGATGCTCACAGAGGAATTCCACTTCCTTTACCCCAAAAGTCTTACTCAAAAGAGTAAAATCACAGTGAAACAGCTACAAAAAAATGTTAACAATGCTATCTAGTATGTGGCAACTATAGCATGGAACCCAAAAGCCTAAATATCCTGAACCAACATCGCCACGTTAATTAAACTCCCAGACGCCCACATTAAAGCTGAAAAAGCTTTAGCCAAATATATAAGTGCCATTTTCAAAGCTGGCAATTTACATGAAATATCAATTATTAGCGATATTGAACCACATGCCGCAGATGCCCCAACACCCTTACTGTCTGCCTTGACACGTACTAACTATGGGAGGAAGAAGCTTCCGCCAAAGATGATCCCCCCAATCTACCTCCCCTTCTGCCATGGAGGGATAAGCAGTTTCCGCTGCCCACCTGGTTGGTTGAAATTTTTTTGAAGTGTTTCACTTAATCCGCTCATTTGGGCATTTTGTCTCGACCAATTAGTTACGTTAGTTTTATAGTTTTAGTTTTAGTTTTAGTTTTAGTTTTAGTTTTGGTAATGTCTTTCCCCTGCTCAGCTTACCTCGAACAAATATAGAACTCATTTAAGCCACACACAAAGTCCTAGGGCATGGTGGCCTAAGAAAAACAATGGAACATCTATGCCAGTATTATTACTGGGAATCAAATAATTATGACGTAGTGGATTATCTAGCCTGTTGCGTGGAATGTCAACTCCACAAGCAGCATAAGAATGTGACAGGATACCAGCCAGCACGCCCTTGGGTACATTTGGCACACTGTGTAGTTAGATGTGATGGGACCCTTGAGTGATAGTACTGGTAGAGTAAAGTACATTATAGTTGCGAGAGACCATTTGACCAGATGGGTCAAGGCAAAGGCCTTTAGAAGAGTAGATGCTACTAGCACAGCGTGATTCAACTGGACCAAGTAGTGTACTGGCATGGATGCCTATAAGTATTACTAAGTGATAACAGAACCAACTTTTGACCTACATTATCCCAAGATTGAGTGTATTAATGGGAATCAAAGGTTTGGTGTCTAATCCCTACCATCCAGTAATGAATGGAATGGTATAAAGAGTCAATGTAACTCTGGCCACAACGCTCTAGAAAAGTGTTGGTGGGTTGACCTCTAATCAGGGATCTTATCTGAGATCAGTTACCTTAACATACAATATCAGTTATCATATGGTGACAAGGAAAATCTATTCAAATTTTTATATGGACAAAGAGCTTCATTACCGCCAATTTTATATTCAGCAGTGGAAACAGCTTTGGGTATGAGCGCAGAGCAATACCTAACATGACTGGCAAGTATTATGATTAAATCGCAATCACAAGCATTTAATACGATGTTGAAGAGAAGAATTAGAGCAATAATGATAGATGATAAGAATTGACCATCACTGAAAGAGTACCATGTGGGAGATATGATAACCTATTGTGATACTAGTGGATTTTGGAAGAAGAAACAAGTTATCCGCCCTATAAACAGGTTTATTTGAGTTATTGCCAAGACTGTGACAGATTCATATGCTAAAAAAATTGCTGATGTTCATATAATGAGCTGGGTTCATATCAAATATTTAAGTTATTGGATCTTGTGGACACTATATTTGCAATTATTGTGGGAACGCTGAACTACTAACAATAGGTTAAGTTCACAGCGAGCTGGTTAAGTCTCAAGGAGGACTGCTATAGCATAATAGCTTGTTAATTCCTAAAAAGGACCTCAGAACCAGAGCATTGGAAAAAAGATAGACCTCTGAACTTAATTAGTAAGTTTGAGTTCCATTGTAAAAAGTGAAAATAAGTATACAAAAAAATAATAATATAAGAAAAAAACATAGAGAAAAATTATATAAAAGATAAAAAAGTAAGAGATAGATAAAATATTGGGTTTTATTAAACTAGGACAAAAGTATCTAGTGGTGTTCCCAAATAACGTTGGATGGACAGCTCAGGTAGTACTAGATCCACCATGAAGAGGCCCAATGAGAAAAGAGAGTGAGAAAATCCGCGATGATCAAAAATAAAGAGCCCAGATTGGGGGAGTACATGAACCAAGGAACAGTCAAAGCTGGCTGAGAATATTTTCTAAATGGTGTGGGGTCATAACACTAAACTGGGATATACATTTTTTCAGAAATATCAGCGAAAATGAATAGAATAGTCCTGGTATGACATGGGGCCTTAGAATTACGCACTAAGGATGTAACAGCAAGAAGAACATGAAGAGGAAACGCGTTAATGAAAAGAACCATAAAGAGATTCATCATGCAAGGAAAAAGATGAACTATGAAAATAAATTTAAACCATTTTGGCAGACTCAGGCTGGTACTGAAGAAGTGTCTTTCTCTGAAAATCTATCATCACTAGATAATCTGGTCAAGTGGGTGATGTGATGGGATCATAGTATAAGCACATCATCTAGCTTAATCAATTATAGCACCATCTGCCTGCCCACTAGGGGTTAGACCCTCTAGTGTATGTGGGAGTTATTGTTGTATCTGATACCTATTGTTCATTAAATTATCTTTAATGAATATTAACTAATCTGCTGGGATTTAATTCTGCCAGATTTCTAATGTTTTTGGGGATTATCTCTGACAATAAACAATTTTACAAGTATTGATTTAATTATTGTAATTTAATTATCTTTTAGGAGTCAATCTAAGTTTGTCATCGATCAACTAAGGGATTTACTTGTTGCTGGGCAGTTGAAAACGCTTCTATGCAACTTGAGAGTCAACCTTGTAGCTAGCGCGACCTGCTGTTTATGAGTAAAAGGTTTTATTACCTAAGCAGGTTACTAGCCTTACAAAGGGTAATATATAGGAGTTGAGAAAAGGCGTTGGGACATTTTCTTTAATTCAACCCAGAAGAGGTCACTTTCAGTAAGCGGCAGAATTTGACTAAACATATGAGAAAGGTCATCATTGGGTGCGACTTTGGCAGGTTAATCCATCATTAACGGCTGCCATCTCCAAATGGGCACTAATGGAAGAGTTGGAAGCTGGTTTTCCCTATAAATTTCCTTAATTTTTATCAAAAAAGGATATTTTATAAATTTTAAAGCTTAATAATAATTAAGACGTCATACATTTGGTATACATTTTACTCTTGGGATAAGAGTTGAAGGATAAAATACATTTGTCTATCTATTGCTATCAAGTTCTCTGCGGGCACCTGCGTCAAGAGAGGAAAATAAAACCTCTGAACCTAATAGTAGGTTAAGTTTCACCAGAAGGAAGAGTCAGAGGGAAAGGATCCTTTTTTTACAGAAATACCCTCAAGGATCAGAAGGAAATTATCTTACCAGTCTAGCGTTGAAGAAAATACCCAACTTGGTTATGAGAAGCTCAACTAGGGTGATAGTCTTCATACAATTGCCAAACTATTTGTATATCCTTAATTTAATACAACGCACACATCAGAACCTGTTCAGTAGACTTGAGAGCTCAAGCGAGCAACAACTCTGAAAGTTTACATTTTGTACTCATTATCAAAGGTAGTTTATTAGACATCTCTCAGAAGTTTACAACATCCTTATTCTAAATGGGATTGGTCACTATGGGATCAGAAGCTTGTTGGGAGTCAGGATCAACAAGATAAATTCCCTGCAAATGAACAACTGAGACAGAGTTTTTAAGCTTTAGTATATGAATTTCAGCGTTAAAGCTAGGATTTGGCGGTGAAAATGCTATTAGACAGTCTAGATGAGATAATGGAGCAAGTTTCAGACAAGGAAGGGAAAGAATATTTTATATTCTTAGGGAGGCACTAGTAAATTCATGGACCTGTAGAGAAGGGCCATTTTTAACAGTTCAAGAGATTATATTCATGAGCCTTTTTTTGGAACAGGAGAAATGGGCAATGGTGAGGTCTCATTGATTTAGATGAACAAAGGAGTTATAATCCCCAAAGGTAGCAGGATTAAATTCGCAGGTCTTGGTAAAAACTTCCTAAGCGGTAAGAGATTCAGGAGTGTTCTATTATTCTCAATTGAGGCAAGTAACAACTAGTGAGCTCCTTCAGAGATCTCAGGAAGAAAAAGTTTGAAGATAAGGACATCAACTAACTCCATACCTTAGGACTTATAAAGTGCCTTGTTGGGACTTTGTAATGCCCACACCATCCAGTTTTGATAGATAATGAGTACATGCCTGTTTGATCCGCAAGAGTTTCTTTGTAACATATAGATTTATAGCAGATGAAAAAGTTATCACTGTTTCATAATCAACGTTTGAGTTTGTTTCCCTATAAAATATTAATCTATTTATAGAAATATTTTGGCGTATTAGTGTTCCATCAAAGGATGATCCCCACAATGTTTGTAGGAGTTTAATTGTTGGTTTTATCAACAGTTAAACTTTTTTATGCAGATCAATTAGGGTTTGTCACCAACTGATTAGGTTGTTACTGGAGTTACTAAAGTGTTGGCAACGTCTTTTATAAAAGTAATTTGCGGGTTAGCCTGAGTTATGCAACCAGCTATTAATGGTTAAAGGGCCCCGTTACTTATGCAGATTGCTAGCTTATAAAGGGCAGTCCACTGGTGATGAATAAAGGCTTTGAGAACACTATTTTAGAAACCAAATCCAGAAGGATTTTTAATTAGTCAGCGGCAGAAACCAACTAGAGGATGAATGTTCATCGCTTTAGCTGACTCCTTATGGTTAAATTTATTAGTGATGGATGACGTTTCAGGAGCCAACGGAGGAGTTGAGCGCCAAATTTTTTATTTGAACCCCTTTTTTATTATAATAAAGACAGACTTTTAGAGTTTAACAAACATATAGATAGCACATTATAATAATGCTCTCTTCTGAAAAAGTTGGAGGTATATGTTATTTTGTTTATATTTTCTCTCAAAATCAAATACTCTTGCATAAGAATCATAAGTATAGTTTCCCTTGTTCAGATTGTGTTCCAGTAATTGTAAGGCTTTCCACAAAGGGCAAGAAGCTATGTGGTATCTACACCCCTTTTCAGTAGAAAAGGCCAACTATGATTTTAAGGAAAATCTCATACTTGCTCCCTCTTCAATCCCTCCACTACTTAGTACTTGGTATGTTGAAAAGCTAAGCTTCTGTGTAGATAAATCCTTCAACTATACTAAAACGTCAAAAGTACTTTAGGTAAGTCCCCCAATACCGCTTTATATTTTTATAAAACTTTAAAATATTGCAAAAATTCTGATGCCTTTTGTTTTATGATGTCCTAGAAACAATAATTTGGTTTTGTCAAGGAATACAGAAAATTCTGACCCTGATTTTACCCTCCCATTATTATTTCCTCAATATCCCTTTCTGATGGTTTTAGAAATTTGCTGCTGATTAAGCAATAGACCTCTAAAGATGGAGAACGCCTTAATAAAATAAATTTTTTAAAATTTTCTAGAGAAGTCAAACTGGGGAGAAGCAATGATGATATGCCCCATCGCCTCCCCAACCTCAATCATCACGTCAACTTGCAAATTGGCTCTCTTCCTATTTGAAGTTCCAAAAGAATTTGAAAATTGACCTTCTCCCCCAAATGCTAACCTTGGAACCTGCAGCTGTAGAAGATGTTAACCTAAGAGCTGCAGAACCCAAGAACAGAGCTTTAAACTGTAATACTCATTTCCTTATATATAGACCAGTACCCTTACAAGTAAGGGCACTAGCCTATTTTATTCTTTAGGTTTCATTTATTTTAAATAAGATCTTCACCTACCAATCTTTGAAGTTTTTGCCATTTTCTAGATAGCATTTAGTGCAGCATGGAGCACATCATGACTAACATGATCCCGCTGAAATGGTTGAGCCCCAGTCAGATAGAAGGTTGTGGGCCCACACTGACAGCAATTGCTTGGTTCTTCTGGTGGCTGATTGGAACCTGCCAGTTTGGACCCAGAGAAAACTTGGGCTTCCCCAAGCCTTAAAGTACTCTTGTGTAATAACTGTAAGGATAGTTTCCCTTATTCAGAAGTACCACCAAGTTACCATAAGGAAGAGCGTCATATCCTGGTTAAAAGTGAACATATAGCAAGTTAAGATCATTGGCTCTGAAGATAAACTAGATATTTTTTCATACTTTATTACTTTGCCCTTTAAACTTTGTTCAAGAATAACTCAAGAACACTTTAGATTTGTGCAGTAAACTTAAAATTTTTACATTTGGTGCTCACTGTAGGGATATTTGAGTTTTTAGGTTTTATAGCACGTTAGAGTTAACATGAAGACTTTGTATAAAAACAAACTTTGGAAGTTGTGGACTGAACTGGATATGGTGAACAATAATATGTTGAATATGGCGTCACAATACAATCTGACTACCTTGGAAGTAATATTTTCAAGTTCTGAAGAGTTATAGTGCATGTTACAAAGGGCAATAATGATTTGTATGAATAAAGTCATTTACTTAGAGAGGAAGAAGACTGAAACATTTAAAAAAATTAATGTTCCAGAAACCTAATTAGAAGCAGAAAAAAACAATTCTGTCAGATTCTGAATGAGGTAAAAAATCTTAAAACAGTTACAAGATTTTATAAATAATTAGTGCAACTGAGCTCTGAAGGAGGTGGAAGTAGCCAATAACAATTAAGAAGAGGAAATTTCTATTGGCAAAGTGATGCTCCCAAGAACCATGTCTGGGACTTTTGCAGCCATTTTGGAGAAAACTTCTAAAGATTAACCCCTTAGTTAGTAGGGTCATCTGTCAAGCACCTCCCTTCACAGTAGCGACAGAAAATTTTCAGAATACGCCAAAAAACCCTATTTTTTACCAGGATAATGCCCTGGACTTTTTCCGCCTGCTTGAAATGATGATGTACAGATATGGTGATTGTCAGAGAATAAACATTATGAACTTTTTAGACACTGATTTCAAAATTTGGTGTTGCCACACTTAAATGGAGATGATTGGATGTTCAAAGATCCCATGGAGGCAATCATAAATATGTTTGGAAGCCCTGAATAGATGGCTAGTTGCAAGCAGGAGATCATGAGTATACAGTTTAAGAAGGGTGAAGCTTTGCCAGCTTTTGCCGACCATTTTTACCAAGACAATTCAAATCCTGGAAGGCGCAAAAGTTCTTTCAGATTTTGATTCTCATATTGCTATTAAGACGGCTCTTAACTCTACAGAGACCTTCACTAAGCCATGGTTTTTGCACTTGCAATTCAGACTTTTACTATGAAGATAGCGGATTATCTCAAGATGTTAGGTATAACTTCAAAGCACTTAAACAAATTCTAAAATTAATTTCTATCAAGAATAATCAGAACACAGTAAAGTTTGATGGGTCAAATAAGGATTTACAGAACCGTGTAGTACTGTGAAAACCATCCAAACTGCAGAAATGCATAGCAAATCATAAAGCTGCTGTCATGAATTTAGCAGAACTGGACTTTTTCCTCTCAATGTTGAGATAAAAAGCCAAATTATCAAGTAAACTGGTTTAGGCTAAAGAGAAGGAAAATGTCCAGGCTTTGGGAAAAATTACTTTGCAGTCTATATATGGAACAATATAGTACTGTAACGAATCCTGTTCCGCCTAATATTTTTTAAGATAAATTGTTTTTTTCTATTTTATTTGTATTAAGTATAAACTTGATCCGCTCTAACAGGTTATAATTTTAATGTGAATGTAACTCTTAGAGAAAAGGCGAGGAGTATCAACTCAGATATTGTGAAAGAGGTCACTCAGCCTTATGCCTAACAGGGAGCCAAATATGTCAGAACCGCTGAGAACATCATAGAATGATTAAGACGAAGCTTTATAATATGATGCTTTCATTTTTATCAGAGTCACCAAGGACTTCTTTCCCAATCTGTCTGATTAATTAATTAATACTTTAGACTTAGAACATGAAGCTATAATTTACTCAATAAGCACTTTATTATAATACTCTAAGTATAATTATGCAGATTTCAGTCAATTAAGTATAAGTAAAACAGTAACTACTAGTAGAGTGCCTATTAGTAATGTTTTACCAATTTGGTGAAGCTAATGAAGATCTATTCGGACTTGGAGCACAAAAGTATGGAATTGTCATACTGAGTACTACAATTTCCTGTCATGCATATGATGTGCATTGCCTTTTTGGTTTGGATTGCTGGTGGTATCTCTTCCCACCATAGTGTTAGCAAATCAGAATTTGATATATTAACTGTAATGATATTCCTGAAGAAATATGGTGTCAAATGTGATTTTGTTGAAAATGCCTTAACAATTTTTGAGGCAAAAGTTGCCTTTGATATCATAAGAAAGGGGAAGTTTGCTGACAAATAAGAATAGCCTTGTATATTTAATTTGCAATGCTGGAATAATTCCTATCTAATACAAACTAGTTGATAGAAAAATACATGAAATGCTAATGCAGACCCTTAAGAAGCATAGGATATTAGGAAGTCAAAAACAACAACTATTAATCTGCCAGGAACGCAACTAGTAGCTAACATGGGGTTAACTCTGAAAACTTTTGGAACAATTATATGTAGAAATCATTGCCCCGTGAAAAAGTCAAGATTGGAGCCTTAGTTAGCTCTGGGGATTATAACTCCAGAACATGGAGATATGCAAGTTGTACTGGACAATCTGAGTGAAAACCTGATGAAGAAGATAAAAAACCAAAAAAAGTGTTTGCTCATTTATCCCAACTGCCAAGATCAGAGAGTTTTCAGATTTTAGGACAGTAGCAGAAATGGAATTACTGTTTTTTTTAAAAAATATCCAAGTAATAGTGTTTGAGAGCATCTTGATGGGTTTTGGAACATCATCAGGAAGAAGTACTCTGATTTTTTGAAGAATACTAGGTGATATTGCTCATCATGATCATGATCTAAGACGCGCAATAAAGGTGATACTTAAGGTTGATGTAGGGGAATCTTTACCATAAAAATTAACCCATCTGACAATCCAAGGCTGCTAAGGCAGTAGTTAGCGAGTAAAATTAGTAAATTAATGATCTTGGGCTCCTCATGCCTTCTTTGAGTCCATGGGCTACTCTGATCCTTATAGTTAAGAAAAGGACAGGTCAAATTGAGTGGTGATCAATTAATGCAATTAATCAAAATCCCAAAGGAGGATTCATATATGCTGCCAAGGGTAGATGACGCACTTGATCATCTAGGGAAAAAATTTCTTTTGGACATGGATTCAACCTTAGGTTATTGAAAGATAGACTTTACAAAAGAAGATCAGGAGAAATGTGCAACAATCACAGTACAAGGGCTATACCATTCAGCTAAAAATTCACAAGGACTATGTAACGCGTCAACAACCTTCAAACATTTATTGCTCCATCTTATATGATTTTTAGTTGTCCTGAATTTCAATATATCTGAAAAAATCAACGTTTTTAGTTGGGCTTTTACTGACCTCTTGGTCATTTAGAGGAAGAGTTTCAGCGCATAATGGTAGAAAATTTAAATTAAGCAAGAAAAAATTATTTCTTTAAAAGGCTTGAATACTTGAGGTTGTGTTGAATTCAGCGGATTGCAACCTCAACCATAGAAAGTTTTGGCTACTTAATGGATGTTAACCCAAAGTGTGTTTGAGATATACAACTCTTTTTGGGATAGTTGGCTATCATTGCTAGCACCAAAGTCTTCGCCAGGATTACCAAACTAATATTCCATTTGTTATAGGATCTTAAAAATGGATTCATATGGAATGAAGTGGCCCAAGATTCGCTCAATATTTAAGGAAATATTTGAATTATAGTCACATTTTAAAGTAACTAAATTTTAAATGGATCATATAATTCAGATGAATGCCTTACTAATAGCCATCAGAGCCGTTATAAGTCAAGAAGATGAAGCTGGGGATGAGCATCCTGTGGCTTATGTGATTCAAAAATTGGTTCTAGTTGTTAACTTTTTGGGAGATGTGTATTATTTCGGGATTTTAGCTTGCTTCAGCTCTCCTATTAACTGCACAGGTTCCTGGTAGACGCTTTGATTTGTTATAGGTATTTATTGAAATTAGGATGATAATAGTATGAAGACTAATATTCAAGTTTAGTGCTCTTAAAGCCACGTTGAGTATGAAGTTTAATGCTAAACTGGTGCTTCTTCATCCTGAAGGTATCTCTAAACGGTTAGGCAACTCTTCCCTCTTCTATTCTCTTCATGCAGAGTCCTCCAAGACTTTGATGGCGACCAAAATAAACTAAGGATTTCCAATTCTTAAACTCAAATCTCGTTAGTAAACTATACAACCAATGGATTCCAGTCTTAATTATAAAAGTAACTAAACTATGCCAATTTTACTAATCAGTTTTATTACTAAATAAAAGGAAATTTATAAGATAATAAAGCACCCAAATCTCCTGTTGAATTACAACTAGTAAAGGCATCCATCGCCAATGATTTAACCCTCCAGAGTCACGCTCAACTATTACTTTCCTCAATGGTTTAGTCAGATTCTCCCGCTGACCTGAAATGTGACCCTCCTGGGTTGAATAGAAGAATGGATCCTAGCGCCTGCACTTATTCCAGCGATTCACCCCTATTAGGTTAGCAACCTGAGTAGGTAATGAAACTATTACCCATAAACAGAAGGTTGCAATACCTAAAAGATTAAATATCTAGTTGCTATCAAGGCATTGTCTATTGCCTATTAACTCCTAAACTCCCTTAGTTGATTGGTGACAAGACTTTACTGACTTCTAGAAATCAAATTAATTATCAATACTAAAATTAACAATTAAATTGCTGCTAATTTATTATGTATCATATCAAAATTATTGGTGATTATGGACCAAAAATATCCTAAGTATGTTATAAATTGGGATTTGTGGCCTAGTGATTCCACTTAATAATATTCAACTATGATGACACAGGACCAAGGGCTTTATTAGTTAATTCAGACTCAATAATAATAGTCAACTTAATAATCTGAGCATGTGGACTTTGTTAATCCATGTCAAAATTAGCTTTTAGATGTCAATTGAGTTTATAATCAAATTAATTACTAATTAGTGGTATAAATCGCCTTGGTATGTGCTGCTGATTGCTTAGGAGTATCAGTTCAGCTATTTGCAGATGCGTCAGAAATGCTGTCTTGAGATATTATAAGTTTCACGATTCTGATATGACTGGACAATAATAGTGGGAAAGCTAGGGCGGAATCCACCAAAAATGATATCAGTACAATTATTTGAGTGCCTCAGGATGAGGCAATATTGGGATATAATGGGTTTTATTGGATATAACAGGTTTTATTGGATCGCCTCTATATAAGGCAATAAGGTGATAAGACAATGTTGACATTCAACAAATATGAAGTAAATCGCCTACAATTAGGGTGACAGAGGATTAGAGAATAACAAGCTGAATTTGAGGAAAATTAGTGGAATAGAATATCCCAAGCCATGAGAGCATTATCCCCTGAAGTTGCTGTATATAAGCAAGATGGGCAATTGAGAGAAGGTAGGTTGTTAATAGTAAAGAAGAAACGGGACAGCAAAAGGTAACTGTATTTATAAAAAATAAATAAAGAACTGATTGGGGCAATTTCTCCTATTTTAAGTATATTTTCAAGTGTGTCCAAAGGACTGACAATCCCCACATTTTCTGTCTGTTGATCAGTGGGTTTGACCTGTGCAAATAACATGACGGATCCTAATGATACCATCCAAATTTATAACAGTGGTGCTCACTACAGGGGGCCCATTGATCAACCACCTAACACTCTGAAACTCCATTCACCAGCCATGCCTTACACAAGCTGTGTTGTTGGGAATCTTCACAGAACACCGCACCAGCTGGATATGAGGAACTCAAAGTTACCTTAGACATGGTGCTCAAAAACCAAGATGAACTTCTTCAAGAATGAGATGCTGTCATGCACCAACTTGATAGTACATTTAGCCAAATGCAAATCTTGGGACAACAAAACAAAGAACTCACCAAACAATGAATGATACCACCAAACAGCAGCAGTGTGAAGAACAAAGATTGACCAATACCTCTCAGTATTCTCGCTGGGACAATGATGACCATCAAGAGGGGGCATCATACAAGGAAGAATATGACGCTGATCAGAGCTACTACACCCAGGATGGTAGTAATGGATACAAATATGAGTCGGAATGACACTTCCCTCAAGTAATGGTGGTACTGCCCATGCAGAAGGTCATGCTACCCCTGAAGCAGTGGACATCCCAACTTCCACTAATCCAGCTCCTCATCGAGAAACTGCTTTTGGATCTCAATCCATTCCTCAGTATGGCCCAAACCCCGTGAATGGGATGAGGAGGTTAATATCAAAAAATTACCTCCATTTGACTACAATGGGAACATTCATGGGTTCTTCAAATGGTTTGAGTTTGCAGCGGAAGGTGCCTCTGATAGACAGAAGGCTAAGTTGTTAATATCTGCCTTGGATGTCAGAAGCACCAATCAGGTCACCTGTTACCTCTCAAGTAGCTCTGTCACCTATAAGGATGTAAAGGATACCATACTCTGCCTGTTTGGGGGTACTTCAAAGATGTTGCAGCAAAAAGCAGAATTCTTAATAATCAGATTCCATCAAAATGAGACTCTCCTAGAGTTTGCTGATTAATTCACAACAGAAGCCCATGTGCTGATTGGAGCTGGGTACTTAGCGGAAGCTGATGTGTGCATTGCCATGACCTCTGCGGTGAAGCCATATTGCAAACTTCATAATGTTATTTCACTGCTTCTGGATGATGACGTACCTCTGCTCAAGATTGTACAGTTTTTGCGTCATGTATCCCCTAACTTTCCGCTGCCAAATATGGAATGGAAGACTAATTCTGCTACTGCACCCTCTTATTCAGGAGAATACTCTCATCCACCTCCAGCTCCAGTTAGTAATCCTTGGCCTTTCTATAACTCTGCGCCTCGTCCTCAGCCAAATTATACTCAACAGTTTGATCAGAAACAATGGGCTGGCCATGAAAACTGTCAGCAACCCAGTTATCAACCAGGACCTAGCTATGCCAACTGTCAACAATCAGCTTACTGACCTGGGGCTGGTTACGCTGAATGACCCCAAACTTTCTGGTCTGGACCCTCTTATGATAATCAAGGACGTGGCTCTTATGGGGTTAACTGCTATGAATGCGGTCGCCCTGGTCATTTGGCAAAATTCTGCCATAACCGCCGTGTGAACTACATACACCAAGATCAATACTATCAGGGAAAAGATGGAGCGGAGTAGAGATGGGACCCTCTACCTCCATGATACCCACTCAAAACGTCCCCAAATCAATAGTAGTATACCCTGCAGAAGTCCCTCAGTATGATGACGGACTTTTATATCAGCAGCCAGTTGGAGGAGTAAATGTAGTAACCTGAGCTCAAGCCAAGGTGGCGGCAGAAGAAGAGTCCCCAAACAACTGAAGCTGTATGCCTGTCAAATGCTTGATCAAGCTTCCTCAGACCAACTTGATTCTGCCACGGATGCGCCAACTCTGAAAGGAGTAAACGTCGCCCTTCTAGTAGATGCCATTGTCAAAGAATACCCCCAAGTCGGTGAGGGGATAATGAGTTTTCTTGAAAAAGAGAGCCTGTAAATGTTCACATATTAAACAGTCAATATTCTTCTTATTCTGAGTGTACATACTGTGATATTTTTGTAGCAAAAAATAGAGTTTGCGCTATAATAGATACTGGTGCTCCAGTCAACATAGTTTCCACTAAATTGATGGCAAAGTTGACGTTGAAACCTGATGTGGACCATTGAATGGTGTATGGAACTGCTGGAGCAGTAAGCACCGTCTCTGAGGGGGCTTACAGTGCGCTACCTCTGCGCTTTGGGTCCATTGTTGTTGTAGCCCTGGCAATTGTGCTGCCAATGAAAACTATGACCTTTTAATTGGGACCGCTTTCCTGCGCCATTTTGGGGCTGTCATTAATATGATGGAGGAGACCCTCGCCATTCTGGGTCAGCGGATCCCAATTTACTTTACCACTAGTGGAGTATCAAAGGATCTGGTGCATATGAGCCATATCAACCTTGCCTATAGTGATGGGGTGATGCCAGTTCGCTATCACCAACTAAAGTGCAAGACTCAGCCCCTTCCCCAGCAGATATACAAATATCAAGGGATACCTCTTCGAGTGGCAGGGCCCATATCTATACCTTCTGGCCATCAAGTCCTAGTGAACTCTGAGTTAGAGGTGGAAGTGCCAAGTGGGTTATATGGGGAAGTCATTGGGCTCTATCATCAAACATGGTTTGAGCCACATGTGGCTCCAGGGATTATACTTCTGGGACATGGGGAGATTAAGGTTTTGTTAGCAAACCTCCAGAGTGAACCAATGCAAATCCGCTGACACCAAATTGTAGCATATTTACATCTGATTCCAATAGATGAGGTCCATCAGGTTCATGATTTCAGGTCATTGGATGAATTTGGTCTACCAGCCAAGACACCTGCTGATGTACTAATGGTGGTACCATGGAGTAATTTAACTGGACTATTGGAAGAACAAAAAGACCAAGCAATAGCTTTATTTCAGAAGTATAAGGGGATTTTTGCTGTTGACAATCATGATTTAGGGTGTGCTTGGGGGGTGGTCCATTGAGTAGACACAGGAGATCATCCTCCTATAAGGTCTCAGCTGATCCGCCAATTGTGGGCAGTGGAAGACGTTGTTACTGATGAAATTGACAAGTTGCTAGAGCAAGGGATGCTCAAACCATCCAAAAGCCCATGGGCTTCACCTGTTCTAATTGTAAAAAAGAAGGATGGCACCAACTGCATAGTAATAGACTACCGGAAGCTCAACAGTATTACAAAAAAGGATTTGTACCCTTTGCCAAGAATTGATGATGCTTTGGACTGATTAGGGGGAGCCCATTATTTTTCTGCAATGGACTTGATATCAGGTTACTGGCAAATTGAGTTACCCCCAGTGGAACAGGAAAAATGCGCTGTAATCACCTCTAAAGGCCTTTTTCAACTGATGCGGATGCCTCAAGGGCTGTGCAATGCCCCAGCTACATTTCAGCGAGCCATGGACACTATTCTTGGTGACCTGAAACTGTCATGCGTCCTTGTATACCTTGATGATATTAATGTTTTCTCTAAAACCTTTTTGGAGCATCTTGACCACCTAGAAGCAGTATTCCGCCAGCTGGCTGAGGCAAACATTAAAATTAAACTCAAAAATGTAACTTCTTCAAAGATCAGCTGGAATACCTGGGGTTTGTGGTAGACTCTAAAGGGCTGAAACCACAGCTGGCTAAGGTGGAGGCCATCAGCAAAATGACTACTCCCAATAGTAAGCGTGACATACAGGTATTTTTGGGAATGGTCAGTTACTACCTGGCGCTTTATCCCTAATTTTAGCTGTATTGGGGGGCCACTATTCAAGTTGTTAAAAAAAGATGCTGTGTTCAAATGGATGGAACGTCATCAATCTGCTTTTGATACACTCTGTACAGCGTTGATCAGCGCACCAGTGTTACAATATCTGAACTTCAATCAGGAGTTTATCGTTCAGATGGATGTGTCCCTCTCTGCTGTTGGGGCTGTACTTTCTCAGAAAGATGATGAGAGAGAGGAACATCTGGTAGCATACTGTAGTCAAAGTCTGAACTGTCACAAGTGTAATTATACTGTGACCAAGTGGGAGTGCTTAGCAGTGATCTACGCGTATAAGCAATTCAGAGTCTATCTGCATGGGGTAAAGTTTAAAGTTGTAACAGATCACGCATCATTACGCTGGTTGCAGAACCTCAAAGAACCTGAAGGCCAGTTGGCTCAATGGGCTCTTAAGTTGCAGGCTTATGATTTTGAGATTCTCCATCAGCCAGGAGTAAAGCATCAGAACGCTGACTGTTTATCTTGATTACTGACTATTGCGGTGACAGAGGACCTCAGTGACATGATGTACAATAAGATGCTCAGCAGAAAATATGATGACAAACCGCCCCAAGTGATCAAAGTGTTAAATGAGATGCAAACGAATACCTTCCAATGGAATGGGGAACTGTACAAGTGGATTGGCGATTCTAGGGTGAATTTTCCGCGCCCCTCAGCATGACTGGGAATCATTATGAGCGCGCACAAGGCAGTTGGGCATGGTGGAGTGCATAAGACTATGGAGTTGTTATGCCCCCAGTACTATTGGGAAAGTATGAGCTTTGATGTGCTCAAAACTATTTCCTGTTGCCATCAGTGCCAAGTGGAGAAGCCATTTCGCCATATGACATCATTTCAGTTAGTGAAACCACATTTCGCTTGGCACATGGTTTCCCTCAATGTCATTGGCCCCTTGCCAACAGGAGCCAACTGGTGTAAGTACATTCTTGTGGCTATTGACCACTTGACCTGGTGGGTTGAAGAGAGGGCGATATGAGACTTGGGGGTGGTTACTGTGGCCAGGTTCATGATGGAATGCATTATTCAGCAACACGGCTGCCCTCAGTTTATTCTCACTGATAATGGAACCAACTTCACCTCGCACATCCTACCCAAACTGAATGAGCTTATGGGAATCCGTGGGGTTCTGATGACCCCATATCACCCCAAATCCAATGGAATGGTCAAACGGGTGAATGGAACTCTGGTGAACATACTACAAAAATTAGTAATAGATTGACCTTCCAATTGGAGCTCTCTCCTTTCCACTGCCATGTTCGCCTATAACATTAGTTACCATTCTGCCATGGGGAAGAGTCCCTTCCAACTACTATACAGCAGACACCTGGCTCTTCCAGCGTTACTTTATTTGTGTGTAGAAGACACTGGTGGACTGGAACCCCACCACTATTTGACTAACCTCACGAACATTCTGATCAAACTGCAAACTGAAGCATTTTCCTTCAGTTTAGCCAAGAAGATCAGGAATCAGGCTGCTGATCAGGCACGTTGTAGCAGGCTGGCGCCATTCAAGGAAGGCGATATGGTTCTCTTCCATGACCAACATGGATTTGGGTGGAAACACAAGCTGGCCAGTATTTGGATTGGTTTGTTCAAAGTTATAGAGAAAACTGGAGTCAACGTGTATACCATCAAGGATCCTGAAAGTGGTCAGATCATTAACCAAATACATGTGAAGTTCCTCCAACCTTACAAACAATATGATCTTATCATCCAGTTAAGGAGGGGGTAATGTTGCAATTCCAATATGACTGGTTGACAATCGTGGGACAGCTAGGGCGGAATCCGCCAAAAATGATATCAGTACAATTATTTGAGTGCCTTGAGATGAGGTGATATTGGAATATAATGGGTTTTTATTGGATATAACAGGTTTTATTGGATTGCCTCTATATAAGGAAATAAGGCGATGGTGACAAATGACGAATATATAAGTAAAGCGCCTACAATTAGGGTGACAGAGGATTAGAGAATATCAAGCCAAATTTGAGGAGAATCAGTGGAATAGAATAGCTAAGCCATGAGAGCAGTACTGCCTGAAGTCGCTGTATATAAGTAAGATGGGCGATTGAGAGAAGGTAAGTTGTTAATAGTAAAGAAGAAACGGGACAGAAAAAGTTAGCTTTATTTATAAAAAATAAATAAAGAATTGATTGGGGCAATTGCTCCTATTTTAAGTATATTTTCAAGCTTGTCTGAAGGACCGACGATACCCACATTGTCTGTCTGTTTCTCAGTGAGTTCAACCTGTGCAAATAACTTGACAGATCCTAACGATACCATCTGAATTTATAACAATGAGTTTAATACTGACTCTTGGGCCATGTGAGATGCCCCTGAGTCAAAAGGATTGTAGACCCACAGATGAACTTATTACATTTTTCTCTGATTAATTGCCATTGAAAATGAGGCATCATGGGTAAGATGTGGTTAACATTGAACTCTATAAAATATCTCCAAATTGATGCTAATAAATACAATCATTTATCAATACAATCTAATTGTTTAATATACAAGCTTTTTTTATTTAATACTTTTCCATTGTATTAAGTTGAGAAATTACTTAGGATCATAATGATCAGGGCAGTGAGCCATTGCTCAAGTAAGCAACAGAAGAATAAAGCTTTATAGTATCATTTCCAAGGAGTTTATATCTTGACTATTATCATCATCTGGTCTATTGTCTCCATACAATAGACGCTCATAACTCCAACTTATCTTAAGAAGAAGAACCAGCCCAATTTAAGTAGCCTTAAAGCTTCAACAATTGGCACTCATGGCTGGAAATGCAGATGGTGACAACGCTGAGCAGGGAAGCAACCCTTGGCTGTATCAATTTTTCAAGGATGAATATACAAAATTTCAAGACTAAGCAGACATAATGAGTCATAAAATTTATAATCTCACTGAAGACGTTACTTTTATCAATTAGGCAAATAATGCTCTACATAAAGAAGTGAATGATTAAAAGAAATTAATCAGAGAGAAGATCAAGTAATTTCTGCACTTCAATTTCAGATGACCATTCTGAATGAGAAAATTGCGATATTGAAGGATTGGGATAATGGTCAAAGCCAGCACGCCCAAAGTGATTCTACTAAAGCAGTGATGCCTCTGAACATCATGAGATTGATTCTGGGCCACGTCAGCAATTGCCACGTAGAATGTTTCCTTTGGCCAACCCAAGTTCCACTAACTGTGGCGCAGCGCCTCAGCACCCTGATACGCGTGGTTCAAGAATCAGAGAATTAATCGCGATACCCTTGAGCAGGAGAATGATAATTACAAACTGTTAAACCTTCTCGCTTTTAATAACAATGGAAATATAGCCACTATTATCAAATGCTTTGAAATGGTCATATATGGAGCCAGTGACCATAAAAATATGGCCACTATGATCAAATGCTTAGATGAATAGAGTATTGAGCAAATTATGCCTCATTTGGATGAAAACCCAACCTATGCCAAAGTCAAAGGGTCCGAGCTTCATGAACTTGGAGGTCTAAAACAAATGTCAACTAGAAAATCCAAATTCATAAAATATCAGCTTTAAGAAAGATGAAACAATTGATGAATTTGCAGATTAATTCTATTGTGAAGCTCAAGTTCTTTTAAGTGCAAAGGCTATGATCAATTTTGATGCTAAGATTACATTACAACATACAGTCCAACTTTACTGACACTGTTGAACACCTTATTGCCTGCTTTTGTGCAAAACCTTGCAACGTCTGAATTGATTGATTATCTGCGTAAATGTATACAAAATTATGGCTCTCCCAAACTTTGGATACAGGTCAGGACCTGCTGCCGCTGTTGAAAAACCCTACAATACCAATAATACTGACAGTGATCCGCCTGTGAAAACTTAGCAAACCTTAAATACAAGGGCCTCACGCCCATTAAACGAGGTTACTTGCTATAGCTGCAATTATAAAGGACACTATGCTTGTTGATGCCATCAGTGTAGTGTTAATGTAGCCCTTCCAAATAACGTGCAGGTGGAGGGAAAAGAACAAGCACAACAAATGTGGGACGCTCTATTGTGCCAAAAACATCAATACAACCTGGCCAACATGAAAACACGGGCCATGGGGCCTCAATTACTAGCAAAACAAATTCTATTTTATCACCAAATGAAAAATTTATGGCATACATGTGGTAACTTGCTCTCAGAGTAAAGTTTTTATACCTGAAGCCTCTTAAAAAGCTGCTAAACCGTATGTGCAAAAGATACTTGAGAATCATCCAGCTGAGGGGCTGAGTAATGCAGCAGATATCCTTAGCTTGAAGGGGGTGAATATAGCTATGCCAATTGACACATTCATCAATGAATGTCCTATCATCGGAAATAACCTGAAGCATACTCTTTTTTTAGCACTAGATGGTCCCAACCCAAGGGTGGGATTCATCGATGTTTATTGAATTACGCCTGGGCTCCTAAGAGCCTGAGGCGAGGGAAGGGGAAGGAGGAGGCATCGAGGAATGGAGGGGGGTTTGCACACCAGAGCCGTGCTGCAGTGACAACTGAGCGGGGGAGGGTTGGCGACATAGTGCAGACCTTCAGGGCCATCTCAAAGTGTACCTGAAAGTGGGTGATCATGTGTGGAAGGGTACACACCCGCTGGTCAAAGGCAGCACGAAGGAAGGAGCTATGGATGGTCCAGATGGCTGTGGCATAGGCGAGGACATGGAGGGGTCAGTGGCAACCAGGCAATGTCTGCTCGAACATGAGGTCTTTCACAGGGTGTCCAGACCAGGGCTGAGCATGGAGGAGCGCGCGGGCCTTTGGCCAAAATGCGGCGACACCTGGACAGGTGAAAAATCAATGGAGGTGGGAGTCAATAGGCTCCGCACAGTGGGGGCAGCTTTGGTGCGAGAAGGTAGGGCCAGTCCAGTCCCCTGTCCTGTATGAACAGTGGAGCACCCTCCATCAGGTGTTGGACACCTTTGCTGTCAGGATGGGGTGATGGACGTCCTTCCACAATTCATTAAGGTCAAATCTCACGGAGGGAGGGAGGAGCTCAAGGAGTCTTGGGCGGATGGGAGGACGATCTTGGGGGTTGAGGCGAGTTGTGACAACTTTTCCATTGTGCACAATTGCATGGCGACGGGGGCTGAGACCAGGGCCTTCCCTTCAGTATGGGAAGGCATGGTGGATCCGCGCGCCTACTCGTTTCAGGGAAAGGAGAGCCTGGTTCCAGTAGGGGGATGAGGATGGTTTCAGGCGATGGCCTGGGTTGTTTGTGAGCCACTCCCCTAATGAGGTCAGAGATGCTCTAGGAAGACCCAGAGCTGCTGACACTGACTGGCGGAGGGCGGGCGCCCATTGGGGCATGGGGGTCGCGTCCCAGCAGACAATTGGCCATAGGAACTTCAGGAAGATTGTGGTGGCGTGGGATTGCGTGTCCAGAAGCCCTAGGCCCCCTTCATTGCAGGGTCTGGCAATGGTTGAGAGGGCCATTGGTGGATGGTTTGAGCCCCATATCCAACAGCGGAGGAGTACATTGAGCCGCGTATAAAAGGCATCTTTGAATGGGCAGACGTGCTCTAGGAACCAGACTTTGGAGAGGAGGAACACATTGGCCATCAGAGCTCGACCCTGGGGGTGATGTGCCGCCGGTTCCAGCTGGCAATCCTGGAGTTAACTGCTGCGAGGAGCAAGTCCTCATTGTCTTTTAGCGCAACTCCTTGTTGGTTGGTGAGAACGCCCAGGTGACGGAAGGTACCGCGCACAGGTTCAATACCAAATGGTGGGGGGAAGGTGGGGTAGCTGACCTGTACAACTGTTGTCTTGGAGGTGTTGACCATGGCGTTGGACGCCTTGGTGTACCTCTCAATGGTCACAGCAGCGAGGGCAACATCCCCAGGGCAGCCAAATGCAATGGCAGTGTCATCTGCAAATGCCATGGTGCGTGTGGGGGCTTTACCTGGGACTAGAATCCCTGTTAGCTTGTCCTGTAAGGAGGCCAAGAGGGGGTCAAGGGTGATGTTAAAAAGGATAGGGCTCAGGGGTCCCCTTGCCGGAGACCTTGTCCAACTGGTACTGCCACTGTAAAGCCCATTGGCGCCAGGACTCTGGTGTGGAGCTGGTTATAGAGCTCTAATATCCAGCGCCTAGCTGCGGGGGGAGATGGAAGCGGGCCAGGGAAGCATCATTATACTTCCAGTCTACCCGATCATATGCTTTCTCCATATCCAGGAGAGCCACAAAGCCATTCACCTTATGAGAGTTAGCAGTCAAAGTCACGTGAAGGTCATTATAGTTGTCCCATAACGACCTCCCTGGAACAAAACCGTGCTGGGATGGGGAGAGGCGAGGTGACACCCATTTGGTGATGCGGTTGGTCAGAAGCTTCATGAAGAGCTTGTGGTCTGTGTTGATCAACGCTATGGGGCGCCAGTTCACCAGGTTCTCACGGTCTGACTTCTTGTGAATGAGAGTCGTGATTGAGCCTCTGGAGTTGGGGAGGACCTCGCCATTCACCAATAGTGCAGCGAAGAGGTCGCGGAGGGTTCTGGCTATCACTGCAGGTTCCAGAAGGTACACCTCGAAGGGTATTCCGTCTGGGCCTGGGGCTTTAAGCCGTGGAGATTTCAGAAGGTTTTCCATCACCTCCTGCCTGAAGCATACTCTTAACTCTTTGGATTCTTTTTTTTAGTACTAGATGGTCCCAAAACTCTTTGGATTCTTCCCCTATCCACTTAGTAAGCTTTATTGATTCTTATTAAAAAATGAAGCATGAAAAATGAAAAAGATAGAACATAAAAAATATAAAAAATGATAATAATAAAGTTTATAAGAATCAAAAAAGTAACAATATAGAAAAAATTTTAATTTGTGAACTCTAAAGCCTCATCGCCACTGGGGCTAAATGACCCTTCTTTGGAAGGGGAGAGTGAGATCAAAGGCAAGGAGGCTGGTTTGGGTTTGACATGGATTGCTGGAGTTGCAGCAGGCAGAGAAGTTGAACTTTTGGAAAACGTCAAAGTATAGCTGGTTGAACCAGCCTAGGAAACAAAGGCAAAACGCCTGATCTAACTTTAGCATTCAGAATGGAATTGTGGATTACTCAGAAGAAAGTTTTATCCAGGGATGAAAGGCTATTAATGTAGCATCATATTTTTTTAGTACTAGATGGTCCCAACCCAGTAGCATCATATTTTGAAGGACAAGAAAAATTGAATGTTGTGACCAAGGAAAAAAGAATACCATCCGCTTTTATCCATTCAAAGAGGGGAGTGTTGAATGGTTGACTGGACCTAAATTGTTGGGTAATTTGATAGGGGAAAATATTAGCTGATGTTAATTTATTATGTATCATAACAAAATTATCAATGATTATGGACCAAAAATATCCTAAGTATGTTTATATTTGGGATTTTTGGCCTAGAAATTCCACTTAATAATATAAAACTATGATGACAGGCCCAAGGGCTTTATTAGTTAAGTTAGACTTAATATTAGTCAATTTGATAATCCAGGTGTGTGGGCTTTGTTGGTCCATGTCAAAATTAGCTTTTAATGTTGATCAAGTTTTCAATCAAAGCAATTACTAGTTAGTGGTACAAATCGCGTTAATATGTGCTGACAATTGTTTGAGAAAAGTATCAGTTCAGCTATTTGCAGATGCATAAGAAATGCTGTCTTGAGATATTGAGAGTTTGACACTGACCCTGGGGCTATGTAAGATGACCCAAGTTGAAAGTTTTGTAGACCCTCATATGAACTTATTACGTTTTTCTCTGGCTAAGTGCCATTGAAAATGAGGCATCATGGGTAAGATGTGGTTAACATTGAACCTTATAAAATATCTCCAAATTGATGCTAATAAATACAATCGTTTATCACTACAAGTTAATTGTTTAATATACAAGCTTTTTGTACATAGTACTTTTCCATTGTAAAAAGTTTAGAAATTACTTTGGATCAGAAGGATCAGGGCGCGAACCATTATCCAAGTAAACAACAGAAGAATACAGCTTTATAGTATCATTTCCAAGGAGATTATTCTTGATTTTTATCACCATCTGGTCTATTG
This sequence comes from Massospora cicadina, assembly GCA_022478985.1. NCBI lineage: Eukaryota > Fungi > Entomophthoromycota > Entomophthoromycetes > Entomophthorales > Entomophthoraceae > Massospora > Massospora cicadina. The sequence goes on from JAKSZP010007890.1 coordinate 386,577, forward strand.
TCTCCATACAATAGAAGCTCATAACTCCAATTTATCTTAAGAAGAACCAGCTAATTGAAGTAGGCCTAAAACTTCAACAAGGATAATCTCAACAATTCTTTAGTAAACTGGTGGATAAAAATCTGATAGATTACTTAATCTTCACTTGGATTATTTTTCCAAACAATAGTTACCATGAGAAATGATAACTACAACATCCACTAGCAGGATTTGTCCTCTAGTAGGTAAGCAGATGTCAGAACTGCAGATGACTACATAGTCCAACCCTTTGACCAAATATGAGATTCAATGATTATGTTATAATCATAGAGGTTCAGAAATAGTGGCTGACTGATGATAATATTGTTGGGCGGAATCCCCAATGATATTAGAGGTCACTAACTATAGATTATTGTCAGGCATCATCCCCAATAATAATTGAGGCTGCCAAAAGATGACAATTTCGTCAGTAATCATCCCCAATGCTAATTGAGGCTGCTGATAGATGACAATTTAGTCAGGAATTATTTCCAATGACATTTGAGGCCACCAATAGATGATAATTTCATCAGGTGTCATCCCCAATGAAATTAAGCAATAATTCAATACAGAGATAATCCCTGATAGTCAATTTATAGGGAATCATTCAGAACAGAACAGATTGGAGTCATAAGAAAATACCAAAACATTCAAACGCTGGAGGAAAAGTGGAATCATCATTGGTCAAAACAATCAGTTTTGCATACCTAATACCAATTGTTTGGACTGCCAAACGCCCAAGGATTACGCGGCCTAGAAAACCCAAGGCAACAGTACCCAACGAGATTTGGTACCTAACATTAAGGTGCAAAATCAGTTTAGGAGCACAAATATTCTCAACATACAGCTGGAAAAGTTGTGTGCCAATTCTAACTATAAAAATCCCCACATAATTCCCTAATAAAAATTAGATTCAACTTGATATTAGCTTTAGTTGTTTAACATTGGTTGTTTAACATTAATCTTAAGAGAAGATTGCAAGGATCAGATATCCTCAGGTTAGCAATATTAAGATCTCCACCTGAATCTGTGAAAAGGGAATAGGGATAGTGTTATCTATCAGAGTATCTTAAAGAAGAATCAACAGTTTAGCGTTAGACTTTACTCTCAACGTGGCTTTTGGGCAGCCAACTATAATAATAGTCTTCATACTATTATTGCCCAGTCTATCAGATAATCAACACCAGGATCCATGAATATGTACAGTTGAAATCAAGGGCTGAAAAGCGAGCAAATAAGTCCAAGATTTTAACATTGGTGCTCACTACAGGGGGTAGTTGAGTTGTCAAAAGCCAATTTAAAATAAGGACGTCTTTTAAGGAAGAGTTTCAAAAACTCTGGGTGGAACTACAGGATGTTAATGAAAATGTGCTCAGCTCAGCTTCTCAGGCCAATGTTAGTTCATTGGAGGAGCATATGATCAAGATGGAGGAAACGCTCAAACAACTAGGAATAGTTAATAATGACTTATGCAGAAAAGTTGCCCCTTTAAAGCAGAAAGAGGGCAAACTCATCAAGGAAATTGTATTTCAGAAGATCAAATGGGAAGTGGATTGAGAATGCATCTGACGGTTTCATGAAGAGATGGCAAAAATGACTAAGCATATTGAGGAGTTGGAGAAACACCAATGTGATTGTGAACACTTTGAGGCGAATGATGAAGCAAAGGCATGTGAAACGCCAAGCAATAAGACCTCCCCTTCCTGAAACATGCCTAAACCGTTTGCTGGTGTTTCAGAAATGACTCCCAAAAGTCACTCCTATGGCTTCTCAAGTGCCAGGTTGGGATATCCTATTAGCAAAACAACTGAGGAATTTCGAAATACACCAAAGCTTGCCCACCTTTCACTGGGATAATGCCCCAGCATTCTTCCACTTATTTGAGACGACCATGTTCAGCTATGCGGACTGACAAAAAGCAGTAACCATAATGAACTGCCTTAGCATGGACTGCCAAAATCTGGTGCCTCCTCATCTCAATGGGGACAATTGGTTGTATGCGGAAGCCAAAGCTGCCATTATGTTGGAGTTTGGAAGCCCTACTCAGATGGCAAATTGAAAACAAGAGTTCATGGGTATTCTATTCCTCAAAGATGAGACTCTGGCTTGTTTCACCGACAGTTTTTACCAAGAAGCTCAGATTTTGGCAGGAGCAGATGTGTTAAGTGACTTTGACACCCGCATATCTAAGCAGTCGGCACTTTGGCCCTACCAAAACTTGCATCAGACTATGGTGGCAGCGCTAGTAACTGAAACAACAACCTCTCAGATGGTAGACCATATGAAGATGCTTGGGGCCACATTTGATGCTCTCAATCATACATTCGAAATAATTCAAACAAAAGCCCAAAATATTTTCAAATTCACTGAGCCATCTAAAGAATCTGAGGGACAAGTCATGTCAGGAAGTAAACCCAAAGTTCAAAAATGAGCGGACAAATCAACAAACTGCTGTACTCAATTCAGGAAGTCAGGCCATGTAATTGCCCAGTGTCAGTAACGAAAACTTAAGGATTAGATAAATCTCATTCAACCTCAAGAGACTTATTCAGATATGGGAAAAGGGCCAGCAGTCTAGATCAGGGACGATCTAGTACTGCTGGTAAACCCGTCCTACCTGACATAATGTGAGAGAAGATCGATATCTCTGATCTATTTGTGGATGATGACTCAACAGATCCTCTCCATCAGGAAATTAACTTGGATGTTAACGCTATAACTTGAGCAAAGCGAAGGGGATTGATCCCAAAATTTTAGTGAGGTCACTTGGCCCTATGTATGACAGCTAGTAGAGAAAGTTAGATCCACTGAGAGCCCTGAAGACTTAGTCAAAACAAAGTTGGATGAGGCTAATGTTTCTTTACCTATCAGTGCAATCAAGGAGTCATTCCCCGATTTATCTGCTCAGATTATCCACACTCTTGATTTGGCGAATAAGGCCGCTATCCATTCAGTAAATTCTTTATTACAGTACTTGGAGTGTACCTATGTTGATATTCTAGTCAATAGGATAAGAGTCCGAGCTATAATTGATAGTGAAGCGCCAATCAACATCGTTTCCACCAAATTAGTAAAACATATGAAAATCTCAATGGATTTGGAGCACCAAAAAGAGTATGGAATGGCTGGACCAGATGTTACCATCTCATGTGGAGTCTACAATGCGCTACCACTTTGGTTTGGATCGCTGATGGTGTCAGCCCCCACTATAGTGCTGGTCAATCCAAACTATGACATACTTATTGGGACAGAGTTCTTGAGGAAGTATGGGGTGAAATGTGATTTTGAAAAAAACACTTTGACAATATTGGGGCAGACGTTGCCTTTGGTCTACCAGTGGATAGGAGAAACTCCACTGACAAAGAAGAATAACTTTGTCAATTTAATTTATAGTGATGGTATCATACCCATTCACTATAAATAGTCAGATGGAAACGGAAACCAATGCTGATGGAAATTATGGAGAATTGGGGAATCCCCTAAGGGCGGATGCTGCAGACACTATTCTGCTGGGGGCTCAAATCATAGTTAACACTGGGGTAACAATGGAACTTTTAAACAATTTTATGGAGAAATCATCAATCCCTGGAAAAAATTAAGGATTGAACCGTGGGTTGTGCCAGGGATCTTAATTCCAGGTCATGAAGAGATATGAGTATTAGTAGCCAATCTAGTAGAAAAGCTGATGGAAATTGAAATAAATCAGACCATCGCGTTTCTGCACTTGCTCCCAATGGCAGAACTATACAAATTTCATGAATTTGTATCATTTTCCAAAATGTGATTGCTGGCGGTGGTTACCAAAAGTTTCAACGTATTAGTGGATCGTGAGCAGTTAGCTGATCTGACTACAAATCAGCAGGAGGATGTGCTCCATTTATTTGAAAAATATTGGACAATATTCGCTCAGAATGACCATGACTTAGGATGCGCAAAAAATGTACTCCACAAAGTTGATACAGGAGAATGTCTGCCAATATGAATGAGACCTGTTCGTAGGTCAAGAACAGCAGAAGCAGAGGTCAGCGATGAGATAAGCAAGTTGGTGGAACATGGGTTACTCGTTCCATCATTGAGCCCATGGGCGAGTCTAATCCTGTTGGTAAAAAAAGGATGGATCAAATCAAGTAGTGATCGACTATCACCAACTAAACAAGATCACTTAAAAAGACTCTTATCCGCTGCCCTGAATTGATGATGTGCTTGATCGCCTGGGGGAGGCGAAATACTTTTCAGCTATGGACCTGATTTTGGGCTATTGGCAAATCGATTTTCCAAAAGAAGAACAGGAAAAATGTGCAATAATTACTATACAAGGACTGTACCAGCCAACCAGAATGCCCCAAGGATTATGCAATGCGCCAGCAACTTTTCAGTGAGCTATGGATTAAATGCTTAGTGACCTGAAGCTATCCTGTATGCTAGTCTACTTAGATGATATCAACGTCTTCAGTAGGACCTTCTCTAATAATTTGGAGCATCTGAAGGAAGTTTTCAAGCGGTTGGCGGTGGCAAATCTAAAAATTAAGCCGAAAAAATGCCACTTTTTCAAAAAAGAACTTGAATACTAAGGGTTTGTTATAAACTCTAATGGATTACAACTGCAACCCATGAAAATAGAGGCTATCAAATGGATGTCAATCCCAAAATGTGTTTGGGATATTCAAGTCTTCTTGGGAATGGTCGGGTACTATTGCCAATTCATCAAAGACTTTGCTGGAATCACCAAACCTCTATTTCACCTACTCAAGGATCTGAAAAAAGGATTTGTGTGGAACGAGGAGGCCCAGAAGTCATTTTATAAGCTCTGAAAATATCTCATGAGCAGCCCAGTGTTGAAATACCCAAACTTTAGTTGGGAATTCATAATCCAAGTGGATGCCTTGTTAATGGCAATTGGAGCCGTTCTAAGTCAATTAGAAGACAACGGGGATGAACATCCAGTAGCCTACATGAGTAGAACACTATCACCAGTGGAAAGAAACTATACCGTGATAGAATGAGAGTGTCTGGCAGTCATCCATGCCTGCAAACAATTCTTAGTCTACATACATGGAATGCACTTTAAAGTCATAACTGACCACTCATCCCTGCGCTGGCTTCATAACCTGAAGGAACCAGAAGTCTGGTTGGCCCAATGGGCTTTAAAGCTGCAAGTCTATGATTTTGAAATTATCCATCAGGCTGGAGTGGTACATCAGAATGCTGACAGATTGTCTCAATTGCTGGTTGTTCATGTGATCTACCATCAGGTGGATGCACTATTCCAACGGATGATCAAAGGAGATATTGGGGATGAACCCCAAGAAATTTGGAACGCCTTACAAAAAGCCATGGAGAATACCAAACTTAAGGAAAATCAATTATACAAAATGATCAAAGGAAAACGGGTTTTATTTCCTAAAACATCAGAACAAGTGGAAATCATTTGAGCTTCTCACAAGGTCATCAGCCATGGTGGCCTAAGGAAAACAGTGGATCATATTTTCCAGTATTATTACTGGGAATCAATCAATTACGACATCATGGACTACCTAGCCTGCTGTGTTGAATGTCAGTTGCACAAACCGCACAAGAGCATCATAGGATATTGGCTAGTATGCCCTGGTTTTGCATGGCATACGGTGTCCATAGATGTTATGGTACCAATAAGCATCAGCACCAGAGGAGTGAAATATATTATCATTGCAATAGATCACTTAACCTGATGGGTCAAAATGAGAGCCCTCAGCAAAGTAGGTACAATATATACGGCGAAGTTTATACTTGACCAAGTGATCTATCAGCACAGATGCCCTCAAGTCGTCCTCAGTGACAATGGAACCAACTTTACTTCACATGTGATTCCCAGGCTTAACAAATTAATGGGAATCCGCGGTGTTATATCTGTCCCCTATTATCCAGAAATGAATGGAATGGTGGAAAGAGTAAATGCAACTCTAGCTTCAACCTTACAAAAATTGGTCACAGGGAAAACTTCCGCATGGGGAGAATATCTGAGTTTGATCACTTTTGCTTATAATACTAGTTATCATTTAAAGACTGAGAAAACGCCATTTGAACTGTTATACAGGTAGAAAACTGCAATGCCACCGATATTGTATTCAGCAGTAGAGCCATCTTTGGGGATGAGTGCCAACCATTATCTATCCCAACTGGCTAAAATCCTGATTGAATTACAATCTCAGGCATTCAATATGACATTGAGAAAAATAATTAATGTGAAAAAAATGGATGACCAAAATTGACTTCCATTGAAAGAATACCATGTGGGCGATAGGGTAGCCTATTGCAATACCCATGGGTTTGGGAGAAAGAATAAGTTGGACGCCCTATGGATGGGATCGTTCAAAATTATTGCAAAGCTGGCAAATGATGCCTATATGATCAAGAATACTGAGGATGGCCACATAGTTGGTAGAGTCCATGCAAAAATACTTAAAGTATTGTACTTAGAAAAAAAGAGACAGAAAAGAAAAGAAAAGAAAAAAAGAGAGAAAAAGATGCACAAAATACAAAAAAAGTAGAAAATATTAAATAACAATTTTAATATAAACAGTGATTTATCTGGTGATATTCCCACCTACTGAGCGTGGAGGAAGTAATATTAGCAGGCATGAGTCCCGAGCGTCAGCAAGATCAGAAAGGGCTGAAACTAGGTCCGCTGGAATAGTCCCTATCAATGAAATGTTGAGACCCATCCTGGGGTTGGTACAGGTGGACCAGTTGATCTCTCACAACTGATGTGAAGATGGGACTGAAGCAGCATGATGTCGCAGGAACTGCACTTGAGAAGAGGTGGCAATGGGTAGAATTAAGGATACGAAGTCATCAAACTGAGCATAACATATGAGCGTTGAGTGTGGACAGAGCTGCAATACGCTGAAAACATAGATATATGACAAACCAAATATGAGCTCCAGCTGATATGGCTTCTATTACTGAGGGTTCTATCTTCCATTGGATATCTGGTCAAGAAGGTGGATGTGTTGGAATTGCAGATGACCACATAGTCCAACCCTTTGACCAAATATGAGATTCATGATTATGTTATAATCATAGAGGGTCAGCAATAGTGGCTGACTGATGAGAATATTGTTGGGCGGAATCCCCAATGATATTAGAGGTCGCCAACTATGAATTATTGTCAGGCATCATTCTTAATAATAATTAAGGCTGCTGATAGATGAAAATTTTGTCAGGAATCTTCCCCAATGCTAATTGAGGCTGCTGACAGATGACAATTTAGTCAGGAATCATTTCCAATGACATTTGAGGCCACCAATAGATGATATTATTGTTGGGCGTCATCCCTGATGAAATTAAGCAATAATTCAATACAGAGATAATCCCCGATAGTCAAATTATAGGGAATCATTCAGAACAGAACAGATTGGAGTCATAAGAAAATACCAAAACATTCAAACGCTGGAGGAAAAGTGGAATCATCATTGGTCAAAACAATCAGTTTTGCATACCTAATACCAATTGTTTGGACTGCTGAACGCCCAAGGATTACGCGGCCTAGAAAACCCAAGGCAGCAGTACCCAACGAGATTTGGTACCTAGCACTAGGGGGCAAAATCAGTTTAGGAGCACAAATATTCTCATCAAACAGCTGAAAAGTTGTGTGCCAATTCTAACTATAAAAATCCCCACATAATTCCCTAATAAAAATTAGATTCAACTTGATATTAGCTTTAGTTGTTTAACATTGGTTGTTTAACATTACTCTTAAGAGAAGAGTGTAAGGATCATATATCCTCAGGTTAGCAATAATAAGATCTCCGCCTGACTCTGCAAAAAGGGAATAAGGATAGTGTTCCCTACCAGAGTATCTTCAAGAAGGAGCACCAGTTTAGCGTTGGACTTTACTCTCAGCGTGGCTTTTGGGCAGCCAACTATAATAATAGTCTTCATACTATTATTTCCCAGTCTATCAAATAATCAATGCCAGGATCCACGAATCTGTGCAGTTGAAATCCAGGGCTGAAAAGCGAGCAATTAAGTCCAAGATTTTAACAGCAGATACTGTGATATTCTGATTAAGGTGGATAATTTGGGCATATCAAAACCCCAATACTGGTGAAAAGGAAGTACACTATGACAGATCATAAACGCCTTATGTTGATATATGCCTGTAAACAATTTTGAGTGTACATTTACAGAATACACCTCAAGGTTGTAACCAAAAATATTGTCTCTACACTGGTTAAATAATTTAAAGAACCAGAGGGGTGATTGGCTCAATGGGCTTTGAAGCTACAAGCTTATAATTTTAAAATCATTTATAGGGCTAGAGCAGCCCATCAGAATGCTGATGAAATATCAAAAACCTGCCTTAAATGTAATGTATCAGCAAGGAGATGAACTATTTCAGCAAATGGTCAAATGAATAATCAGGTATGATCCCCAGGAGATTCATAACATACTGAAGAAAGCCATGGTTTATACAGAAATAAAAATATGGCAACTTTGCAGCGTGGTTTTATGGTAGGTGATATTTAATTCTTAAACAATCTGAACATTCTGCAATTATTATGCAGCGCACGGGGTTGTAGGGCATGCTGGCCTGAGAAATTTGCTGGATCAACTTCACCAGTATTACTGTGAATTGCTTAGCTACAACGTGGCGGATTTTATAGCTTAATGCATGGAATGTCAACTCCGCAAGCCCCTCAAGAATATGAAGAAATTTGGCTTATGAACCCTAGGTTTTTATGGAACACAGTGTCAATCAGTGTAATGGGATATTGAGTGTCAGTACTGGGGAGTAAAATACTTAATCATTGCAATAGACCATCTGACCAGATGGGTTGAGACCAAAGCCCTACATTTATTAGATGCAACTAGTACCACGATACTCATCCTGATCAAATAGTGTACCTGTATGGAGGTACACAAGTGTTACTCAGTAACAACTGAACCAATTTTACCTCTTATGTAATTTTAAGGCTAAACAAAATAATGGGGATGAGAGGAGTGATACTTGTTTTATACCAACCAGAAATTATGGGGTGGTGGAAAGAGTCATTGATACCCTATCCACAAAGCTGTGAAGGTTTGGTATTAAGGAAAACTTCCACTTCTGGGATCCTACTTATGTTTAGTAACTTTTTCATATAATATTATTCACCATACAGTGACAGGAGAAACGCCACTTGAACTTTTATATGAACCAAGCTCTTCATTACCGCCAAATTTATATTTGGAAGTATAGCCATCTTTGAGGTTGAGTCCAGAAATATTTAACCTAATTGGTGGTCCTTTATGATTATATTGAAATCTTAGGCATTTAATATGGCGTTAAAGAAAAGAATTAGAGCATAAACAAGATGATATTAACTGACTGGCGCTCAAGTAATACATGTTGGTGATAGAGTAGATTATTTTGATACCCAAGGATTTGGAAGAAGAAGAAAGCTGGAATTCCTATGGTTTAGTCCATTCAAAATTTCTGTAAAATTAGCAACTGATGCCTATATGATAAAATTTATCACTGATAGTCATATAGTATATAGGGTCCATATTTTTTTTAGTACTAGATGGTATAGGGTCCATATTAAATACTTAAAGTATTGGATCTAAGTTAATAATTTTAAAAAGGCTAGCATAATATAAAAACATAGAAAAGATAAAATTTACATGAAAAAGAATATCTAAGGAGATTCTCCTTACAAAAAATAATAAAAAAAAATAAATTTATCTAAAAGATATTATTTTTATTTCTGCCACAAGTTATGAATTGGGTGATGTTCCCATCTTCTAAGTTGTAAGGAGAGGGGGAATGTGCTATTATGGTAGTGAAATAACCCACTGGGGATATACGTTTGTCAGGACCATTTTGTGTTGTAACAAGTTCCATTGTTGTTGTTAAGAGTCATGAATAACTCAAGATACATCTTTGTTAATTTGTGAGATCCCCAACCTCGGGGTAAAAGCATTCAGTAAAACAATATTGATGAGATTGACCAAATAGCCATAATATGGCATGAAGTTGTGGAACTGCGCTCATGTGAGGCAGCAGCAAACATGAAAAGGAGAAGAAGATAATAACTTTCCTGCTAATAATGTCTATGAGAAGATGCATCAAGCAAGAAGAAAGATCTAGCGCTGCTGAAATTGATTTAACCACGTTGACTTACTCATACCATGGAACAAAGCAGCATCTTCCTCAAAATTGTAGCTTTACAGGATAATCTTCTCAAGATAGGAAAATGTTTTGTAATTTTGGAATTTCTACATAATCCAGCTTTGATAGATTGTGGGTACATATATTTTTGATCTTACAGGGTTAGCTTTGTAATAAAAACCTATAGAAGATTTTAAAGTTATCACTGTTTGATAACTATTGTTTGAGTTTATTTCTCTATAGACATAATCTAAAACATATTTGATTTCAGCGTATTAATGTTCCTTTGGTGGACATCCCAACAATATTTGTGAAGAGTTCAGTTGTTGGCTTAATAAAATGATTAAACTTTTTTATGTGGATTAATCAGGGTTTGCCGCCAATCAATAAGGTTGTTTTTTTTGTTTCTGAATCATTAACCGCTTTCCATGGCAGTAACTTGTGGTTTAGACTGATTGATGCAATCTTCTATAAATGGGTAAGTGGGAATTTTACCTAAGTGGATTGCTATCTTGTAAATGTCAGTCCTCTGTGGTTGAGTAATTGCTTTAGAAATGCTATTCCAGCAACCCAGAAATAGTTGTAATCTAGTCAATGGCAGAAAATAACTAAAAAATGAGTTTTTGTTGTTTTAGATGACATCTTATGTTTAGTTCTCATGTGATGGATGCCATTCCAATTAGGGCACCACAGGAAGAGTTGAGCGTCAGATTCCCTACATAAACCCTTTATTTAAGATTTTAAGAACTGACTTGTAAGATTCAACAAATATTTACCTACTTGTATAGTTTTAATGTTGTTTTCTGGTAGAAAAGTCGGAAGGATAGTTTATTTTTAGCTACTTTGCTTTCAAGATCTCAGGTACTCTTTTTTAAGAGTTTTAGGGATAGTTTCACTTGCTCATATTTTGATCCAGTACTCTTGTGTAAGAGTTGTAGGAATATTTTTCCTTTGTAATGGAGCCTGCTGATAATAATAAGACTGTGCTGGCAATCAGGGTGAATTCCCAAATAAATCACTAGCCAGAATACCTCTGGCACAGTCATCCATATTGTAGTATACAGGGAGAATAAGGAAACTTAAAGCACTAGCTAAGAAATCTAAGATTGTAACATATACTACTAATTGTTGGCTAACTTTTTTATTTACAAATATAAATTAGATCTATTAAGAATTTTAGTGAAAACTAAGGAGTAAGAATGGGAAAAAATGGAGCAACAGTAGAACCTGTTGGGGTTTGCTACCTTATAAGCACTGAATAGAAAAAGGAAAACGGGTGAATTACTGTAGGTAATAACTTTGGAATTTGGTCTAGTGGATCAACACCTAAATCATTACCAATACTGATTCAAATTTAGCCTGCCTAGCCAGATTAGTATCAATTCATTTGCAATATTTTTATTCCGCCACAATTGCGCTTAGCGTGATGATGATGAATCATCTGGTGGACAGCAGGTTATGCCCACATCCACACTAAGTATGGGTGGTTCCATTGCATCTCAAAAGGGTTTATCACATCTTTACCTGTCAGGGACAGTCTCACCTTTTCCAGTAATGTAGGGGGACGGTGGATGGGGATTTCTAAGCCCAAGAGTGAATCAAATCCATCTTTTCCTAAACCAATTTACTTTGGCTAATGGGACTTGAACCAGAGAAAGAAACTTTTTGTCTATAAAAACTGCTACAAAACCTCTACTGTAAATGGCTTTTGACCATTTCCACCTCCTGACACACCCCCAAAATCTTCTGCACCAACTCCTGGGTGGTGAGCAGAGGAGGAAGAGGTGTGAATTTTAAGGCTTATGCCATCAACCACCTCATGTCTACCACATGAGCTAATCTCCCATGATGACAAGAGGGATGGCTACCTGCTTAATCCATTTCTTGGTTTTTCATAAAATTCTTCCTGATTAATCTAAAAGTGTTGGACCCCAAGGCTTACACACTTATCCAGAAGTGCCTTCAAATTACCAAAAGAGGAGCGTCAGCACCTGTCTAGAGGTGAATTTCTAAACAAGTTTAATACCATTAACTGTGAAGAACTCAAAAGGATAATTGTCTTCATACAATTACTACTGTACCTTTTATTATCTAATTAAATATAACTCAAGCACACTTTAACTAATGCAGTAAACCTAAAAAAATTTTGCCCTAAGGTTAAACATCCTGTTAATCTCCTTTCTAAACTTTGAGTTTCAGGAGGAAGATAGAGATAGGTGAGTAGTGACAGATATTGCACACTGTATGAGTTTTTTGGGTTGAGGGAGATTCACAATGCCCTCTGTGCACCCTTTTATGAAGACAAAGAATAATGCTTGGAGGGAGACACCAGTAATGACCAAGTGAGTGGTTTCAAAAGGGCCAACTTTGTGAAGGCTGAGCTAACTCTAGAAACTCAATGGGAGAAGTAACTTACAAATAAATCTAGGCTTCTGTCATATAATGTCAAGGAAGTGGAGCGCGTAAATTTGGTGAGTATAACGCTCTAGATAAAAGCTGTAAGGAGAGGGAAAAGTGGAAAAGCAGCAAGAAGCAGCGTCCTAGGTTATTTCACTTATGTTTCAATTAAATTTTCTAGTAAAAATATGCACCAAAATGGCCCAGAGCTTTAAGGGAAGGAGTCCCTGAAAGTTGAGCAAGTTTGGGTAGGGACCAAGGCAAATGTTGGTGAAATAGGAAGCCGTGGACTTAGTAAAATAAGCTTTGACAGAGACGCTGGTTTTATGCCCAACAGTAGGGCTGGACTAGAACCTCAAACTAAGGCCAACCATAATAGAAATTTTTTAACTAATTTTATTAAAACCCCTTTAAAGCAGGGGAAGGCTTAGGTATATAATTTTCTAAAGTTTAATGAAGATAGCTGAATATCTGAGAAAAGCAATAAAATCTCTTCTGCAATACCATTGCAGGGATAGTTTATTAGAATAAAATACTTAACAAAAAACTAAGTTAAAATTTTTTGCTTTTTGGAAGGATAGAATTTTTTTTTGAAAAAAGGGTACCTCTTGCCTTGCAATTTTATAAATTTTTGAACCAATTTTTTCCAAATTCAGTTGTTTTTGCACCATTAGCATCAGCTGAAGGGTCAAGCAAAACCCCATTTTTGGTCAAAGGCATTAGAGATATCACTAATGTCACTTAAGGGTTCTGGAATTACTTTCAGTGGCTTCAGATGCTTAACCTTGGAAGGGCAGTCTATCCCAGGAAAAATGTCACTAGCCGTGACACCATATACAAGGAGGGTCCTCAGGCTAATGCCAAATGACCTACACTACCAGAGTATCCCATAGGTTATTGTTGAGTGGTTGACTGGATTTGAATTGCTGGATAATTTGATAGGAGAAATAATAATACTTGCTTACACCTAATTTGTAATGTCCTATATCAAACTTATCCATAATTGAGGACCAAAAGTATCTTAGGCACATTCAAAACTTTTTTGTTGCCATACAGTTCCACTTGATTATATTCTACTTGATAACTCAGGATTGGGGGATTTGTAGTTATTTCTGACTTAATAATAGTTGACTTAATAACCGGGATTGGGGGCTTTTTGGTCTATGTCAAAATTAGTTTTTAATGTTGATTGAGTTTACAATTGAATTAATTATCAATTAGTGGTACAAACTGCCTTAATATGTGCTAAGGTTGCTTGAGAGGAGTGATGGTCTAGCTATTGTTAGATGCATCATAATAAATGCTGCCTTAAATTAATTGTGCCATTGAGACACTGACCATGGGGCTGAGCTAGGTTACAGCAGGGTGCCATATGTATTGTGTGCCACTCATCACTTGCACTGCAAATTGCTGGTTGGTGGTGGTGCAAGCTAGGGTGGCATGGGTGTAGATGTGGGTAACATCAAAATCTGTAGATAATTCTTTATCTGATAAGTAATTATAATCTTTTAGTCTAATAATTGTTTAGTAGTTTAATATACAAACTTGTTAATTTTAATACTATTCAGTTGTATTAAGTTGAGGTATTACTTTTGATCAGGAAGTTCAAAACAGAGAGCCATTGGTCAAGTAAATGACAGGAGAGTCAGACTTGAAGTGTTAGTAGTAGAGAATTTATATATTAATGACCATTACCTTATGGTCTATTGTCTTCATACAATAGGTGTTTGTAACCCTAACTTATCTCATATGTCAGATTCCAGCAAGGATTATGCTCGCTGGTGCTATGTGCTGCTGGATCCCACAATGGAATATTTAAAATAAATAATAAACTTTTAAGAAACTAAGTTTTTACTTTTTAGTTTTTATTTGTGTGAGGCAAACTAGAGAAAAGTTTTTTTCTTGATACTAGTATATCATATTTAAACTAGTTCTGATCCTTGGGCCCATGGGAATTTGGGGCTAAAGTATTATAAAGCTGAGTCATCCAAATAAAGAAATATAGGCTTTCAGCCTATCATATCGAGGATAAATATTTTGTGGCAAAACTGACCTGTGTGGTAATGATTTGATAAATTGTATCCAATCACCAGTGGGTAAAATCTTCTCACCTTGGGGAAGAACAGACCCATGTGATAATGAACACCTCAAATTTGGTCGAGAAGTTGGAGCAATCCTATTATTAGTTCTTACCTTATTATACCAATTTTGTGTATAAATCATATTTTCCCGATAGATAGGGTTCCACCGAGAATCCACCAAGGTCTTTTCGCCATTGGTATTCATATCATTGATAACCACAATATTATTCAAAGATTGTACTCCAACATTCTTTTTCAAAAATTGAGAAGGAGAATGTCCGACATCATAAGAAAAACTGGACCATCTGAAGTAGGCCAAACCTTCAGCAGTGATTTAGTCTTTTTTATCACCAACATCCTGGGGAAGACATCATAAGTTATGACTAAATGGTTGGCACCCTATTGTTTTCTATTGATGAGGGTCATTATTTTATTGCCTCCGCTTAGCTGGTACCAACATAAAATTGGGTACATAGTTGTTCCTTAGTATTTATGTTCCCACAGTAAGATCTTGAGGGGGTGGTTTTGAAACCAAACCATTCAAACCAGTTTAACAACTAATTAAGATCCTCTTAATTTAAATAAGCTAAAGCTAAGGGTTTAAAGGTATAGGATTTGTTTAATAAAGAACATGATAAATTTGAAAAGCAATATGATGACCAGATTGGATTCCTCTTAAAAGTATATAAGCACTGCTATAAGCTAAGAAATAGACCAACTCTATCCTTTCAATAACGTTGACTATTATTTTAAGTTCAATAATATATAGGACCTTGAACTGACATTGCCCCTCTTCAACTGATACAACCTAATGAATACTGATTATTGGTATTTAGTTGCAATTACCCTTTGCTCTCCCTTAATTATTATTGAGGTCTACATTGGAGAAAGATTCTATTTCAGACCTTGCCAACCTAACACCATCTCATTTTATTAATCACTTTAAAAGTATAGACACTTCTCATCATAGTTTGATCCTACTGCAAATGTCTTCCCTACATCCACATTAAACCCTTTAGTCAGCAAATCTACCCTTGCTTGCTTGACTTGGCTGGCTAAAAATTTTTCATGGCAGGATTTTGTTCCACCCAGATTAGATACCAGGTGACCTTGGGAAGGCACACAATCATCCATACTGTTTAAAGCTTCTCCTGATGCCCCCCTAATATATCATCGCTTGCCCATCAGATCTGTTACCGCCTTGCTAACAATATTTTGCTTACCACTCTTGAACATAACTTATTTGTTGGCCCAACACAAAGCTTAACGTAACCTTGGTCAACGACTTCCTTAGAGTTGTTGGTAACCTAAGGTGTACTAAACGCGTGAATTCCTGAGCATATATCAGGTTGGTTACTATATTTGGATTGATCCTTTAGATCCTAGTTGGGTTATTGGCAATCGCTTCACCTAACCCCAAATTTAAGTGGAAATAAGGGTAAACTTATGGTTAGTGGTAAATAAACCTTTGGAAAAATAAAATCAGATTGCCTTTATAATTTCTGTTTAAAATATGGATAATAAATGGAATTAAAGAGGGAATAGTTGGTCAAGGGTTTGGTAATATTGTAGGGGCTTCACAAACACTTAGTGAGTCGCTTCTTGATCTCCACCTTGATGGCATCCATTCCATTCAATGCTTGAATCTATGAGCTCCATCTTATGGTGGACATCCATGCACCAGGATGTTTGGTGGCCCCATGTTCAAAAACCACTTCTGGGTCTGGGGTGGCACTAACTCTTCTGGTAATTACTTCTTATTCTCCCAATTGGGTAATATGCTGATCTTGTAATCTGATTGATGGCACTACTCTGATGCACATCACTTCAGGGTTTCAGTTGGCTCTCAAAATTGGTTGGTTGCCATTTTTAGGTATTATTGTGATGGAAGGTTTGATCCCTTCTGCTAGGGTAACTCAGTTTAATCATCTCACTGCCGTTGATCCGTTAAAAATTATTCCTGATCGCTGAAGGTATAAAAAGGGGGTCAATTTACATAGCCATTATCAGCATCCTTGGCATCATCTTTGTACTGAAAATCTATCTGGTCGGCTGATATCAAATTGTTGTGTGAGATGATATTCCAACTGGCTGATAAATTTATTGGGGCATATTTTTAGCACCAGTGGTGCCCAACCCAAAAGGAGGAGCCACCACGCATCTTTATTGGGGCATATTCATCTATAAAAAGGGTTCATTTCCCTTATCCACAAATCAAACTTGTATATCTAAATTTTGAGGTGTTGGTGTACAGTTGGGGTTCCTTCTGGAGGTGAGAAATGACTCATCAGTATAATTGTGGTATCTTTTACAACATCCTTCTTCTTTGTAGTATGTGCTACTCATTTAGCTGCACGAGGCCTGAAAGATTGAATGATTCCCATTATCCTTCCCTGGAAAACCGGTATCCCAGTATCTAACATAGATATCCCGAATCTGATTTTATAAATTACTTTGTTATGATCTAATGTTACAACTATCAATGCCCTATAAGAGAGATGGAACCATCTATTAGCTTGATCCTGATCTATAGAGTTACAGGCTGCTAGTCATGGTGAGCCTTTGCCTAGTTAACATAGAATCTTATAGACTATGTACAACTATTTATATACTTTGTTGACCTAGGCCTCCAGGTAAATTAAAATGAGATGTACAATTAAGTTGATAACCGTAGCTGCAGTTAAGATTGGTGGGGAGCGAGTTAAACCTATCGGAACTTTAATGTGATTGGCGTATTAAAAATTATGGGCTTTAAAGTTGTGGCCAGTTGGGAATTTAACCTTGGATGGGGAGGTTTAACAATGTAGATTTTTATATTGGTATTGAATAAGCTGGAACCCTGTTGTCAACAAAGGTTAACGGGTTAATCGGAGATAATTTTAAGGGAAGTAAATGAACGTGAATTGTATGGCTTGAGGCAACGAAATGCGTAAAGTATAAAGTACTGTTTACTCGTCTCAGATAAACCATTACCGATAAAGAAGTGGATCTGTCGCCTGTAATGTAAATGATAAAAGCAATATATCAATTGGGACCATCTAGTACTAAAAAAAGCAATATATCAAGTTAAACCGATACGGCAGTGGATAAGGGTTTGGTAAACATCCGTTGGGTATGAGGGTTCTAATTAGACAGTTTAGATGGTTACCAGCTGATAGGAACTGGCGGCTGGTTAACTTCACTTTAACGTTGGTTTAAAACGTCGCGTAAGGGGGTTTTTAAGATAAATTTACGTCAAACTCCGCAACTTAAAATATTGTCATCAGATATTAAGGAGCATTTCGTTATAATCTTATATGGGTTCAGGCGTTCTATTTAACTGCTCATATAGATTTTATTAATCTAGGTTGAATAAACTGAACTAAACTCCGCAGGAGTTTTCGATTAAAATTACCGTATCACCTCTAGGTAGAGTTTACGGAGTTGAGGACAACCGTTTGTACCGGGGGTTTCGGGATAAATTATATGACGAAGTGATTTATTCCGAACATGCCATATTTGATCGATAATTGTGGACGATTTAGTTTCGAATCGAAATTGGATTTAATTCCATAAGGTTATAAACCAAAGATGGATGCCAAATAAAGGTTACAAAAGTGGAAAGGTACGAGTGCGAGTTGATAAATAAACTTACGTCGTTCAGATTGGTATGTTAAAAGGGGATCAATCCAAGGGTATATTTATAAATATTTACCCATCACCAAGCGTTGAGCTAATGCGTCACTTGGGTCAGCTTTAAATTCCCCATGGCGGAAATATAAATTAAAATCAAGCCCACAAAACAGTACTTAAGGGTTTGAAAGATATGGAACCCCAGAAATGAAGTTTAATCTGGCGTTGGTGACGGGGGCAGTGATCTGCAGCTTCAGCCCATTTCGACAGCTGTTGGTGGATGAGAGAGAACTGGACGATCTCGACATACAATCGGGTGAGCGCTCTTTGCAACTGCTAGAGCTGTGGTTCGACCAAAAGATCGATCACTTAGAACCTAGCAACGCAACGTACAAGCAGAGGTACTTTATGAACCCTCAACATTACAAACCAGGTGGGCCAGCATTCCTTTTCATTGGCGGAGAAGCTGAACTCAACTCGAAATGGGCTCGGCTCAGTTTGTTAACCAAGGCGGCTGAAGTTCACGGCGGGGTGATTTTCGCATTGGAGCATCGCTACTACGGGAAATCTTGGCCCACCCCCGACTTTTCAACCAAAAATCTACGATATTTGAGCTCACGCCAGGCTCTCGCCGATATGGCAAACTTCATGTCCAACGTCAAGATGCCCAAAGGCCAGATGAACCGCGAAGGTAACACGCAACGGTGGATTGTCGCGGGAGGTAGTTACCCCGGAAACCTGGCGGCGTGGGTAAGAGCCAAGTACCCACACATCGTCGCCGGGGCCATCGCCTCATCTGCCCCAGTGCTTGCCAAAGAAGACTTTTTCGAATATGACCAACAGGTCCAAAAATCCCTATCGAGGAATGGCGGCGAAGCGTGTGCCAACTATTACCAAGAAGTCGTTGGCGCGATCGATGCCGGGTTAAGCTCCGGTGACCGCAACTACATCAACCAGCTCAAGGGGGAATTCGGGTGCAGCGGGGTCTCCGACCTATCCTTCGTCGATGGCCTCACCTATATTTCCGCCAAGGTTCAGTACAACCGGGGCGACCTACTCAAGGACCACTGCCGCTCACTAAACCTTAACGGTACCATCTTCGCCAAACTTGCCGACTTTGCAAGCGACTTTAAACGCGAGCTGGATGGTAAAACCTGCGAGGAGTACACCAACCTCGATCAGGCGTACAGCATCGTCCCAAACAAGGATAACAACCTCCGGCAATGGATCTACCAATGCTGCACCGAATTCGGGTACTGGCAGACGGCGCCGCGTCCCCCCAACCCCGCGCCCGCTCAAACCTCATAGACGTCGCCTTGTTTCGCAACCACTATTGCAAGGGGCTCTTTGGGGAAGATGGCCCTAGCGCCCCACATATCAACCGCACCAACGATTACTACCAGGGGTTCAACATCAACGCCACAAACATCTTCTTCACGAACGGCGAGTTGGACCCGTGGGCCCCGTTATCAATAACCTCCCCAAAGGAAGAGATCCTGACCTTTGTCATGGAAGGCGCCTCCCATGCCCGAGATCTCGGGTACCCAAATCCGAACGACCCCCTCCCAGTCAGTTTGGCTAAAGATCAGGCTCTGAGTTTAATTTCACGTTGGCTTAAGGATGGTTAAGTTCCGTTTAATCAAAATCTCATGGGTTGAGCTATGTTTGATCGTTGCTGCGATCGCTTTAAATAAACCAAGATGTTTTTTTGCATAATCAACCAAGCCAGTAAAGTTACAGCTGGTTTGCTCTATCCAGATAGCTTAACAGTTGATCTGAACTCTTAGCTAGATTTTATCCCTTAAGGGTTCAGTGAAAACTTTTTACAAATCCAACTTAACCATCGGTAGTACATACCATCCAGAAAGGATAGTCATATCTCGGTAGTAGACTTGAACCAGAAATAAAAGCTCATAAAAAGGTTTAAGAAGTTCCCAAGGATAAAAAAATCCAAAACTTGTACGGTGAAAGCTGTCTCTAACGAGGCTACAAGTTCCAAAGACATAAAGCAAAAGTTAATGCAACATAAACGATGAAAAATTTGGACCGATACCAATAATGAAAATCGGTGATCTTTAGGAACGTCGGCATAAATCCAATAACACTTTCGGACTTAAAAAGTTTAAGCGCCAGATATAAAAATTGGAATAGCTTCAGATAATTTATAGTAGATCGGTGCCCCCAAGCTACTATATCTACTACCTAGAGTCAGCTCATCAGTCCTCGTTAGCTTAACTTTGGTAGTTGATTTGACTGAATTATCGGCTGGG
Organism: Massospora cicadina; assembly: GCA_022478985.1. NCBI lineage: Eukaryota > Fungi > Entomophthoromycota > Entomophthoromycetes > Entomophthorales > Entomophthoraceae > Massospora > Massospora cicadina. Next base: position 407,087 of record JAKSZP010007890.1, read on the forward strand.
GGTTGTAAGTTAACCCGGATTAGATACCAAAAAGGAATCTGGTGAGTTTGACAGTTGGAATGAACCAAATCAAGCGTTTCCTCACTTGCATCTCCTTTCCAGTAAGCTTATCATGATAATGCAAATGTTAACTCCTCTAGAAAACTCTTCACTTTGGGCACTCAATTACCAACTGAGTATTACTTAGCTGGCTACTTTCACTAAACTCTACGGAGACTGGTTTACTGTCTTCCTTGTGAAGCTTAAACTTATCAAGGTGTCCACTCATGTGTACCTTTTCATGTAGATCTCAACCCTGGTAACTGTGGAAACAACTCTAAAATTACCCTAAATTAATTATATAGATTTTAACTTAAACCAGAGTAAAGTGAATCCTAAAAAACTCAAGATCTTACAAGATAGACCGGCTATTATTTAATTAAAATAATTTAAACTCCTATAAACAATCAATAGATATGAGCTTTAAATTTCTGCTTGACATCACTTTTCAACAGATTTTACAAATTATGGAGAGATAAACAACATCCAAGTACTGACTCACCATACAACCCTGATATCCTCAGCCCCACCACCTTCTGTTCCAGTATGGGGCAGCGGCAAAACCCCCTAGCATTTTACAACCAACAAAAAATGTGTTCAGACTGGATCATCCAGCCCCCATAACTCCTTGGGCATTATATTTATCCATGGATCTCACACTCCACCTTGCACAATCCCAGGTGGTGCCTCATAGCCCCTTGTTCTCCCCTGGAGCAATATGCTGTTCAGTATTCAGGTTAAATATGGTAAATTGTTCTATACAATGATCAACAGATAAATGAACTAGCTCAAGTGCTTATTCAGTCTGCAGGCTTCATTGGCTTCCACCCCTACAAGGGACACTTTGGCCTCAGCTTTACCAGTGAATCTGATACTGCTTTTTGCAGCTACCATTCCCCTAGTGTTCCAGGGCACCCCTCCCAACCACTTGTACCTAATTACCCACTGGTACCACTTCAGTGGTTCAATTTCTAGACCTCCCCAACCACCTCCCCACTGATATTTTATTTTAAGGAGAGTGTCCATAACTCTACCATTTCTGGCATAGAAGTCCATGGTGCACAGGGCCAACGCCAGGAAACTAGTGACCAAAATAAATTTTACTAGAGCCCAGCAGAGGGTGCTGGAGTAATAATAATTTAAGTAGAGGAGGGTGATATTTAGGGTGAATAACAAGCCAAAAATGATGCAGTGCACATAGGGAGAAGAGGCAAGCGTTTCAGGTTGGAATGAACCTGGGCAAACTAACAGTGCACTAGGGGATAACCTCATCATAATCAAAATGTAGTGTTAATGTAGTGCAAGACCTCAAAGAGGTCTTCACACAGGATTGTCAGAGATAACATTCATAAAAAGGGAAAAACAGGAAAATTTTATTATGAGAAGTTGACCAACAAGGAATATTAGTCCCAAAAACAAATTTAAACCTCATTAGGGTAATTCTGGGTCTGCCAAAGCAGTCCCAAGCACCAATTCACCAATAGGCAAATACCTCTGTCTGAATTGGTTGAATACACTGACACTGACTTCACTTGGGTAATCAATTGAAGTTGGACCCTACCCAAACACATAATTTTGTAAATGGAATGGGTTTTGAACCCCCATTCCTCAATCAACCAAATTGAACTGTCTTCATTAATTGAATATCTTTTCCATTTTAACGCCTGAGATGATAAAAGGGGCTGGGCATTTTGCACCTCCCTAGTACCAACCTGGGCATATCCAGCTTGTATCCAACATTGGTCTAAAGTGCGCTTGAGGTCAGGGAGGGCCTGAAGTTTCACCTTCTGGGCCTCCTGCCACCCAGCCTCATCCTTGGGGTTGGTGCCTACTATCAATTCATTCAACCATGACATTACCCTCTCCTCCTTCCTGGGCTCCACCCCCCCTCCAGGGGCATTCACTAATGAGAATTTTGTATTTGTTGGAGACAACTTCATTGCAGCAACAGTTGGTTTGGGTTGAGAGCCAGCAGCCTCAGAAAATGATTATGATAAGCTTCAATCAGGTCTTGGGCATGCACATGATCACATGCTGGCACCCAACTATTCTCTGCCACGTCAAACCCCTTCCAAGATACCAGGTACTCAAGCTTTCTTTTGATATGACAGGTGGCTACTATTACATCCACTTCCCACTCTGGCGCCCCATCCATGAGATAAGCCTTGGGAGTCTCTGGTGGGGGGCCCTCAAACAATGTCAAATTTCTCTCATGAAAGACAGAGAAGATCTGAAACAAAGAGGGAAGATCTAACTGGTATGAGGTATGGCCCACCTTTCTAACAACATGGTAAGGGCCAATCCTCTTTGGTCCCAGCTTTTTGCATGGCTGCTTAATAGGGATGTTACAAGCATCAAGCATCACAAAATCCCCTTCCTTATACATGGAACCCACTCAATGCTTACCATCAGTGTTCTCCTTATACACTTGCATTGCTGCCTCCAAACTTGTGGAAAACCCCCTATTGAACCTTCTTGATAATCTTAGCAAAGTTCACCACCGCTTCAACTTTAGATCCACAGCTGGGCTCCATATTAAAGATGGGGTTAAAGCCATGGTTGGCAAAAAAAGGGGAACAACTGATTGAAGAATGCAAAGTGTTGTTGTAGCTAAATTGGGCCATAGGAAGGTGAGAAACCCAATCTGAATAATCCACGGCAGTGTAACTGTCACAGCTAGTGACATATTTCCTGGAATTAGCTGCCCTTATAAAGCCAAGTCCAACAAGCCCTTGAGGCAGAGACCAGAGCCCCTAAGGGTCACCAATGACCTATCTAAGGTCATTGACAAAAAATGGGTTTTGGCTTTACCAGCCAGGGCTGAGGAAAACAGCTTATTTGAGGCAAAAGCCCAGGTGGAAATCAGAATTAACACCCAGAAAATTACAAGATATGAGTTTACAAAATCTGGCCAAATTTAAAATTTTTTGATTTTGTTGAAAGATGACAAATTTGTAGCTCATATCAGATTCCAATAACCACTGGAATCTTTGTGAAGCAACCCCCTATAAATTAAGTCCCAAGATGAGAAAGGCTTTGCTTTTCTCAGATACACAGATCATTATAATAAAGTTTAGGATTTTGGGCACATTTCCTGTATTTTGGTTTTTTTCCAAAAAAATACAACTCTTTAAAGTTCTGCAACGGCTGGAGTCTGTTTTCCGCTCTGGTTTGCCCCTACTGTTGTACCTGAGTCCTCCACCTACTCCACCACCTATTCCGCCGGCTCCACCTCCTCCTATTTTGCTGCCTTTTGCCCTAGATTTTTTGCTACCCTTTCTAGCTTCAAGGGCCTCATGTTCCTGACAGAAGAAAACAGATTGAAGTGCGTTTTGCTCAACAGATTTATTTGAAAACACAATAATGAACGTTTAGGATGTCTCTTCATTTTGTTGGGTCACTTGGACTTGTTGGCACACCTTTGACCTGTGTCTCTCCCTCCAGTGACCTCCTGTGCTCCAGTCTCCCTGACATTATCTAAAACCCTGGAATTTTTTGTGAGTTTCTTCTACTGTTAGGTGGCTAGAGTCATCCCAATCCTATCAGAGTTGTCACCCGTTGAAGCGGTCCACTGGGCTGGTACTTTTGTATCCCTTCTGGCCGTGGTTGTTACCTTCCTTAAAGGGTGTGCTGAGGGTGTCGCGTGGCTCCCCTCACTCAAGACACTCAGAAAGTGTGCAGTACCTGCCACTACTAGTCTCACTCTCTAATTATATGTGAATCCAATTTAAAAATGAGATCTTCAACACGTTGTCCAGCCTTAGGGCCCACCAGAAGTCTTAAGGCAAGGACTTAGCTGACGTCCTCCTCCTCCAGCTGCTGCTCCGTGAGATTTCAGAGGGAGCTCACCAATGGTTACTATCCATGGGTGAGAATAATAGATCCCTCCTGGAATCTCTCCCATCATTGGAAACCTTTTTCAATCCCTGCGAGTATCCCCCTGCTACCTTTGAGAACTATAACTCCTTTGTACACTTATCCCAAGGAGACCTCACTACAGCTCAATACTTGCGCCTGTTTCAAGAGCGAGCATCATAGTTGGAATCTCTTGAACAGTTGAAAATGGCCCTTTTCCACAAGTACCTAGATATTACTGGTGCTTCCCTTGGCATATGGGATAACCCACCCCCACCTTATCTGGGACATACTCCATCCTTGCATCTCTGTTGTCTATAAGCCTCTGTTCCCCAATCCTAATTGTACCGCTGAACTTCAGATCCCTGAACTTGATGACTCCATCACTGTGGGGCACCAACATGTTTCTAATCCAGTGTTGACATATCCAGCGGAGACACTGGCCGTTATGACCACTTCCAACCTGATTCTGGAAGGCCCT